>JARUPZ010000025.1:1272914-1716476 GCA_031213475.1 Nereocystis luetkeana | reverse complement strand
AAGCTCTACACAAACTCTACAATCCTGCTGATTTCACTCAAACAGATGCATTTTTCTTGTTAATAGAGGCTTCATAATTCAGAAGCTCTGTACCTACTCCTCGGCCTGACCCGTTTTTTTGGGGGTCTCTTGGGCAACTGTTGGGATCGTTTTTCGGCGCTCGTGTTCTCGACAAAGAGCAACAAGGGTGCAGTCCCGTTTAGGGGCAGACCACTCAAATTTCAAGTAGGCTGTCCCCATAGTGGGACTGCGGCCTTAAAGTCGAACCATCGCAGGAAAAAAAAGGAGGAATGAATGAAAGGGCTCTCTCTCAACCAAGATACTGTAGTTTCCGAGCACACGTTGTTCTGGACAAGAAAAAAAAAACGAGTGCTGAAAAAACAGTAGCACCCCTACCTCTTGTGCGTACTCGACGCTCTTTTCACTATTGCGGGGGACCATAGTAAATAGGACCAAATTGATAGTAAAAATAGCGAAATATGTAGGGTGTTTGTGTGCACCGTAGGTCCTATTTAATATGGTCCCCCGTAATGGCAGAGTATACCGGTATGTTTTTTTTTTCAGTGTCAAAGAAACGGTACATAAAAATAATTAGAATCTGTTTTTCGACTCGGAGAAACAGAAACTAAAAAAAAAAAAAGCAGGAAAAGGGTAAAATAACGTTTTCAGGGCTTTTGGGTAACTTTCTTCCGCTGAGAGCGGCAACTTCGCCGATCGAACTGGATTGCCAACACAATGTGGATACCAGGCCCCCTATTCCCTAGGATCGTACCGCCTCATTAGTTCCACCGCTCGGGCAGTTCCCAGGCAGATAGATCATCTTGCCGGGTGGGACCCGTATAATCTGTATGATCTGTATATCACGGGGGACCATAGTAAATAGGGCCTACGGTACACACAAAAACCTACATACTTCCCTGTTTTTACTGACAATATTAGGTCCTTATTTACTATGGTCCCCCGTAATAGCACAAGTTTTACCGGGTTAGATCTGCCCTATAAGGCAAATCCTGCACAACCTCCCACAACGGCGGGCGAGGAACTAGAGTTTGCTCTTTTAGTAGCACAGTGTGCATAGAACACATATTTCATTCCAATTCCAAGTAGTTTTGTCCCCGAAACGGGGACTGCGGTCCTAAACGAGATATGAACTGAACTGCCTGGCACTGGTGTGAGTTTGCCGGTGCGTTATGGTCGTAGAGGATTTTTTCTTACATAAAAAAAATGATCAGCGGGAAAGCGCGAGAGCGTGAGTCAGCTACATTCGATGAAAATCGACGAGCCGTGGGAATACTGAACCCTTTGCCCGACAAAAAAAATAAAGGCACGTACCGGGGGGGGGGCAAGAAGGGACGCCACCTATGGCCACGGCTTGTCCAGAAGATCGCTGAGGGTAAAACCTACTACCAGGTACGACTTAGGCTGGAAAGTAAAAGTGATGAAAATATTACTACTAAGACCTATGCCAAAGAAAACGCGAAGTTCAAAAGTTTTTTTTTCAAATACATCGCTTTCAAAAAACAGCCCAAAATTTTCTCGTACCGCCGCTGTGAGAAAAAAAGAGAAAAATGTTTGATTTTTTCTGTTTTTTTCCCCAACGGCTAAAGGCGGCGCAATTTGTGTTTTTCTGGTCACAAATTGTCAACACGGTGATCGAAACCAGCTCGTGCGACGATCGACGCCTCGATCTCGACATAGACTCAGCCCACGGCCAACCCACTCGGTATCTGGCAAGCCCAACGAGTATAGATGACGGCCTCGAAGATATCAGGCGGATCCATGGTCTAGGGGGCGAGAGCTTGCCGGCGGGCGTCCTACGGTATCCTCCCAAACCTGAAAAAAAGACTATTTTTTGCCATTCGAGACGGATGGAGAAGTTTTGTCTTCTGTTTTGTGCAAACCAGCGGCCAATTTTTTTTTTTATCACACGGCTGGTCAGCTCCCTCCACATGACACCGGCATGGTGTGAAGACGGTGACCCTAGGGTGGGTCGGAGCCCCTAACGAGCGCACTCCGTTCAGAATTCATGACGCAATCGTTGGTTTTGTTGATCGATGGCTGTCGAGGACTCGGAATCTCGCCGCTTCGAACCAAAGATCGGCCTGAGTTTTTCTCAAGCCGATGTTGGCCCAAGATCGGCCCCAGATTTGCATTCTTCGGGCTTTTCCAAAAGTTAGGAAACTTTTTTTTTTTTTTAGGTGGCCCATAGGAAGCGTGTTCTGATTTGTTTTGGCGGGTATCTTTGAAATTCAAACTTTTTATTGCAAACTTCGCTGCACCATTGGCATAGGTCTAATAACACTAATACTAATACTAATACTAATACTAATAAAAATAAAAATAAAAATAAAAAATAATAATAATAATAATAATAATAATAATAATAATAATAATAATACTAATGAAAAAAGGGTTGTACCAGGTATATCGTATCTCTTGGTTCGGTTTTGGGTGTTTGAGGCACGCCGACGTGGGTTGCGTGGCGTAACCGCGGCTCTCAGGGGTCCACAACGAAAGTTGTCTCAGAGTGGCCGACCCGAGCGGACTGGGTGGTCTTGAAATAATACACCAAGACCTCGGACATATCAGACAGATCATGATCTATCTGTCTACTCTAAATCTTCTGTCTAGAAATAGTTGAAAGTCCCATAATAACCTAACGCCAACGAAACAAAAAAAACGAAGAAAAACAGGTGGTTTTGTTTTTGTTTTATTATTGTACAATAACAACAACAAAGTGCGTCATGGTACGTACGAAATACGAAAGTGGGAATTAAGTCCTTACATCGACGCGAGTGGACGAGGGGTAAGAGAGGTCTTAAACCCTCTTAGGGCTGCCGTCCCCTTTCGGGGACAAACGGTCTAATTATACGTGTCCTGTCCCCAAAACGGGACTGCAGTCCTACAAGGGTTAAAAGTACTTTCGAGATACAAATGCAGAGCACGTATTGGTACTGGGATGCGGGAGAGGGGGGAGCCCGCCATGTGACCCCCGGATGTAAGTTCCGAGTATTAATAGAAAGGAGAAAGAGAGGACAGGCGATGTATGACACAGCCGTTGGTCATAGTCGCGTTAATGCTGATATTGTCGCATTGGCTGACCCGTGCGATTTGCGTAGCGGCAAAAGATCTACGGATATCGCGAAGGGAGTTATGTTCCCCCGACGGGATGCATAAAAATGTGTGGATGCCTTTCGAGGGTCCCAGAAACAGAGGGGCAAGAGTCCCCCTTCGCTCAGATAGACTTCCACTGGAACAGTTGGTATACTATCTTTTACTGCCTCATGAAACCCTGGCTTTTTCGCCCGTCGGTCCGAATAAATAGTATGCGAGGCAACGCGCATACCACTCGTGCACCTGGGCGATCCAACAGGCGAAGACAGACCAATAGGATGAATAAAAAAAACAACAAACAAACAAACAAACAAACAAACAAGCATCACGATCGTTGTTCTAAGCCAAAAAGGTCCCTACAACATTAGTCGATAGAGTGGTACAGTACGTAAATACTACAGTGCAGGGCATCTGTGTGCAGTACTAACATCCCACCCGTTGGAGAGATAGATCATCTACAGATAGATCATCTAAAGATATATCATCTACAAAAATATCATCTACAGATATATCTGGTATCCTCTACAGATATATCATCTACAGATAGATCATCTACAGATAAATCATCCACATATAAATCACACCAGGTATACAGATAGATCATCTACAGATAATCCATCTGCAGATAAATCATCTACAGATAATTCATCTACAGATATATCATCTACAGATAAATCATCTACAGATCCTAACCTCCTGTTGTGACACGTCGTGAAGGATCTGCAGAGTGCAGATCAAACCCAGTGAACCTGTGATGGATCAGGGTACTTTATGCGGCTCCCATCCGGGAACATGAGCTAGGCCACACAGATCATACAGATCATACAGATCATCTACAGATAATATATTTTCCCTGAAAGAACGACATCATGATCTGAAGATGATTTGTAGATGAGCTGTCCAGATGTGTGAGACCGAAGCACTGACCAAGAACGGGTTTTTGCATCTGAGAAAACGGTGCCTAGTACGAAATTCTAATTTCCTCGTAAATCTCAGCATCATTATCTTACTGCCCGTTTTCTGAGCAAAAACACCTTTCCTGTACCCCTACCGAAAAATCGCAGACGTCGGTAAGTTACAAATTGAACGCACGGGATCAACATTCGTTCGGAAGCAAAAACATGTAGGGGTAAAAAACGGCCACAAACAACCCCCCCTCAAACTGTAGTCGTGGCGCTTGATGCTTTTGACACCACCACACACCTGCACAGTAAGCCTCCCCCAACGGCATCGAACACTTGGAAGTAAAACTTTTCGTCGAAAAAATCCGGCAGCGCCAATTCGGACGAGTTGAAGACGGACGCTGGGTCATTCCACGTGAATTCCTTTCAGATTGGAAGAAGAAAAAAAAGAGGGAGTGGTAGTGGCGGCGGCGCCAGGGGCGGGGAAAAGAGGAAGAAAGCGGGAGAGAAAGGGAGGGCGGGGGGGGGGGGGGGGGGGGGGGGGGGGGGGGGGGGGGGGGGGGGGGGGGGGGGGGGGGGGGGGGTGGGGGAGGGACAGAACGAGACAAGAGGGAAAGAGCAGGGAGGGGTGACGGGGGGTGGAAGAAAAAGTACGACCGCGGGGGGAGAGGGGAAGCGGAGAATAGATAAGACAGAGAAAGGCAAAGAGAGAGCGAGGCAGAGAGGGAGGGAGAGAGCACACCCACCCAGGCAGTCGGGGGATTGGGGTCAGGGTTTTCAAATGTCGAAGATGTTTCAACACAGTTTGTCAGAGCCGGGCCGAGGCTTGCGCAGCCCTCCGTCGGCGTTTCACCCAATCATTGGAGTAGCTGGTGTAGTCGGCGTGTCGCCCACATCAGCGCTCCATGCTAGTGCTTGACTGGGGGCAAACCACGCAAATTCCAAGTAGTCTGCCCCCAAAACGGGACTGCGGTCTTAAAAGGGTCAAGTGCAGCAGCCTGTCTCTTTTTGGGGATAGACTACTCAACACTTTGACTGGCTCGTGCCCGAAACGGGACTGGCCGCCCTCCTATTACGGGGGACCATAGTTAACAGGAGACCTATGGTATACATAAAAACCTATATATTTAACCATTTTTACCGACGATGTTTGGTCCTACCAGGTATTAACTATGGTCCCCCGTAATAGGGATGAGCGCAAACCGTTTCCGAACGTGAGGTTCTGGGTGAAAATTTGGAGTTCCTAACGTGACCTAAATGGGCGTTTGTATCCCGGCGAGCGATCCCATGGTCTGGGTGAAAATACATCATGGTGGTGGAACCCCATTTTACGGAGGCCCATGGTAAACAGGCCCATTACGGAAAGCCCATAGAGCCCCCACGCTTGGTGCGTGCATATCGAAAACTACCGCGTGCATCGAAAACGTTTGTCCACGCAAAAAAAATCGCGTATGACGACGACGAAGACTTCCCATCGATCCTACATTTAACGCCTTCATAAATACGTTGGGAGCGCTTCTCTCCCCCCCCCGTTTCGGGTCTGTATATATCAAAAGGGGCTACCGTGATAGTGGGATGCAGGGTTCGGTCCGAAGTTAAGGGCACTCCCGTCAGTCAGAATAAATTGTCCTCATAAGGCAAAAAAAAAGAAGGAAAAGTGCCACTTCGATCGCATGCACGAGTCCGGTGTCAATTTTAAGACCCCGTGCGTCACCCCCGTCGCACCAACAGACAAAGCCGCCGCTGCTGCTGCTGCTGCTGCTGCCTGGGGCGCGGGACAATTAGCTGTGAGCTCTGCTGCTGCTGCCTGGGGCGCGGGGCAACAAGCGGTGAGCTCTGCTGCTGCTGCCTGGGGCGCGGGACAATAAGTGGTGAGCTCTGCTGCTGCTGCTGCTGCCGCCTAGGGTGCGGGACAATAAGTAGTGAGCTCTGCTGCTGCTGCCTGGGGCGCGGGACATTAAGCGGTGAGCTCTGCTGCTGCTGCTGCTGCTGCCTAGGGTGCGGGACAATAAGTAGTGAGCTCTGTTGCTGCTGCCTGGGGCGCGGGACAATAAGTGGTAAGCTCTGCTGCTGCTGCTGCTGCTGCCGCCTAGGGTGCGGGACAATAAGTAGTGAGCTCTGCTGCTGCTGCCTGGGGGCGCGGGACAATTAAGTGGTGAGCTTTGCTGCTGCTGCTGCTACTACTACTCACCCCGTCCTTTGAGAGCCTCGCGTCGGCGGCGGCGACCACGTAGAAGTCGCCGTCCTCGCCGTCCGTGCCATCTCTCGGCTTACGCCTCAAAATAACGTCGACAGTGGCTTCTTCATTCACCGACGCTAAACCCGCCCAGACAATCTCCTGCAAATGCGATATATGCGCCATCAGCGATTTGCAGGGGACCAAGACGAGGGATCAACACAACGAACAAACATTAATTAAAATGTACGAAAAAAACACGAAAAAATGCATCAAAAAGGACGAATAACAACTGAAGGCGGGAAAAAGGCAACTCAAGAAGAATTAAAAAGGGGGGAGAACATAATGAAGAACGAACGAAAAAGGGAGGTTGCATACCCGTTTCAAGAATCTGCTGCAAGTAAACAAAAACTCGCGAAAACAAATCGCAAAAGGGTAAAAACAAATCGCAAAAAGGGAAAGCAAAGCGAAAAAAACGGGGAAAATGCATGAAAAGGGACGAAAACATAAATTTAAGTACCAGGTATAGATAGTATCACGGGGGACCATAGTGAATAGGACCTACGGTTTGCACAAAAACCTACCAGGTATATATTTACCTATTTATACGAACAAATTTTGGTCCTATTTACTATGGTCCCCCGTGCAACAGGAAGGTTACAGAACACCCGTCCGGAGAATCTCTTGCAACAACTAACCCACTGATGAAAAGGAACGAAATACGGGATGACAAAAAAAAACCCGAAAAAGAGTAAAGAAGAGAATGACAAAAATCACGCAAAACGGAGAAAAATAGCACAAAAAAAGATAAAAAAAAAAGAAGAAAAGGTGAATCAGACGACGATGGAATAAAAAACGAAAACCAAACTGAAAGCAACTGCAACTGCAAAAATGAAGCCCTCCCGCCTTCACGGTCAATGGTCAAGTGCCCAAGACGAGCAACAAGCAAGTACTTCCGGCGCTCCAGCATATTTCTCATCTTCTGTTAAAGGAAGAGAGGGGGCTCTGCTGGAATCCGTACCACTTCCCCCCCCCCCCCCCCCCTGCCAAAAAAATAAAAATAAAAATACAAATACAAATAAGAAAGGACACGAAGAAGACAGAGGCGCAAAACGAGAACAAAAAGACGATCACCAACGCAACGCACCTGAGCATCATAGATCGACAACCCGTCCTCAGAGTTGCTCGCGTTCGGAGTCTGAAACGCGCAGCCCAGCACCACCACCGTGCCTTCCGACAATCCGTAGACGCCGGGCGCATCCCCCCCGTCATTTGCCCAGGAGACGTTGGCGTAGAAACCCGAACCCCAGACCCCACACGTGGACACGCCGGGCACCAGCGTCGTGTTGAGGTACGTCGAGTTCGCGAAAATGCCGTCGCTCGTGGCCGGCTCTAGGCACATCAGCTGCCACCATGAACGGGGCATGGCAGGGCATGGCATGGCATGGTGTAGATGAGGCGCGATAAAAGGCGGGGGCACAGGTGGTGGTGTGGGTTGGGATGAAGGCGTTAAGAGGGGGGGGAGGAGGGGGGGGGGGTGTACTCGATCGGAGAGATGTACTCGATATCATGCATGGCCGTGGTCGTATGACCATGGACCCTCGCACCTCTGCAATGCCGGGACGGAGCACGTCCGGTTCTCACCCACCAGGCAGATATTGCATGCACCAAAAGCGCGAAGCGCCGTGAGGTGGAGGGGAGGGGAGGGGGGGGGGGGCGGGGGGGGGGTCGACAAGCTTGCGACGACGCTGTCGCAAACACATCAGCTGTTGGGATAAACGGAGCAGCGCAGGGCAGGGCAGGGCAGGGCATGACATGATGTGGTTCACTCAAAACATGAAACCGCAGTCACCCTCACCTCCGACAAAGGAGAGCTGGATTCCAGTAAGCCTTCGTCCTCCAGGCCCGCCAGGTCGCCTGCGGAAGAGGCCTCTTTGCAAATCTTCACAGAAGTGGATGAGGGGGGGGGGGCGGTGTACTCACGTCATGTCATGCCATTTTTATATGTGCGTATGTGCTTTCATTCCCATTTGCTACCTTCGCCCATATTTTCTCTCTCCCTCCTCTACTGACACCCGTAACCCAGATCCGGGGCCACCTATTGATAGCAGGCGCTCCCCCCCCCCCCCCTCACTATGGTTCATGACTTGCATTTATTCTTCACGAGAAGGGCTCAGCCCTCTCTCTTCCCTCCCTCGTCAAGTCGCGTCCAATTGTGCATCGCACACACAATGTACCAGTCATACACGTCCCAGACCGACTCGAATCGAGCACCCCCCCCCAACGACGCACTATTCCAGAGTAAATAGGACCAAATTGTTGCGAGTAAAATTAGCGTAATACGTAGGTTTTGCGTGTGTACCGTAGGTCCTATTTACCATGTTCCCCCGTAAATAGCACTATTAAAAATAGTACAGCAGTCTCTCTTCCGTCACTCCGAATTCTACATACAGCGGCGGTGTACCCGTACCAATTCCAACCATTTTTAAGTACTGCAGTCCCGTTTTGGGGACAAACTACCCGAGATTTTGAGCAGTTTCTCCCAAAACGGGACTCTACTGTAGTCCTAAACAAAAGGTCAACCCTTTCAGAACCGCAGTCCCGTTCAAGGGGACAAACCAGTCAAATTCCAAGTGCTTTGTCCCCGAAACGGGACTGCGGTCCTGAAAGGGCTATAAGACAGCTCCGTGACAAAAGCCCAAAAGCGCAGTCTTTATTTCTAGGATGGCCTTTCATCTCTCACTATTTTCAGGTATCATACTGATCCACGCTGGGGCACATGAAAAGAAAAAAAAAGAGAAAAAGGGAGCCGCAGTCGCCGCCAACATGACGGAACTAAAAACAAACCAACGGGTTAGGATTTTCCGTCAGAAATGAAAAGAAAACGTACCTGGTATACTTTTTGCTCTTTTCTTAGTTATATATTTCTCCTGATTTTAGTAACCACCTCTACCCCCCCCCCCCCCCTCCCCTGCCCGGGACCAGAAACAAAAAGCGGGGTGTCGATTTCTTTCTTCTGGTGTACCCTCGATGTACTGGGTATTTTCTCTACCATGGCCTTGAAACGGAAGGACTCAACACATGGATAGCATACACCACCCGTGTTGTTTCTTGACAACCGCGTCGATTTAATATTCTAATGCGCTGTTTCCAGGTGGTTGTTTCTCGCTCGTGGGCCAATCCCCCACCTTGACATCCACCAGCTCCAACAGTCCCGTGAACCCCCATTCGACCTCCACAGACCCCCCGCAGGAGTAAATCTCGCCGCCTCCTTCCGCGGAGGCGTTTTCTCCCTGTCGGAGGGGACTGATCTCCACCGTCCCCGCTTCGTTGAAGCCTCCAAAGTTCGACACGCTGAGCGACTTGCCGCGCACACGAAGAGAGAGGAGGGACGAGATGCGGTAAAATTATACCACAAAGCAAAACAGGCTACCGTTTAGACATCAAGACCATGCGGTCCTTCTATTTCGCCCCAGATTGGGTGTGCACGGTATTCTCTATGGTGACACTGTGGTGTGGAGCACTAAAATAACTCTTAATAATCTATACCTGGTATACAGCACCCACGTGTTACGTGCTGGAGGTTTTTGACGGGCGCAAGCCTGAACTAGATACGTCTGCCTATTGTGGGTGCCAGGTAATTCGCTTTTTTTTACCAGGTATATTTCAACGGATGCTATTATAGAATGTGTATGTCTTGTCGTACCCAGTACGATGAACTGCCATTGCCTTGTCTACTCTGCCCACTACTACGGGGAACCATATTAAGTAGGACCTACGGTACACAGAATCGCCTATGAATTTCGCTATTTTTACGAACAGAATTTGATCCTATTTACTATGGTCCCCCGTAAGAGACGTACCTGGTACAATGTACTCATCTCTGCTGTTTCGTAGATTTGTGACCATAGAGCTTTTATGTCTCTTCGAATTGAAGAATCGGCAAGGCCAATAGGTGTGCTGGGTGCCGACAGGTACAAAGAACGGTTTAATGTGAAGAACACGCGTGTTACACGGGTACCTGGCAGGTGCTAACCCTGCCATAGCACGCGTCTGATACCGCGATCTTCATTATTACCGCTGCCGATACCGATACCCTTATTGTTACCGCCACCATTACCGCTACCGCTACCCTCACAGTTACCGTCACCGTCATTGTTACCGTTACCGCTACCGTTACCCTCATAGTTACCGTTAATGTCATTGTTACTGCTACAGTTACCGCTGCCGCCAATGTTACCGCTACATTTATCGCCACCGTTACCGCTACCGTCATTGTTACCGCTACCGTTACCGCTACCAGCATTGTTACCGCTACAATTACCGTTACCGCTGCTGATACCGCTACCAATACCGTCACTGTTCCCGCTATCAATACCGTTACCGCCACTGCAACCGCTACTGTTACCGCTACCGTTACCGCTACCAGCATTGTTACCGCTACAATTACCGTTACCGCTGCTGTTACCGCTACCAATACCGTCACTGTTCCCGCTATCAATACCGTTACCGCCACTGCAACCGCTACTGTTACCACTACCGTCATTGTTACCGCTACCGTTACCGCCACCGTCGCCCTCAAGCTACATCCGAGGTTTGTCCCTCGTTTCCGTTTGTAGTCCCGAGGTGCCGACCCACAGGGTTTTTATCGCAGGGTGACGGGGAGGGAGAGTCTCTTGAACAGAGCTGAAAACGGGCGCCGGATGGGACCATGGGTGTGACCTTCCAACTATCAATAGTCAACAATAAGGCGGAATTTTACATACATTGATAAGGGAAGGGGGTCTGGCATCCACAGACAACACGTGTTAAAACTAAAACAGAAATCGCACCGCACACACGATTTTGCCGGGCATTCCGAAGTTGCAGCTCATGCCGCAGACACCCCCGCGGAGCCGTGATTACTCGGCCAATCATTGCCTACAAGCGGTCATCTACAACCAGAACGAAGGAACGAAACCATCCACTACTATTAATACAAAAAGAACGAGGAGAAAAGATAACCAGGGTGAAAAACAAAAACAAAACAAAGAAAACAGATTTCTAAATAGCCAAAACTAAGAACTTAACCCTTTTAGGACCCCAGTCCCGTTTTGGGGACAAATCGCTTGGAATTAGACTGGTTTGTCCCCAAATAGAGATTGCGTTACTAAAGGGGTGAAGAGCACAACCAAGAAAAGAGCACCATGAAAAGAGGAAAAGAGAGAAACAAATCATTGAAAAAAAGCGAGGAAAGGAATACCGGGCATCAGGTAACTAAGCAACAAGAAAAAAAAAACAGACTATTATTTGATAGTAACACCTATGCCAATGGAAACGCGAAGTCAAGCAGTTTTCTTTCAACAATATTGCTCTCAAAGAAGAGCGGAAAATATCCTCGTACCGCCGCTGTGGGGAAAAAAGGGGAAAAAAAGTTTGTTTGTTTTTTCTAACGGGTGCAGGCGGAGCAATTTTTTTCTTCTCGCCGCAAATTGTCTGCAAGCAGATAAAAATCAGCTCATGCGACGATAGACGCTCGATCTCGACCTGCTCTCAGACCGCCGCCAACCCGCTTGGTGTCGGGCAAAGCCGATGAGTATAGATGACGGCCTCGAAGATATCAGGTGGATCCATGGTCTGCGAGCTTGCCGGCGGCGTCCTACGGTATCCTCCCAAACGTGATAAAAAGCCTATTTTTTGCCATCGAGACGGATCGAGACATGTTGGCATCTGTTTCGTGCAGCCTAGAGGCCAAACGTTCTTTCATCAGACGCCAGGCCAGCGCCCGCCACATGTCAACGGCAATGTGTGAACACGGTGACCCTACGGTGGGTCGGAGCCCCTAACGAGCGCACTCCGTTCACAATTTCATGGCGCAGTCGTCGGTTTTGTCGATCGATGTCTGTCGAGGACTCGGAATCTCGCCGCTTCGAACCAACCATCCGCTTTAGTTTTTCTGAAGCCAATCTTGGCCCAACATCGGGGCCCCAGAATTGAGTTTTTTCGGGGTTTTCCAAAAGTTTGGAACCTTCCGTTTGAAGAATCGTGCTCATAGCAAGCTGCACCTGAAAAATCCTGACGGGTATCTTTGGGACTTCAAACTTTTCACGGAAACTTTGCGTTTCCATTGGCGTAGGTCTGAACAAATTTATTTTATGAAAATAAAAAATAAGTAAGCTGTGAATCCGACTGATTATATACTTGGTAGTTGATACTCAAATTTGCAAGCTGCGTAGTATGTCTCTCTGTATTTATTTCTAAACAAGCAAAACTCGCGCGCCGCACACACACACCAAGTTGTCGGATATCCCGAACTCGTGGCTGATGCCGCAGATGCGCGAGGTGGCTTCCCACACCGCGACGCGGTAGTCCTTCGCCTGATCGACAGTGACCGGCACGGTCCACCTGAAGAAAAAAAAAAAGGACGCGGCAGGGACCGTGAAAGAGAGAAGAAAGAGAGAGCCACACACACCACACGCCCCAGAGGTCAGAATGGAAAACCGCTGTAACCGTCGTGATTATAGGAGGCAATAACAACATACCTGGTACAGTTTTCGCATCATTATTATCAAATATTTCCACTTGGTTTCAGTAACCTCCCTACTATATACCGGTAGTGTATATCGGTTGGGTTGGCGTCGGTTGCGCCTCTCGCTACATGAGCTATTAATAAACAGCCGGGGTACCGTTTTTATGTTTTTTATTTCGGCGCTCATCACGGCTGGTGGTATCATTTTTGTGAGGGGAGAACCTTTCCTCCGCGCAAGGGGGATGATTGTATCACGTAGTGTGTACAAGGTATATCGCAAGGCACGAGGCACTTACATAGTAAATCCACTACTGTCTCTGGAACTGGCCACACCAGAAAATAATTCAACAGATTGACGCTGTCATCCATATGCAAGAAAGTCCGCCTCAAAAGCGGTTCTTAGTAGGATCCAGCTCACACTTCATGCGACTCGCCCAACACCTCACGGCGCTTCGCGCTTGGTGCAAACATGCAAGCAATGTCTGCCTCGTCGGTAAAAACCCGACGTGCTCCGTCCCGGCATTGCAGGGATGCAAGGGTCTATGGTCATGCGACTACGGCCATGCATGATAACTAGCACCCCCCCCCCCCCCCCCCCCCCCCCCAACTCCTCAATGTCTGGCGAAACATTTTTTTTTCCCGGGTGCCCCTGGACAAGGAGAGATTTTGTTCAGGCACTTAGCCCTTTTAGGGCCGCAGTCCCGTTTTGGGGACAAACTACTTGAAATTTGACTGATTTGTCCCCAGAACGGGACTGCGGCTCTAAAGGGGTTAGGTCGGGGAACCAAACCGCTCTGTACGAGTCAAAGACGCCAGGAGACCGCAGGACCCTTCCTTTTCTACATACAATAATTTTGCTTTTGCCCGGGCATGGCCTCGACTGACACCAATTTCCTATCAATTAATACCATGGTAGAGGTTTTAGTGTACGTACAACACTCAGCCCTACTCCCTTTTGATTGACAGCGCATGTTTTGCCTTCCTCGACGTGTGTCTACAACGACTCCGGAGAAACGGAAAATTGTTCCTGAAAGCTGGCGAAAAACTACGGGGAGCATTTTGAGGAGTCTATCGGTGTTTTTGGCTTTCCCGCCGAGTAAAACGCGTATATTCGGCCTAAAAACTCAGTTCTGAGAGCTCAGAAATAATTTCCCATAATAGTTGGTCTTAGGGCATATTTCGTGCGAGTACGAAACACACCGAAGCTGTACGAGCGCAACACGGGGCCGTAGAGCAGCCCACCACTCTGATCGGAAACACAAGCGACATCCACACATCAATATGAAAACCAACTGGTTGTTATATATGCGGACAGAGTGGTACGTGACGTAAAGCGCAACGGGTGACAAAAAATGAGACAAAAACCCCCCGCGGATTGCGGAACAATATTTCGCCAAGATCTTTCCCTCATATTCTCGATTTTTAGACCTATGCCAAAGGAAACGCGAAGTTCGAAAGTTTTTTTTCAAATATATCGCTTTCAAAAAACAGCCGAAATTTTTCTCGTACCGCCGCTGTGGGGAAAAAAGAGAAAAATGTTTGATTTTTTCTTTTTTTTTTCCCCAACGGCTATAAAGGCGGCGCAATTTGTGTTTTTCTGGTCGCAAATTGTCAACACGGTGATCGAAACCAGCTCGTGCGACGATCGACGCTCGATCTCGACATAGACTCAGCCCACGGTCAACCCACTCGGTATCTGGCAAGCCCAACGAATATAGATGACGCCCTCGAAGATATCAGGTGGATCCATGGTCTAGGGGGCGAGAGCTTGCCGGCGGCGTCCTACGGTATCCTCCCAGACCTTGAAAAAATGTCTATTTTTTGCCATTCGAGATGGATGGAGAAGTTTTGTCTTCTGTTTTTGTGCAAACCAGCGGCCAAATGTTTTTTTATCACACGCCTGGTCAGCTCCCGCCACATGACACCGGCCAAGGTGTGAAGACAGTGACCCTAGGGTGGGTCGGAGCCCCTAACGAGCGCACTCCGTTCAGAATTCATGACGCAATCGTTGGTTTTGTTGATCGATGTCTGTCAAGGACTCGGAATCTCGCCGCTTCGAACCAAAGATCGGCCTGAGTTTTTCTCAAGCCGATGTTGGCCCAACATCGGCCCCAGATTTGCATTTTTTGGGCTTTTCCAAAAGTTAGGAACTTTTTTCTTTTACGTGGCCCATAGGAAGCGTGTTCTGAAAAGTTTTGGCGGGTATCTTTGAAATTCAAACTTTTTATTGCAACTTCGCTGTACCATTGGCATAGGTCTTGGGAACTTTTTTTTTTTTTTAGGTGGCCCATAGGAAGCGTGTTCTGTTTTTTTTTGGCGGGTATATTGAAATTCAAAGTTTTTATTGCAACTTCGCTGTACCATTGGCATAGGTCTTAGCACGCTTTTCTCATGGCCGAGAAAATCAGCTGTGATTTTTTCTTCCGAAGGGGATGCTGTCATCTCGCCTGTCGAGGCATGCCATCGACACACACCATACGAAACAGGGGTATAATATCAGAGCACTTGATGGTCATTTTTTTTTTCGTTTAGCAGCACTTGATGGCCAATTTTGTTTTTTCGGACTGACTCACTTGACTAACCAGTCTCCCTTAAGAACCCATTTAGAACCCCAGTCCCGTTTTGGGGGCAATCCACTCAAATCCCAAGTAATGTGTCCCCAATTGTCCCCAACACGAAACTGCAGTCCTAAAGGGGAGAACCCGACATCGTTGGAATACCAAAAGTGTTTCACAACGTAATTCGTGGTGCCATATACCGAGACTCGGGGATTTTAGTTTTCATCGGGCTTTACTCTTCAATTCTTCTCAAAAATATGTTGAAGGTGACCTACGATTACGGGGGACCATAGTAAATAGGACCCAGTATTGTTAGTGAAAATGGGGAAATATATACCTGGTAGCCTTTTGTGTGTACCGTAGGTCCTATTAACCATGGTCCCCCGTAATATTAAAATTGGGTGCAGACGGTGGAGGGGTATCTTAGCGCCAGTTTTTTCTGCCCTCCACCCCTCCTTGTCGTACGAAACACAACTTATTTTTTCTGAAATAAACGAGTGGGCAACAGGATGAAATTCACCCCCATGGCCGAGGTGTCAGACGAAAAAACATGGCAAAGCTTGACGATAGTCCGTAGTTGGAGAGTTGAGGAGCCCCCGTCCGTCAGAAAAGAAATTTCCCAGAAAGTGCGACCTGTGACTCACTATTATTACGGGGGGGCGTGTTAAATAGGACCTACGGTACGCACAAAAACCTAGGCATTTCGCTATTTTTACTGACAATATTTGGTCCTATTTACTATGGTCCCCCGTAATAGTAGAGATCCTCAAGTGACTCGATATTAGTATAGAGCTCCTGGAGTTTCTTACTATTAGTAGAGAGATCCTGAAGTGTCTTAATGCTGCTGTAGAGCTCCTCTAGTGGCTTACGCACTATTAGTGTAAAGCTCATCAAATGACCTGTCATAGTGTAGAGCTCCTCAAGTGACTTACATTATGACGGGGGGCCATAGTTAATAGGACCTACGATACACACAAACACCTCCTACATATTTCACCATTTTTACCCACCGCATTTGGTCATTTTTACTATGGCCCCCCCGTAGTAGTAGTAGACTTGAAAATAATTTTGTGTTGTCCCGGTGCCAAGACATGCTCGCTACTTCCTCGGTGCCCTCCCAACTCTTTTTTACTGCAGCAGTCCCGTCCTGGGGACAAACTACTTGGAATGTGAGTGGGTTCGTCCCCGAAACGGGACTGCGGTCCTGAAAAAGGTTAAGGAGGCCCGCCCCCGTCAGGCAGAAGAAAGCTCGACCCAATACTTTTTATACATGCCTGTCTTACGACTTTCTTGACCCCAAGACGTTTTTATACATGCCTGTCTTGCGCCTTTCTTGATCCGAACTACCGATCAAAGCCCCCTCGGAAACCCGACACGGCGTCCAGAGCAATGGTTGGTAACTTTGGTCTCAACACTGGTTGGTAACTTTGGTCTCAGCAATGGTTGGTAACTGTTCGTAACTTTGGTCTCAGCAATGGTTGGCAACTTTGATCTCGGCAATGGTTGGTAACTTTTCGGTCTCATCAATCCAATCTACACGAGCAGGGTGAGGGACCAGAAAAAGCGGCCGGGATCATGTTCGCCTGCGCCCATGCCGCAACATGCGGCTTCTTGCCATTGTCGTGCGGACACAGCTTTTACTGGGTATCATCTCCCGGTCGCGCGGTGGAGCGGTCGCCGCACGTCGTCACACTTTTCCTCGCCCTTTTTTCTCCTCTTAAAGCCCCAATTACGGGGGGGGGCATAGTAAATAGGACCAAATATTGTTGGTAAAAATAGATAAAATATATAGGTTCTTGTCTGTACTGTATAGGACCTGCCTGGTATTTAATATGGTCCCCCGCAATGGACGGTTTTGCTAATGGCGTTGAGAAGGTACCCAGCATCGGTTTGTATGTCGACACGTTTCTATCCAAGCACCGTTTCGTATTTCAATAGGCTTCCATCCAGCATCGTCTTTTATTCCAACAGGTTCCTTCCTATCCAGCCCCGCTGGTGTCGTATTTCCGATATCAAAACAGGCCTCGAACCAGCAGCGTCTTGTACTCAAGCAGATTCGTTACATGTACAGGTTGAACACTTGAATACACACACGCACCAGATATATGTTCGGGATGGAAGCCTGTCAACCGTTTCCCCCCCCCCCCCCGAAAAACAGCTTGTTCGCTATTTCACGTCAACCCCGACCCTTACCGTTTTGGACCAGAATGGACCGCTAAGAAACGAACGCATCCCTGTCTCAGCGACCACAACACCGCTCCTCAGGGTGGTTTCTGTTCTCAGGTTGTATCGGCCCGCGGCTCCTCGGGACAAGGGCTGCCCGGTAGAGGAAAGGAACACCTGCCCCTCTAGACGGGAACGCAAGCGGTAGCTTCGTCTTCCTATCAAAACGCCTGCACGGTCCACATGGCAGGGCTTTCGCGAAGAGTCTGGTCGGGACGAAACTCGGTTGGGATTCTTGTAGTCACCCAACCCAACCCGACGAGACGAAAGACAAGGGGCCATCCTCAAAGGCCGTGGGAAAAAAAAGTGACCGAAGTGACGCCTTCAATCCCGTAGCTATCCTTGGGGCTGGGTGAACTTGTTTGGGTTGGCTATTACGGGGGGGCCACCGTTAGTAGGACCTATGGTATACATAAACGCCTATATATTTAACCATTTATACTAGCAATATTTGGTCCTATTAACTATGGTCCCCCGTGATGGCAAAAGGAGCAAGTCTGACTGACGGGGTGGGCGGGGGGGGGGGGGGGGGGTACTCGATAGGAGAGATGTACTCGATTTCATGCATGGCCGTAGTCGTACGACCATAGATCCTCGCTTCCTACAACGCCGGGACGGAGCATGTCGGGGTTTCACCGACCAGGCAGACATTGCTTGCATCAAGCGCGAAGCGAAACGTGAGGTGTCCGGCGAGTCGCATGAAGGGTGAGCTGCATCCTACTAAGAACCGCTTGTGAGGCGGACTTGCATATGGAAAACAGCTTCAACGAGTTGATTTAATGACTGACGGAGGGGGGGGGGGGGCTTCGGAATCGTCTGTTGAGCCAGCCAGCTCCTTCTCTCTCACTGGTTTCGCCCGACCGAAATCGGACTACAGGTATTTCGCAAGACGTCCTAGAGAAATGGAACAAATTAAGGACAGTTTCGTCTTCATTCGATTTTGACTCTTAATTTACCCTTCTAGGGCAAAATGCAGTCCCGTTTTGGGGACAATCCACTCCAAATTCAAGTGGTTTGTCCTCAAAACGGGACTGCGGTACTAAAAGGGTTAAGCGATCCTTCTATATCCGGCCAGAGTGTGACGGTTTCACGCCTCAGACAGGTATCCGATTCCCACTGGATGATCTCCATATTTTCAAGGCAGCTATTACGGGGGACCATAGTAAATAGGACCTACGGTACACACAAAAAAATACATTTTTCCCTATTTCTACTAATTAATATTTGGTTCTATTTACTATGGTCCCCCGTAATAGATCGATTCCCGGTGTTGCATGACCTAGCTCATGTTTGCTGGGTGGGAAAAGCGGTACATAATCGGAACCATCTAGTTCATGTTTCCAGGATTGGATAGGCCCTACAAGGCAGATCTTGCACAACCTCTCACAACAGCGGGTGAGGAACTAGATCACATATTCTAGATAGATCAGATAGATCATGATCTGTCTGATATCTCCGGGGTGTGTATGGTTTACAAGCCTTGCTCACTTGCGCTCAAGCACTCCACCCATTATGGCACACACACTCGAAGAAAAAACAGAAAACGAAAAAAAAAATCTGATGAAACAATCAATCCCCACGGGCGATGCATCACCTGTACGAGGCATCGGTGTTGTTGACGTCGTAATAGGTATCCAGCGCCAAGACATCTCGGAACAAGGTGATGTTGACCTGGGGCAGTCGTCGCGCGCCATCGAGAGAGAGAGAAAAAGAGAGAGAGAGAGAGAGAGAGAGAGAGAGAGAGAGAGAGAGAGAGAGAGAGAGAGAGAGAGAGAGAGAGAGAGAGAGAGAGAGAGAGAGAGAGAGAGAGAGAGAGAGAGAGAGAGAGAGGCGAAAGGTGCACGCACGAAACGGAAAAACATGTGTGATTCCTATAGTATTGAATATCGCGTCGAAAGCGTCCCCTGATCCCCCCCCGCCACAACGCCTTCCACATGGCCAATTCGTGACGAATCCTCGATGAATTATCATACACCACAACAAATAGGACGTACCAGGTATATATAGAACTACATACCTGGTACTTAGATCACAACCCCTGAGCGTGCTCGGTTGGTGCATCCCTGGCCTCTCAGAGCTCCCACTTCCAAACCGCCTCCTTTCATTACTTGCCGGACCTTTCCGGCAGTTCTTTGCTTTCTCGATTATTTCTTCCTTTTTTCTTCTTTCGTTTTGTGTGCGTGCGTGTTCTCCGAGCACGGCATCGCGGGAGGACCCGGCACCGTCGCGGGTGTCCTTCTTAGAACCGCAGTCCCATTTACGGGACAAACTACTCGAGATTTGAGTGGATTGCGCCTAGAACGGGACCGCCCTGTTAATAGAAGGATCAATTCACCGAGGAACCACCGTTGTACTATCCGCTACTATTCGGTGTACATGCAGGTCAGGCCATGGGGAGCGTTAATCGGGCTAATCCTCAAGACCGCCGAAAAGAAGAAAAAAAAGGTTGAATTCGCTCTTACAGGAGTGAGATCGTTTTGTCAGCACTCGAGTTTCTTTTTTGTTCGCTTCACCAGAACGGGAACATCGCCACTCTTATAGCCGGAAAAAGGCGTCTTCAGAGAATAAAAAAAAAATGGCCGAGAGAGCCCTTGCGCGAAAAAACAAAACAAAACAACAACCTTATCCCTTTTAGTACCGCAGTCCCGTTCAGGGCACATATTACGTAGAATTTGACTGGTTTGTCCCCGAAACGGGACCGCGGTCCTAAAAGGGTTAAGCGCACCCTCCTCTCGCCCTTGTCGAGGGAAAACACACAAAAAAAACGGTCGGACGCACCTCTGTGCGCGAGCGAACTCAACGCCATCATCTTATTCACGGTACATGCTTGACTCCTCCAAAGTGTCAGTTTTCGGTGGTGAGAGGTTGACGTCGGAACGAGCTTGGTTTTCGTGTGGGTGGTCGAAACCGTCTTGGTTCAAGTGTGAAGATCAAAACTGTCTTGGTTCAAGTGTGAAGATCAAAACTGTCTTGGTTCAAGTGCGAAGATCAAAACTGTCTTGGTTCAAGTGTGAAGATCAAAACTGTCTTGGTTCAAGTGAGAAGATCAAAACTGTCTTGGTTCAAGTGCGAAGATCAAAACTGTCTTGGTTCAAGTGTGAAGATCAAAACTGTCTTGGTTCAAGTGCGAAGATCAAAACTGTCTTGGTTCAAGTGTGAAGATCAAAAATGTCTTGGTTCACGTGTGAAGATCAAAACTGTCTTGGTTCAAGTGCGAAGATCAAAACTGTCTTGGTTCGAGTGTGAAGATCAACATTGACTTGGTTTTTGTGTGCGGTCCGAATAAAAACTGGTTTTCGTGATTACCGGTACTGGTATGGACCTACAGTAGTAGTAAACTGACTCGTGTGTAGTGCGGGAGAGGCACGGAGCTCCTCTCAAGCGAGGACCCCCCGAAATATCTACAGTACGGGATATACCCCTATACCAACAAAGCACGCCTTCTCGGCAACTACAAAACCCGCCGACGCCCAGCCCTGAGTGCCACCATTTACCCCTCACCTTTCCTATGTCCAGGTTAGTAGCCAGGGCGGCGCCCAAATTGCTCGAAGTCGAGATCGCGGCATCATCATCTTCCACGGGTGGAACCGTCGAAACTTCTCCGAAAAAGTTCTTCCAGGTGATGTTCGTCATGGTTCCCCGAACGACAACATCATTCTGCGATGGTATGACATATTTTTTTTTCGTAGGTGGGGGTGGGCGGGGCGGGGTGGGTGGGTGGGTGGGTGGGTGGGCGGGAAAATCAGGATGCTCCGGGGTAAGCGGTATTTGATAGAATTATGTAATACGTCAGCTGTGACTGATTGAATAATTGATCAGTCAATTTTGCGAGCTGCGTATTGTAATAGCACAGCGGTATACCTGGTGTCATACGCGACAGTGCTGTACGGGGGCCATGGGTTAAATTAATTGGCAAACGACACGAAATCTGAACGTGGAAGTGTGTTGAGCTCTAAGCTTTGTTTTTACCAAGGCAAAAATAAAATACTACTTTTCCAAAAAAAAAAATGCACGTTCACCATGGTGAACCATCCGAACGATAACATCAATCCACAAACGTACGTACGTACGATGGTTTTGACTTTTTTCGTTTTTGGTCGGGAGTTGGCGGACAAAACATTGGGATGTTTCGGGAGTTTTGCCGTAGACAGCGTTGACTTCGCGCATGGGGTGGTTTTGCTTCAACCAATAGCTGGGAGTGGGCGGAAAAGTTGGGATGAAATCGGGGTTTCATTGTAGAGGGCGCTGACTTCGCACAGCGGTGGTTTTACTTTTAGCTGGGAGTGGGAGGAAAAACTGGGATGATTTCGCGCAGGGGTGTGGGGGTGCTATCCTTTTTCACCGCTCGATTTTGTTTTTCCAGAACGGGAAGGTTAAGGTTGCCAACACCGAACGAGATGATTTTTCGGCGGAAACATCTGGTCGACAGTCCTTCCGAAAAAAACAGGGAATGCTCAACTTTTTAGCCCCCTCAGATTGAACTATTATCTTCCTTCAGAGAAACAGCCGCTGAAAAGTCTGTGCGAGGTCAATGATCTTTACGGTGGTGGTACAGTAATACCCCGCCGGCACTGAAGAAATAGGGAGTTAAGAACCGTGGTTTCGAAATTTGCCCGAAACGGGCGAAACTTGGTCGTCAGTCCTTTTGTTTCTTTGTGGTCGGAAAAAAAAGGAATATTTTGGGGTTGGTGGTGGGGGCGATGTGTGGTATTAAATAGTGCTGTATAGTATTAATAGTATCAACAGTATGGATACTATTAATAGCAGGAACCGTAGCAGGAATAGTAGTAGAAATAGTAGTAGTGGCAGTAGAAAATTAATGGTAGAGGTAGCAGGGTAGTAGTAGTGACAGTAGAACAGCAGCAACAGCAGCATTAATAGCAGCAGTGGTAGTAGTAGTGGTAGTAGTAGTAGTAGTAGTATCATAGTAGTAGTAGTAGTAGTAGAGTGGTAGTAGTATTGTAGTAGTATTGTAGTAGTAGTAGTAGTAGTAGTAGTAGTAGTAGTAGTAGTAGTAGTAGTAGTATTAATAGTAGTAGTAGTAGTAGTAGTAGTAGTAGTAGTAGTAGTAGTAGTAGTAGTAGTAGTAGTAGTAGTAGTGGTGGTAGCAGTAGTAGTAGTAGTAGTAGTAGTAGTAGTAGTAG
This sequence comes from Nereocystis luetkeana, assembly GCA_031213475.1. Taxonomy (NCBI): domain Eukaryota; class Phaeophyceae; order Laminariales; family Laminariaceae; genus Nereocystis; species Nereocystis luetkeana. Next base: position 1,693,851 of record JARUPZ010000025.1, on the reverse strand, counting down.
TATTAATAGTAGTAGTAGTAGTAGTAGTAGTAGTAGCAGTAGTAGTATAGTATTAGTTGCAGTAGCAGTATAGTATCATCGTGTAGCAGGCAGAGGAGGTGACATCAAAGAAATGACATGACGTAATCGTACACCAGACATATGGCATGACATCTTCGAACGGCGCGACCGGTACCGCATGCCTACGAATCACTCGGACAACTCGATCTGCTATCAATAGCTATTTTTGGATAACGAACGAGCTTCGAGTTCCATTCGATGATGACACAACAAAAAACTATCAGTAATCAATACGTATACTTCGAAGTACTTGCATACGATCTCCATGTTTGATACATCGAAGCTTTCCTTCAGTGCCATCATACAAAAGCACGGGAGTGCCAGGGGGTGGAGGGCAAAACACGTTCGATATTCCGTTATATCGAATTTTCGATATTCCGATATGTGGAAAGTTCGATATTTCATATCTCGTTACATCGCAAACTTTAACTTCTACACGATACTCAACACTACTGCTATCCCCTCCCACTCGAAGGCCAAAACCACCAACACATTCACTACCGTATGCAACGGTTTATGTGCATCACACCTCCGGTGACATGACTGTTCGGGTCTTTTAAAAACAAGCATCACATGGGTTGTATACCGTAGACGGTGCGTACAGCGTAGGGTGTGACATCCACCGCCGTATACGGTACTAAACACAAAATCTCACTCAATGGGTTTAAAAAAACGCATGTATCAGCGGGGTCGTACACCATATAGGGGGGGGGGGGGGGGGGGGGGCGGGTATACAGCGTATACAGGGTGTTATACACACCGACACGCCGGCATACGGCACCACAACACATTCCCGCTCTATTTCCAAGTTGTTCGTCCCCAAAAGGCTGACGAAGCTGCCAAGGAGATGGACCAATAACATCAACAACAACAAAAAACTAATCAGAAAAATAATGCTGCAGCACGGATCAAAGTCCCGATCACGGGCGGGTGGGTGGGTAAGTGAGTGAGTAGCGTAGGGGTGGGTGGGTGGGTGAGTGCGGTGGGTGGGTCGGTTGAGTGAATGCGGGTGGGTGGGAAGGTGGGGGGGGTGGGGAAGCGTGGAGGGGGTGAAGTAGTTTCTAAGGAAAAATGAGACGTGATGAGGTTACCGACTACACGGTGCAATCGGAGGTATGCGGGCAAAGAGAGAATGGCTGGACTTATGCCTCGAGAGCGTTATCGAAGCTCCCCAATCGGTTGCAGAGCAACCTCCGCTTGAAACGTGTGAGCGCAAGTTGGAGCAAACACACGATACACTCAACTACTAGCTGCAATCGCGACAACTACCGCAATACCCGGAAGAAGATGACACGCCCCCCTAGGGTGTACCTTTCGAACCGATTTATTTTTCAAAAACATGTAGGGCACACGCAAAATCAAAGGAGTATGTAACGCCTTTGGAAACATCTTGCCGAAATCTTACCATAGATGCCTCCCTCTGCCTTTGAGCACTATCCCCGTTGTTGAATTGGACGTGCGTCGAATAGGGATGTGTTGTATTACCACCCGGGTCATAACGGTACGCCTAGTTAACGGGGTGCGACGGAGCCGACCAATCATACACACACGAAGAGACAAGCGGTAAGCTTGCCTACAGAAAAACAGTAACCAGGTACCTGGCTGACACCGGATAGGCAAAGCCTCTAAACCAGGAAAGATAAAACAACAAAATAAAAATAAAAAATACTACCGGGTACACCAGGAGCAGCAGCAGCGACAACAAAATTATCCCGCAAGAAATAAATCACTAAACCGAAAAACAACCGAACAACCAGGAACACACACACAGAAAAACGGAACAAAAAACTGCCAACACACTTGCCTCGGACGGACTAGCGATAGCGGGGGCATTGAACGACACCCCTGGGGGCATCACCAATATGCAGGACAGCTCCAAGTCGCCAGGAAACATCCTGGGATCCTCACCGGCGGCCAGGTCCCTCGCGCCGTGCACCCGCTGCAGGCCCAGCCTCCACGCTTCCTCCTCCCCTGCCACGCCATTAGAAACCCCGTCCCACGCTTCCAGGTCCTCGTGGATCCACGGTATCCCAACCTCCCACGCTTCTTCTTCCCCTTCCCAAGTTTCTAGTCGTCCCTCGTGGACTCGCCGTGCGCCTAGCCCCCCCCGCTCTTCATCTCCGCCTTCCACGCCCTCGGAAACCCCGCCCCACATTTCCAGATGATCCTCGCCAAAGGCGCGCCCCCGCTTCCGCCCTCCTCCCTCCGCTACGGTCGTGACCCGCTGTACGCCCCACCCCGCCCACTCTTCCTCTTCCCCCCCCTCCAAGCCTCCACCATAGTTACTAGAGCTAAAGCCGCCGGCATCGCCAGCACTTGAGCTACCGCCACCGTCGCTGTGCTTTAAGCCACCACCATCGCCGCCGCTAGGACCTAAGCTTCCACCGCCGACGCCACCGCCATTGCCAACGCCACCGCTAAGGCTATCGCCAAGGCTGGCGCTAACGCCAACGCTATCGCTAACATAATTGCCATCGCCATCGCCATCGCCGAGACTACCGCTAAGGCTATCGCCGACGCTAACGACGACGCCGACGCCAAAGCCATCGCCGATTCCCACGCCCCCGGGAAGCCTCTCAAAGCCGCCCGCCGTCTCCCACCCCCCCGCGAGCCCCCCGTTACCGCCAGCACTGCTGCCGCTGTCGTCGTGCGCTGGCGGCGAAGAAAATAACGAGGAGGGGGAGGGGGACGGGGTAGAGGAGGGGGAGAGGGCGGTCCACAAGGCGGAGGAGGGTGGAGACAAGGAGTACGAAGAAGAAGAGGAAAAGGACAAAACAGAAGAGGAAGAGGAAAAGGTGGAGGTGGGGGGGGGCGACGACGAGGAGGATGACCGGGAGCCCAGGAGTCTGCCGCCCTGGTCGCGACTGTGAATGCTAGGGTCCACGGGTCCACCGGCGCGTCGACGCCCTACAGCCCTGCGAATTTTCCACGGCTGTAAAACCGCCCCAGCCTCCGCCGATCTCGTCACCACCGCCACCGCCGCAGCCGCCGCGACTCGGACTCCCGTTAGCGCCGACTCCCTTTCATCCGCCGATGCGGCCGCCGTCGCCGCCGCCGCCGCCGCTGCTGTTGCTGCTGCTGATGCTGCAGCTGCTGCAACTGCTCGTGTCTTTGGCGCTGACGTTGCTTTCGCTGCTGCTGCTGCTGCTGCTCCTACCGCTGCTGCTGTTGTCGTCGTCGCCGCGGCAAGCACTCCCCCAATGGCGGTCTGCCCCCCCGCCCCCCTCCCCTCCTCCGACCAGCTCCCGCCGCCCGTGCCGGTGGAACTCCGATCGCACCCCCCGCGAACGGCACCCACTCCACCCACCCGTCGCTCCTCATACCCCACCCCACCCCACCGCCACTCTTCTTCATCATTGTCCCCCCCCACCCCCTCCCTCTCGTCGTCTTCCAGGTTTTTCTGCCCAGGCTCCGCTCGCCATCTTCCGTCCACGTCGCCCACCCTTCCCGCCCCATCCCCGCCCATGTCACCCTCATCAAAAAAAGGCCTCCGAAAAAGGAAACCAGCCCTACCGGCGCCGGAGGTCCCCCGCAGCGACGGTGATCGTCCCCTCCCTTCCCCCGCCGGTCCGCCACCGCCGCCCCGGGGGGGAGGGGACACAGGAGGGGCGTGCCCTGTAGGGGACACCGCGCGAGCATCCCCTGTACGTAGCACCGGGTCATCATCCCACACAGGGGACCTCCGAGCGTCGGCTCCCATACGGGAATGCCTTCCATCATCCCCCACAGTGGACACCGAAACGGCTTTTACCCCGCGGGACGTCGGACTAGCATCCCCCCCATGGGATGCTCCACTCCCATCACCTCCCACAGGGGACGTCAAGCTACCACCCCCGACAGGGAATACCTTGCCGCCATCCACCGCAGGGGACATAGTTCCACCACCCCCATCAGGGAATACACCTATCCCATCCCCTGCCTCATGATCCCCAGCAGGGGACGATTCAATTCGACCCCCTGCCTCATGATCCCCCACACGGGATGCTCCACTTCCCTCCCCCACCTCAGCAGCTTCCGCAGTTCGGCCACCTCCCCTGACCCCCCCCCCAAGGACCACCGTTCCACTATCCCCCACAAGGGACATACTCCCACCGCCCCCCTCAGGGGATGTTTCAGTTCCATCCCTTACCTTAAATGCCCCCTTACTTCGGCCACCTCCACTTGTCACCTCCCCTCCAGGAGGGGCGGTGACACGAGAGGATATCACCGGTGATATCAGCGCCGGCGGGGGCGGCGGAGGTGGTGGTGGCGGCGGAGCAGGTGCCGGCAATGTCCCGATATGTTCCGCATTACTTCTCCCCCGCTCCCCATCCGCCTGGGCTCTCCCGAAGAGCGCCTGTTCGTATTTTTTTCGCAAGGAAACCCTAAGGTCTTCTTGGCCGCCTCGGTGGCGTCCATGTCTTGAGGATCGACGAACAGACGCCGCGGCGGCGGGGTGAGCCGTGCCCGCGGTCGTCTCGTGCAGCGGACCTTCGACGGCGGCGTTGGCCGAAGAGGCGTTGTCTCCTCTTTCTCCTGTTCCTGCTTCTTCTGCTGCTGCTGCTGCTGCTGCTGCTGCTGCTGCCGCTGCTGCTGCCACTGCCGCAGTTGCCGGCAAAGTCACAGCCGCGGGCGCCATCACTGCGGTAGCCCCTCTTCCTCTTGCTGTTTCCTCTTCCTTTCCTTCTCCCGCACCTCTTTTTGGACTCTTTTTTTCTCCTCCGTTGCTGTCTTTTCTGTCATCTTCTAGTTTTCTTCTTGCGTCTCCTCCTCCTCCTCCTCCTCTCCTCTTTATTTCTCCCTTTTCTTCGCCACTTTCTATGTTAGTTTCTCCATTTTTCCTTCTTGCGCCTCCTCCTCCTCCCCCGCCCCCTCGTCTCCCCCCCCCCCCCCCCCTTCCCCCCCTCCCGCCCGCCTCCTCCCTCGCCTCGCGCCCCCCGCCCTCCTCCTTGTCGGTTTCCTATCGACAGGCTTTCTGGTCGCGCTCCCTCGGCTAAAATGGAGTTCCCTTGAAGCCGGAATGCGGGGGAAAACGGGCGACTGCTACGAGCTACCGCTGGCGTTGTTCCTTCCGACGCTGGAGCAGGCAATGGGGGGGTATTAAAATACAAAAAACGGGACGCAGATCAAGTGCATGCACCGAAAATGAGGGGAAGGAAAGAACGGGGGAGGGGAGGGGGGGGAAGGGGGGGAACGAATGTGAACAAAACAATGCCACATCGCACAGGTCATGATCTAGATCATTTAAATCCTAACCCGCCCTTCGATGCGTCCTACGGTAAGCCAACACCGTGTTTTTTATGAGGATCCTCGCTTGAACTCTATTCCCCGCCCTCAAAATTGATTCAAGAGGAAAGCTATTCGCGCAGCCCGACGAACACTTCAATTAACTAAGGTGCACCCTCTTGAAAGTAGATTTATTTTCGAAAAAGACAAAAAAAAAATGTGTTCCAACAAATATTGGGCTATAAGGAAAAACCCCGTCACTATCACGTAAAATAAAAGAAAGAAAGACGTATGCCAATGGGAACGCGAAGTTGAAAAGTTTTTTTTCAAATACATCGCTTTCAAAAAACAGCCCAAAATTTTCTCGTACCACCGCTGTGAGAAAAAAAGAGAAAAATGTTTGATTTTTTCTTTTTTTTTCCCCCAACGGCTGCAGGCGGCGCAATTTGTGTTTTTCTGGTCGCAAAGTGTCAACACGGTGATCAAAACCAGCTCGTGCGACGATCGACGCTCGATCTCCACATAGACTCAGCCCACGGCCAACCCACACTCGGCATCTGGCTAGCCCACCGAGTATAGATGACGCCCTCGAAGATATCAGGCGGATCCATGGTCTAGGGGGCGAGAGCTTGCCGGCGGCGTCGTACGGTATCCTCCCAAACCTGAAAAAAAGACTATTTTTTGCCATTCGAGACGGATGGAGAAGTTTTGTCTTCTGTTTTGTGCAAACCAGCGGCCAAATGTTTTTTTATCACACGGCTGGTCAGCTCCCGCCACATGACACCGACCATGGTGTGAAGACGGTGACCCTAGGGTGGGTCGGAGCCCCTAACGAGCGCACTCCGTTCAGAATTCGTGACGCAATCGTTGGTTTTGTTGATCGATGTCTGTCGAGGACTCGGAATCTCGCCGCTTCGAACCAAAGATCGGCCTGAGTTTTTCTCAAGCCGATGTTGGCCCAAGATCGGCCCCAGATTTGCATTTTTCGGGCTTTTCCAAAAGTTAGGAACTTTTTCTTTTTTTTAGGTGGCCCATAGGAAGCGTGTTCTGATTTTTTCTGGCGGGTATCTTTGAAATTCAAACTTTTTATTGCAACTTCGCTGTACCATTGGCATAGGTCTAAATGCCCCCAAAAAAGTGCTTCGACTCCTATCCTAGCACGCGTCCCTTGTGGCATGGGGTGCAGTATCTGTAGAGTACAGACCCCGTCGAGGAAAGCGTGTCCTACACCGTGCAAGATTATTTCGGGTCCCAGCGGCAACATCGTTCTACACGTGCAGATCACAAGGGTCTCACCGGGCGACACGAGCTACTGCTGTGGACGATACAGATCAGGACTATACCTGCGCCTGTGAACGATCTAAACCATTTCTGTGCAAATCGGCGATCTGTCCGACGGATGACACCGGGAAGGCGAAGGGTAGCGGAAGGAGGGGTGTACTCGATAGAAGAGATGCACTCGATATCATGCATGGCCGTAGTCGTATGTCCATAGACGCTCGCATCCCTGCAATGCCGGGACGGGGTATGTCGGCTTTTCCACGACCGGGCAGACATCGCTTGCACCAAGCGCGAAGCGCCGTGAGATGTGCGGCGAGTCGCATGAAGGGTGAGCTGCATCCCTACTAAGAACCGCTCGTGAGGCGGACTTGCATATGGATGACAGCTTCAGTAAGTTAATTTAATTTTCCGGTGTAGCCACTTCCAGAGACAGCAACGGGAGTACTATGTAGCTGCCTCTTGGGTGCCTTACCATGAACACTACGTGATGCGATCATTTTCCCTCGTGCGGAGTAAAGGTTGTTCACCTCGAACAAATTATCTAACTCGACGACCAGCTGTGGGCGACCGCCAAGAAAAAAAAAGGAGAGGGGGGGGGGAGGGGGATAGTCATTCGTCGGTTGCCTACGTTTAGTTACTTGATCACAGACCGCGCACCCTTTTCGAGACAGAGCAGAAACTTCCTAAGTACTACCCTTTCGACACAGAGCAAAGCCTCCCCTCGCCCAAAAGAGACATATCCAACGCTTGAAAGCTCATTGCGCTAGTTCCGTGTTACAGAGCAGCTTTTTGTCCATCGTATCCCCTTCCCGTTTCGCCATTTGTCGCCCTTTATCTCCTAGGATGACGCTCGCTCATCTCGACGATAGCTAGTGTACCGGTGGAGGTGTGTATTCCTGTCGTGCCACGCATGGCCAAAGTCGCAAGACCACAGACCGCCCCGCATCCCTCCAAAGCAGGGACGGAGCACGTCAGGTTTTCACCGACCACGCAGACACTGCTCGCACCAAGTGCGAAGCGCCACGAGGTGTTGCGCGAGTCGCATGAAGCGTGAGCTAGACGCATCGTACCAAGAACCCCTTTTTGAGATGTGACCTTGTTGCATGCGGATGGCCGCGTCCAATAATCCTTATTCGGCGCTCGAATTTCCCAGAACGAGAAGGTTAAGGTTGCCAATAAATACCGAACGAAAGGGTGTGTTTCGGAAGAAATCTCTGGTCGAGAGCCTTCCGAGAAAATGCTGTTGGTCGTTCAACACCCTTGCTACCGTTCTAGAGATAACGAACGCTGTAAAAACGCGATCGCACCCCATGTGCCAACTCAACGCTCTGTACGGTGACCAAATGTCACCTCTTGCTGCTTTTTGGGTCACGCCTTTTCTTCTTGCATCGCGTCGGCGTTCATGCTACCGGCTACCGCTGGCCATGTCACTACGTGCGACGCTGGAGCAGGCGGTGAAGAACGCCTACCGTAGGAGTGCGTACAACTTTCGCCCAAAAAATATTTCTGACTGGTGAAGCTTCCCAACCGAGGACACTGACACGTGTTTGCCTTACAGGGGTGGCGACATTTTTTTTTGTTTCTCATTTCTGTAAGTAGGCTCCTTAGTGTACGAGCTCTATACCTCCCCCAATTTTGTTTTTTGAGAAAAGACAAGGGTGAACCCCGATTTATCGCCCCGACGCCTCGTTCTTGACTGAGGAAACTGACGCGTGTTTGCCTTTATGGGGTTGACGCCTGTTATTTTTCATGAGGCTCCTCACTTGAATCAGGCACAGGAGCTCTATACCTCTCTCACCCGAACACCGATTTTGAGAAAAGGTAAAAGCGGAACCCGATGAAAGATCCCGACGACTCGTTCTCCACTGGGGACACCGACGCGCGTTTGCCTTATATACCGATGGCGCCTTTTCCTTCCCTCTTGCTGCAGGCTCCTCATTTCAATACAGAAGAGTAGGAGCTCTATACCTCACCCAAACTGATTCATCGAACAGCTTAAACAGTTCAACCGGATGAACAACCCAGAAGCCTCGTTCTTCACTGAGAAAACTGACGGGTGTTTGCCTTATACCGGTGGCGCCCACTTCTTTTTTCATGAAGCTCCTCACTTGAACGCAGTACAGGAGATCTATACCTCCTACTGATCCAGGCGAAAAGCTTAAAAAGTGCAAACCGACGAAAATCTCGAAGCCTCGTTGCGCACTGAGGAAACGGACGCGTGTGTTTGCCTCATTAGGGGTGGCGCCTAATTTTTTTCATCGAAGGCTCCTCACCTGATTATAGCATAGGAGGCGTGTGTTTGCCTCATTAGGAGGGGTGGCGCCTAATTTTTTTCATCGAAGGCTCCTCACCTGATTATAGCATAGGAGAGCTCTAATACCTCCCCCAAACTGATTGAGAGAAAAGCATCAAAAGTGCAACCCGGTGAACAATCCAGAAGTCTTGTTCTCCACTGACTAAACTGACGCGTATTTTGCCTCATGAAGGTAGCGCCTAATTCTTTTTATAACGCTCCCCACTTGATTATAGTGTGGGAGCTCCATACCTCACCCAAAAAACCGATCATGAGAAAAAGCTAAAAAGGAAACCCGATGAACAACCCAGAAGCCTCGTTCTCAGCAGAGGGAACTGACGCGTGTTTGCCCTACAGGGGTAGCGCCGAATTTCTATACGAGACCCCTCACTTGATCATAGTATAGGATCTCTATACCTCACCCAAACACTGATTCAGAGAGAGCTAAAAGTGCAGCCCAACAACCAATCCCAAAGCCTCGCACACACAGCAGTAGATCACAAAAAAAAATGGCGAAAGCACCAATGGCAAGTACTCCAACGACACTGGGTCGTTAAAATAACCCCTTTGAGGACTGCAGTCCAGTGTTGGGGATAAGCTACTAAATACAAACAAATTGAGTGGTTTGCCCTCGAAACGGGACTACAGTCTTAAGCCGGATAAGTGGTTGGTCCCCAAAACGGGGCTGTCAAACCGGATGAGTGGTTTGCCCCCAAATCGGGAAAAAAGTCTTCGATTGGGTCAAGGGACTTAATCGGTCACGAAATAGTTTGGCCCAAAAAAGTGCCTTGCCCCTCAATTTCAACTACCCGGTGCCTGGTATCGTTTCTTAGTTGCGCAGTTGTTGCCGGCGGACGTTTAGGCCATGAGAGTGCGCATCGGTATGAGCGTACAGCATAGGTCCACGATTAAGTAAGCAACCCATGACGGGGGAACATGGTAATCAGGACCAAATATGCTTTTATTGTTATTACGGGAGACCACAGTGAATAGGACGATTATACGGTACACACAAAAACCTATATAGAACTACATACTTAGATCACAACCCCTGAGCGTGCTCGGTTGGTGCATCCCTGGCCTCTCAGAGCTCCCACTTCCAAACCGCCTCCTTTCATTACTTGCCGGACCTTTCCAGCAGTTCTTTGTTTTCTCGGTCCTTTCTTCCTTTTTTCTTCTTTCGTTTCGTGTGCATGCGTGTTCTCCGACCACGGCATCGCGGGAGGACCCGGCACCGTCGCGGGTGTCAGCGGGTGCTGGCGGGTAGAGGGGGGGTTGCAAGGAGCGCGGTCGCTGCTTTCGTGCCTAGGCGTCGCGTGTGCCTCGAGATACGACAGATGCATGAACGGGCTTTGTCTGGCTTCGAATGATGATTGTTGATAGAGTATGTACGAGTTATGAAGGTCGTTCGGGAGGGCAAGACAATATTCAAGCGGTGCTTATTTTTGCGACCACGCTGAAGTTGAAAGAGGGAGGTGTGCAGTTTGAACACCAACGTTATCGAGCTGGCGAACGACGGCCACGGTGAGCACCGGGCTTCACGCGAGGCGGGCGACGGGGCTGATTGTGGCAGAGAGTGATAAAAGCTTTACCCGGACCGAATCGGTAGCGAGGTGGTCGCGAGAGGGGCGGGCGGCGTACGAGGCTGAGAGAGAAGCTCTTCTGTGCGATTTTTTCTTTTCTTCTTTTCGACCGGGCTGCGGGTGTAAGGTGTTCCAATCAGGCAGAAAAATATTACAAGGGGACGGGGATTTTTTTCCTTCTCGAGTTTTCGGTTTCATTTTCATTGTTTTTGCTGCTGTACCGTGCTGTGCTTTCGCTTTCTTCGTACATACAGTACAGACATAGAGCATATCGAAAGAAAAAAATAAGAACAGACAGTAGTACCCTACCTGGGGTATGTACGTACGTACGACATCCGCGACGCGAAGCGTACATGTGGCATCCAAGCTGACGTCGGAGCTGTTTTTTCCTGAAGCATGGCGGCGGGACTCTTGGCATTATCGAGTCGCCGGTTTGCAATTACGATCCTTGAAAACACTAAACTCAATCGTGGACCTCTGTTCGCTTCGCATAATTTGATGTACTTTTTTCCTTCCTGAGCGAGCGTAGCGGGCGGCGTGGGCCGCCCGCGGAGCGAAGCGCCTTGTATTTACCTATTTTTTCTAACAATATTTTGTCCTATTTACTATGGTTCCCCGTAATAATATTAATAGTAAACATACAGAATTATACAGGCGTTAAGTGTGTACGATGGTCCCTGGTGAGCATTGAGAACGAACGTGCGTAAGGCTCGCTTTCAGTAGGACGCTAAGAGAATTGGATTCAAGAAAATGTGCTCAGCGGCGAAGAGCGCTGCGCTAACTCCTACCAGGTATCTGATTGCCTGTGCTCAAGATCAAACAAGGATGGTGTCACACTAAGAATACAAGGCTTGCCGGGACTATTACGAGACATCATAGTAATCACGACTCATCGTATGCATAAAAACCTGTGCCAGGTATAATATACCAGGTATATATAATATATACAAGGCGCTTCGCTCCGCGGGCGCCCTACGCCGCCCGCTACGCTCGCTCAGGAAGGAAAAGTACGCGAAGCGGAGAGAACGTCGATGATTGAATATAGATTTGATGAATGTTGTAGTTGCAAATTGGAGACTTGGTAATGCCAAGAGTCACATGCCGTGCGTACGTTCATACGTACATACCCCAGGTAGGGTACTGCTTTTCTTCCTCATGCTGGTACTGGTATGTACGAACGAGAAAGCACACAGCATGGCACAGCAGCAGCACCGCAAAAACAATGAAAATGAAACCGAAAAATTAAAAATTCGAAAAGAGAAAAAAATCCCCGTCCCCCCTCATGTAATAATTGTCTGCCCCTGGAACGCCTTGCACCAGCCAAAGAAGAAGAAGAAAAAAAATGAACAGTAGAGCTTGGCTCTCAGCCTCGTATGCCGCCCGCCCCTCTCTCGACCACCTCGCCACCGATTTGGTCCGCGTAAAGCTTTCCTCCCTCTGTCACAGTGATCCCCGTCACCCGCCCCGCGTGAAGCCCGGTGCTCACCGTGACCCTCGTTCGCCAGCTCGACGATGCCCATGGTCAGACGGGCGTTCATCTCTTTGTATAGTTCAGCGTGGTCGCAAAAATAAGCACCGCTTTAAGTTAGCTTGCAATCCCGAACGACCCTTATGGACACGTACATAATAAGTCTAATTCTTCAGATGGAGGCAGAACAGAGCAAATTCATGCTTCCCTTGTGTCTCGAGGCACACGCGACGCCTAGCCACGAAAACCGCGACCGCGCTCCCTGCAACCCCCCCTTTACCCGCCAGCATCCGCCGACACCCGCGACGGCGCCGGGCTCGCCAGCGTCGCCGTGCTCCGACTACACACACGCACACGAAACAGAAGAAAAAAGGGAGAAAAAACTGAAAGTGCAAAAGAAATTTCAACCGGCCGGTGAAAAAAAGCGAAAGAGAGTCTCCCAAACCGCTGAAAAAACAAAATCGACTTTTTCTTTTTCCGAGTTATTTTTTCTATTGTTCCGGGGAAAAAATTGTGGCACGAGAAGCAAGCACGCAAAGAAAGCATAGAACGCGAAGAAAGCAAAGATCGTAGAAGCGACAAAAAATCGTGCAAGACTCGCTGAGCGTAAGGCAGGTGCTTATAATCAAGTGATTTTAGGAAAAGGGTAACTTCAAGTATGTGTATATATATACAAATTTATATATATATATTCCAGTAATTCTACTATTAATACGCTTATTTGGTCCCGATTACTACTATTAAAAATATGTTCCCCAGTAATCGATCACGAAGGCTCATAGTAGACAGGCCCAAACTAAGCTCAAATCACCCGGTTTGGTGCGTTGATCTCAAGAACCGCTGCGTGGACAGAAGGTGATGTCCGTTTCAAATTACGCGATTGACTATAGGCTGGCTGTACATCGATGCTACAGCAGTACATTTGTATTCTTCGGAAGTGCATTGGGAAGCCTCTTCCCCCCCTCCGTAATACATACACCAGGTATATATAAAGCACGTGAGGGGTGCATGTGGTTTTAGATGTAGTAGTATTAATAGTAGCAGTAGTAGTAGTAGTAGTAGTAGTAGTAACAGTAGTAGTAGTAGGAGTAGTAGTAGTATAGTAGGAGTGGTAGTAGTAGTAGTAGTAGTAGTAGTAGTAGGAGTAGGAGTAGTAGTAGTAGTAGTAGTAGTAGTATTATAGTAGGAGTAGTAGTAGTAGTAGTAGTAGTAGTAGTAGTAGTAGTGGTAGTAGTAGTAGGCAGTAGCAGTGCGAGATTGGTCCTTCGATCGCTTCAAGGTGTCTCTGGGCCTCAATAAACCAGCCGTAGCATATTCGAGCTGTAAAGGGGCGGAGAGTCGAGGGGTCAAACCGCGGTCTCCTGTATGTACTGTATGTACCGTATGTACTGCAAGTACTGAAAGTACCATATAAGAGGTATATGTTTCATACTGCTGTGAAACATCTGGTAAATTTCTATACTGCCTTTATTTATGACACTGGCTTCCCAACATTTTACAAGCCCTCCCCGATTTTTCTGACAGAGCCGACGTGCCCACGAGCCAGTGGTATTTCCTTCAAAGTTACGCTCCTTATTAACCCCCCTGTCCAAAACGGAAAACGGATGGCCCATCTCCAACAAGCTAGGCTATCAGCGGAGACCGGTCTTAATGGGGGCGTGCCGATCAAAGGTTTTGATATATCGGATATCGGGATCAAGTTCGACAAGATACCAACAAAAAAAAACATTACCGATACGATTCCAATATTAGAACGAAAAACGAACGGTATATCTCCAAGAAACGAGGCGACCGGTCTTTTTCGCGCGTGTCTATCAGCGCTAGAAATATCGGATATCGATGTCGGAATCGAGTTCGATACGATACCGATAAGAATCGACTTCGATACGATCCCGATAATCAATGAGTTCGATACGATACCGAGAATATTCGATTCCAAGAATATTCGATTTTGAACGAAAATTCGAATTCGATACGTTACCGATAAAAATTGAGCTCGCTACGATACCGACCACAATCGAGGTCGATTCGATACCGACATTAATCAAGTTCGGTACGATACCGCCAAACGAAACATATCATCTACAGATCATCGAGATCCGCTTGATGATCGAGATCCCTCACAGCAGATAAATCATATATTCCCGATCGTGTGTGTATGGTCTAGCTCTTACTGCCGGGTGGGAACCGTATGATCTGCTGCATGATCTACAGTAGCGTATATTTCCTGGGTTGGATATGTGTACTATCGTAGGCAGATCCTGCACAAGCTCTCACAACGGCAGTTGAGGACCTAGATCCTCTAGATAGGTAGATCATGATCTGTGCGATCTGTGAAAGACCTCGCGCAGTGCCAGCACACAAAAAAACACGGGGATGCCATAGAGGGCAGGCAAATCACGTTCGATACGATACGAAGCACTGCTATCGTCTTCAACAGCGGAAACCGCCTTCTTTCCCCCGTAAAATATACCAGGTACCTGGTAGCAGCCACTCCGGCCAGAATGATAGCAATCAGGACCAAGCACGATAAGCAAAAACCACCCCGTAGTGTACAGTTTTTAGTGTGCATGGTGGATCCTGATAACTATGGTGCCCCGCAATACGATACTCTTCCAGTACGAACACAAAACGGGTACTCGTACTATATTCCTGGCAAACGTGGTCCTCGCTTTTAGCTCAGGGGCGGCCAGACAAGGCGTCCAAGCGCGGTCTACCATGTACGTGTAGCATATTTCTTCGGAGCTCATCGGCCAAGCACGTTCTATAGATTCATCAAACTCCACGTTCTTTATTTACCACGGCTGCCCGAAACGAACAAAAAAAAGCGAATGGCCAATCTCCAAAAAAAAATGTTATGCAGCAGCGGTTCGCGGGGCAGGTGTTCGCGGGCGCGTCAAAGTCTTTATTGGCCGTGTTGTTTCGTTCTGTTTCTTCCCCACCCCATTTATTAATAGTACCTTCGCCCTATTTTTCTTTCTCTTATTACGGGGGACCATAGTAAATAGGACCTACGGTACACACAAAAGCCTATATATCTCCCTACTTTTCTGACAATATTTGGTCCTATTAACTATGGTCTCCCGTGGTAGTCTTGAGTCAGGTCTGGGGCCACAACGTAGGCTTTTCTCCCTCCTCCCCACTACGGCTCGTGCCTTGGAAGGCACTTTTATCGCGGGCACAATTCGGCCCTGTCTTTTTCCCTCGTCGACTCTCATCGGATTGTGAGAGGGGTCAGCCTAGCTGCCTAGCCCTAAATCGCTGTCTCCAGCTTCCAGGTATACGAAGAGAAACATCGAAGAAAAAATGAAGCTGTGGGATCGAAAAACTGTTCCAACACTCATCGCCACAAATTTTTGGTGTGATAACTCCATCGCGCGTTTTACGGGGTGTGATAGGTTTTTAGGGCTGATGTCTACAAATTCTTCTACCGGTGCAGGTCTGCAAGCAACGAACTACCTGGTACCGGTTTAGCGTTCACCAGGCATATCGTACACAAGAGGATATACAGAAAACTTCTTTCATCTCCAATTTCCAACCTCCACATCTCCACCACCGCCCTCTGTTCCTCGAATTCCCTCGACACAACAGAAAACCTCTTTTCTCCCGTGTACCCGGTATGTGCTCGAAACATACCAGGTACAGGATTAGTTTGCCGCTCGTGAGGACTCTCTTACGGGGAAGCATAGTAATCAGAACCCATCACATGCCGGTCGCCCCGGTGGTTCAAGTGGTTAACCTCGAATTCTACTTGTTTGAGTCCTGGGTTCGAGCCCCAGGTGGGTCGGACTTTGACTTTATTTGCAAAAATATAAATAAAAAGGATTCAATTGTTGAGAGCGCCTTGCAGCGTGGGTAGGCACAATTCGATGCGAGTCGACGAGGGAAGAAAAGGCTGAAATCTTCTCGCGATAAAAATGAAGGCACGTACCGCAGCGGGAAGGGGGGAGAAGAGCCTGCTATGTGACCCCGGATCTGAGTTACGAGTTGGAAGGAGAGAGAGAAGAAGATGTGCGAAGACAATGAATGGGATGAGGAAAAAAAACATACACAAAACTTATGTTCCACTATCTGTACAAACAAAATTTGGTCCTGATTACTGTTGCTCTTCTCCCATTAACTCTAAAATCAAGGAGTCCGTGGTCGCACAGCGATGCTGGAGCCCTAATACGGGGGACCATAGTAAGTAGGACCAAATATTGTTAGAAAAAAAAACGAAATACATAGGTTTTTGTGTGTGCTGTAGGTCCTATTTACTATGGTCCCCCGTAAATAGGGAGATTCCAAAAAAACTTGGCGGGGAAAAAAACAAAAAAAACTGCTGCTGGGAAGCACGACGCTTCCGACCTAAACATACACGAGACAAAGATGGCGCACAATTGAAATGAAATCAATGCTACCCCGTAGTAGGGTGCTCGGGGCAAAAATCCTCATCAGCCTTAGCCCCCCTAAGGCAAAGACGGGGGAACACTTATTCTCTCCCGGTGTGCGCCGTCACCACGTTCCGTCGGTCACGTCACCGGTGTTTGCCGTCACGATCCCGCAAACCCCTATCCCCACTTGATCCCCCCTCCCAAAAAAGCGTCTCCCTATCTCTCTCTGGAAACCTCTCGGGGAAAGCAGAAGAGCAGCAGCACGCTTGTTATCGTTTTCCCTCTCATTATCCCCCAAGCCCCCCACGTACGCTTGGCAACGGCCAAAAAGACAATCGTGAAAAACAACAAGTAGCGAAACAAGAAAAACCACGTTCGTCGAAAAAATCGTAAAATGCGATTTTCAATTTTATTGTAAGGCTTTAATAAAAAAACGTGGACATTTCGTTCGTGTCCCCGGATTTAGCCTGTCACGTGCCGTCAAGTCGCGTGATTGTCCATTTTGCGGTCACGTCACCAGCCAAATTGCCGTCCGTCACTGCCCATTTTTGCCCTCAGGTGCCTTTACAGCGGGCAAAACACGGCGCGCAGAACATTGAGGTCTCCCTTATATCATGGATCAGCCCTTTTAGAACTGCAGTCTCATTTTGGGAACCAACCAGTCAAATTTCAAGTAGTTTATCCCCAAAACGGGACTGCGGTCCTGAAAGGGTTAAAAGGGGTCCCTTAGCCCCTTCAAGGCAAAAATGCAGTCCTGATTCGGGGACGAAACCGCTATCATTCCAAGTAATGTGTCCCGAAAAACGGGACTACATGTAATTTGCCCTCGGAGGGTGCTCACTTCGGAGAGGAACTGACGATAGGAAGCGACGATGACAGCGCAGCAGCAGCCGCAGCAGTAGAGCCGACAACCCAGCACCGGAGAGGCGTTCAGGCTGTTGCGGTGTGGTGCGACCGTGTATTTAGCGGGGCGGGGAGAGTAGAGGTGCACGGTGGGCTTAAACAACTTCTCCGATCGAGAACATCCGAGATATTTTCGACGGGATGCGTGGATCGGATCGCTCGATCAAAAACGATGGGATCGAAAACGTTACGTCTCTTTCAAAAAGTATATATTAAGAAAGCCCGATTTCGTCTCCCGGATAGGAAACCGGCTCTTTCTTCCCTCCAAGTATCCGACGGCATAGGAATCAGCCTGAGAAGAGAGGTTGAGTTGGCACACAGGGGTGGGTGCGATCGTTTTCCAGCGGTCGTTTTTCTCTCAGCGACGTTAAGCAAGGGCGCTACTAATAAGTCGAACATTCTATTTACAGAAGGCTCTCGACCAGAGGGAGGCTGACCAGATTTTTTTCCGGAAACCCCCTCGTTCGGTATCGGCAACCTTAACCTTCCCGTTCTGGTTAAAAAAAAAACGAGCACCGAGAAA
Source organism: Nereocystis luetkeana (assembly GCA_031213475.1). NCBI lineage: Eukaryota > Phaeophyceae > Laminariales > Laminariaceae > Nereocystis > Nereocystis luetkeana. Next base: position 1,676,162 of record JARUPZ010000025.1, on the reverse strand, counting down.
CGAACGCACCCGCCCCTTGTGCGAACTCAGCGCTATTTACTCTGTACGGCATACCAGGCACTACACTATTAATAGGTGTAACATTCAAAAGGCGTCAGAACGCCTAAACTCATGCCATAGTTTTTTTGTCGGAAAAGGTAAACAGAAATACGTTCGTACACCTTTCGACCACAGCCACCTCTATCTGTACATCAGTATTTACGTACCAGGTACTACTGTTGTAGCGACCACCGACACCATCCGCAGGAGTGTCAGCTGATCCCGGGGCAACTTGCATGTACCATTTCGTTTTTGAAGGCTGGTGCACAGTGACTGCTACTCTTACCTTGCTGATTTCTTAGGTATATTCTTCCGCTTCGAGAAATCTGGGAGCCTCCTCTCCTGTTACCCTTTTGCTACGAACCGCTCCTCTGGGTGAATTACTCCGAGAACGACAACAAACGACATCACATCTTCAACAGCCGCTTGCTGTGCATGTCGCCCAAACGCCTCCCACGGTTGTAGGGGTTGCACTTTTTGGCTCGATACTTTCTGGCCGGCTCAGCTCCTCAAGGCGAGCAACCACCGGCCATTTGTAGTGCACTACTTTTTCATTGGTGGAAACTGCTTACCAGGTACGGGGGAACATGGTACTCCGGACCAAAAGAGGCTTCGTGAAAATACTGGGAAACATAGGTTTTTGTCTGCATGATGGGTCCTGATTACTATTGTCCCCCGTATTGGGTTTATCGTTTAGGACTATTCGTAGCGCTGTGCGAGCCAACTTCTGACGGAGAGATGTTTGTGTTTCGGGTAAGACATCGAACTCCTCCAGCGAGGGGCTCAGAAAGAAAGGAACCGCCCCTCCGAGGCATTGCTTGCGCACGAACTGAACAGGCGCAACATACGTACACGCGAGGAAATTTCGGCGGCCTCCGCACGAGCCGACTCCTGTGCCGCTTGCTGCTGCTGCTGCTGTTGATGCTGACGTTGCTGTTACGCACCACTATTTCGGGAGAACAAACTAACCAGGACCAAGTATGCTCAGTGAACACAATGCAATACTTCAGGTTTCGGCGTCTACGATGGATCCTGATTAATTTGCCAACTCTGCCAGTCATGATATTTACGTCGGATACGATATCACGGGTAAAATCCGTCCTACGGGTTCAATAATCGTTTTCATGATAGTGTTTCCTTAGCCACTCAGATGTATAGCTAAGTTTTTGAAACTTTCGTACTTTTCGAACATATCTGTTCCTACGAGCACTTTTTGTCAAAACGCGAAGTAGTCGGCACGGGAAGCACGACCGGTCCGGGCGCGATCAGTGCACTCTGGAGCGCGTGGCGGGCGCTCAAACATTATTTTTGGGAGGGAGTGGATAAGACGATTTCCCTGGTTTCAGTACGAGAGGCCTTATTTTGTACCAGTACGTACAGACGTACGTACGGGGAAATTGTTGTCTGCTATTAGCCTCATGAGTACACAGCCCGGACATACGCCAGATAGACTACAGACAGTACGCACAGAGCAACGTAACAACGCTGCCGACCATAAGCCGTGTGGTGTGCGAGACACACCCACTTTCGGTGTGCTGCTGTGGCTGGTTGTGTTTATCGGAGCCTGCGGCCCGTGATCTACCATCTACCTCTCTTTGCTGCTGTTCTTCGCGACAGATCCACGCACACTCTGGATGGAAACGCAAGGATCGTTTGGATAAATATGACTACCTCAACTGTCCTTAATTTTCCGACGTTTTGTGTCTCGTGCCCGAAGCACACTCCGGGAAATATGTTGCAGACACCAGACAACATGCAAAAAAACACAGCCAACGCTACGCCCGCCTACCAGCACGAGCTGCAGCGGGCCACACCACGCGCGTGTCGCAGGTCCGTGGTGTGCTGCTGTGGCTATTACAATAGTTGCTTTACCGGACGCTGCGCGCCGGCATCGGTCATCACCACCTCTCTCCCTCTTCTGCCGTGCTGTTGTGCATGCGTGTGCGGTGTGTCGTGCGTGCTGCGAAAAGAAGCAGTATGGGTCTCTGGTACAGTGGCAAAAATCGTCACGATGCCCGGTTTCGCACTCGAAGGCGCGAGTGCGATCCTGGCAGCAATCGAGTCTATTTTTTTCCTACTTTTTTTTTCAACCTATTTATTTTTGCTATCATGTACGCAACCTAGACACCGCAGACAACACACAGCACACAAGCAGTGCAGGGCGCGTGCTACAACCAGCTGGCTACAACGCTATACACGCCTTCCGCCCGCCAGCAGAGTAGGAAGCAGCATCAAGCTTGTGCGGTAGTTTGCCCGCGCTGCATTCCTGCGGCTTCCTCGTAATAGGTACCAGGTGTATGGTTGCTCTTAACATCGCACCTTACGATCTGTAAAACTGAGGGTCTCTGCTGTTGTATGATAGCATGCTGTCACAGGGACAGGGTGTGGTGGTGAGTTCCATCCCCTTCTTCGATGCAACCTATTTTATTTCTGTAAATATTATCTACTACTACTGCTGTTGCTGTGTTCCGTGTTTCACGCGTGTGTGTGCGGTGTGCGCCGTGCGTCACTCGTGGAGTCCTCTCGAAAACGTTTTTTTCCCCTCGGCAGCCCTCGGTTTCGTGCGGGAGACGCCTTCTCCGCCGTGAGCGCCACAGCAAAGTCATGCATTTAACATACTGACAAAAACTGTTTGGCGGAATCGTTGAGAAAATCTATTAAAACAATTTAGTCGTACGCAACAGTTCCACACTATTTCCATGTATATTTTGCCCCTATGAATATCTGATACAGACCCCGATTCGTACGTACAGATATATTTTACATACTATTTATACTACATTTTGAAAAAAAAAACTACTGCTGTATTAATAAGTGCAGTACTATTAATATTACGGGGGGCCATAGTTAACAGGACCAAATATTGTTAGTGAAAATGGTTAACCATATAGGTTTTTATGTGTACCGTAGGTCCTGTTAACTATGGTCCCCCGTAATAGTATATCCTACTGGTATACGGCTATATATAGGTATCGTGCATGTATCGTAGTTTAGTGACCACAGAGCTCGAACCATCTCTCTCGGCTTGAAGAATCGGCACGGACACTGCTTGCGCTTGGGTGTCGACGGGTACACAGAAAGAACGGTTGGCTGAAGGGGGCCGTCCGAAGCGATGCACATTTTGAGTGAATCGTTCTCGTTCTGGATGCCGCCATGCCGTCTGATTTTGTTTCTTGCGGCACGATTTTAGCCCACCAATAGAATATTAATATTTCACAGAGTATTCTATTCTATTCGCCACGAATTGATTACGAATTGACACACAGCAGAAAAATATTAATAGCACATAATCTACAGCGCCGATCCGAGGATGGAGGATACTCGGGTTACCGACCGGGAGCTACAGGCCGTCACCATGAAGGGAACTAAAGACACCCGAAGCACTGACATGACGATTAAGGTTGATCTTAGTCGTTCGAGGCCTGCCCGAAACATGTGGAGCGAAAATATATATATTATATATATATATTTATATAATATATATATATATATAAATATATTCCCCTTTGAAATGAGTAAAAAAATCGCACCCAGAGTTACTTTCTGCTGTAGGTCACCAGTCCTCAGCCCTGATCGAGAGCCGATCCAACCTTTTCTGAGCCAAGCTCTCGGGCTCGGGCTGGCGTTGATCGTCCGGCGACCATCGTCCTGGAGGAAACTGCGGGGTCTGCTGTGTGCGGCGAGATCTCTGCTCCATTCACGATTTGGGTCTGTTCGAAGTTATCCCAGAGTTTTCGTACAAAAAAAGGCGAGCTACGCTTGAGGCCATCGAGCACACGGAATCCACTCACACCGCCCAGGACCCGCAACCAGCGTAGGGGTGCAGTTGGGGTAGAGTCAGTGCCCGAGGCGAAGCCCGCTCCAAGAATCGTGAGGGGTAGCCCAAGAGCGGTCATGCTTGGTCGCTGATACTTGTCCCAGAGTTTTCGTACAAAAAATGGCGAGCTACCCTTGAGTCCATCGAGGACACGGAGGACACTCACACCGTCCAGGACCCGCAGCCAGCGTAGGGGTGCATCGTTGGGTTAAAGATCAGTGCCCGAGGCGAAGCCCACTTCATGAATCGTGAGCGGTAGCCCAAGAGCGGCCTTGCTTGGTCGCTGATACTGCCCTGTGGCAAGTTGTCTTATTCGGGTGTGCCCACAGAATGCCTCGTACGATACTCCGCTTAGATTAGACGCCATCGGAGGCCGAGAACGGACATGGACGCCAAGCAAGCGAGAAAAACCTTGGTCTGGGAACACGATAGGACACAAGTTCTCTCCCAGCTCCAAACCTGAAGTTTACGCCCTACCAGGTATAACTTTGGTGTCGCTAAACGGCTGAATAAAACCTATGTAAGGCGATACCCTTAAAAGGCGAGACCCCTATATAGGTGATGTTCAGATATTAGTACCACTATTTTTTTATTTTTTTCTAATCATCACTTTCACTTTCCAGCTTAACTCGTAGGAGGTTCTTACCCTCAGCGGTCTTCTTCTGGACAAGCCGTGGTCACAGGTGTCGTCCCTCCCCCCCCCCCCCGGTACGTGTCTTCATTTTTTGTGGCGCATAGGGTTCAACATTCCCACTGGTCGTCGATTTTCATCGAATGTAGCGAACTCACGCTTTCGCGCTTGCCGCTAATCAATTTTTATGAAAGTAAAAATCCTTACGAATATGCACTCGGTGAGATTTGAACCCACGAAATTGATCGCAGTAGGCACGCGGACCACCTACTGAAAGCCACCGGGGACGTCGGCCATATTTTATGGCGACTCCAAGCCGCTACGAGTCACTCCAATAGGTCGTGATATACCAAGACCACCACGATATATACTGACTCTGTTGTCAGTTGTACCCCGGCCGCGAAAACGCCTTCAAACCAATTCGACTCACCAACGCCGCACTGAAGCAGCCCCAAGAGCCCCACCGCTGCCGCCGTTCCAAAGACCATGCCAACAACGCCGCCCTGTCCAGCTCCGTACCGCCATCGCCAACCGAACAAGCGGCTTCCATGCAAGCTTCGGGAGATATGTGCGCCCCTCTTTCCCCGACTATCGTGCGGAATCTCGCCCCGTCTTCTTCTACCCCTCCTCTCAACAAGCAGGTCTCCCGTGTCCCCCCCGGGTACTCCCCCTGCAGCTGCTCCGCTCTCTGGTTCGCTTTCTGCTGCTCCTCTTGCTGCTCCGCTTCCAGCTCCAGTTTCTACCCTGCTTGTTGCCCCCCTTGACGCTTCGCTGCCTGGTTTGCTTCCTGCTTCGCCTGCGGCTCCGCTTTCTTCTCTCCCTGCCTCCCCGCTCACTGCTCCCCTTCCGGTTCTGCTTTCTGTCCTCTTCCCCGCCGCTACCCTTTCCGCTCCAGCCCGTGGTTCGCTTCGTGCCACCTCTGCCGCTCTCCCATCTGCTTCGCTCCTCGCTTTGCACCCTGCTCCACTTTCTCCTCCCTTTCCTGCTGCGCTACTTTCTGTCTCGTTCCCCGCTCCGCTTCCTGCTACTCTCCTCGCTGCTCCCACCCCCCCCCCCCCCATCGCAACCCGTGCGGCCCCTCTTGCTGCGCCGCTTTCAGCTTTCGTTCTTGCCTCGCCTAGCTGATGGCTTATGCTACCGCCCCCAAGGACAGGCGTAGTGTTGCCACCGCCACCGTCGTCACGGCTCCGAGGTAATGGCCAGGAAGTGCAAGAGGTCTTCATGGCGGCGGGTGGCAATGGTGGTGTGGGTGGTGATGCCTCCCGCGAGTGTTGGCCTGTGACAGGGAGCGTTCGATCTCCGTTGGGTTTCCTATACGTGCGAGATATGTCTGTAATCTAATTTTTGAAGAATGTGGATTGACGTTCGCCGTGTTTGTATTTTTTCGGTTTTGGAAAGGGCAAGCAAAGAGAGACAGAGGGAGAGGCAAGGAGGCGGGCAGACAGGTAGGGGCAATGGAAGAGGGTTGTTAGTGTAACAAAAAAGGATGACAACAACAGCAACGGGCTGCAGGTCATGGCCGCGGGAGGCAACCATGTCTCACGCGAGAGTATAGAGTAGCTCGCAGACACAAATCTCCGCTGGATTCCCTATACGCGAGATATTTATGACAGCAGTGTCGTTGATGTTGATGTCGGGAATCGTTTGTACAGGTTATGAAGATGCAAGCAGAGAGAGTCAAGCTGGCAGGGCGGGGTCCGGAATTGTTCACACAGTTTACGAAAGATACGAGCAGACAGAGTCGAGCTGGCAGGGGCGCAGGCGGGCAGACAGCAGACAAGCAGGGGGAACGAAAGACCAAAGACAAAAAGTTAATAGCATAAACACAAATGGAAAAAAAGAAAGAACAAGATATATATACGAGTACGCACTGCACGAACGCGTACGTATTCCGGAGAATATACGCACAATACGTCCGAATTAATAGGGCTGCGAAGAAGAGCACAAGCTATTTCGCGATCAAAATCGACAGAAATAAAAAAGCACGATTTCGGCGAAGATGGTTCATCGACAATTTAAAGCTTTTGACAAATTTACACAGATGCTGCCATTATACCTGGTACCTTATACTACGAGTATGCTCGGAGTATCGATTAATATCGAGTACAATTCCTACCCCGAGTAATATGCGCATTGCAGAACTGGCGGCCTGAATACTGCCATTACTGGGAGTATGAGCAGCACTTAAGACCCAGATGCTGCCAGTACTGGGCGTATAAGAAGTACATAACCCCAAGTTCAAGCAGTACCCGCACTACAAACATCCGAAATACTCGGGGGCGCTCAGAGTATCGAGAGTATTGGACCCGTAAATACTGCACGTACTCGCTTTATTTACTCCCGAAATACTCCCAGTGCTCTACAGTAAGAACTCCAATTCCCCCCCTCGAAAGCGATTTGCTCCACCTCGTGGGGCCATCCATTAAACCTTTCTGCAACAATATGGGGATCAAATTATCGGAATCGGTTCACAGATGGTCGAAGTATACCTCATACTCCGAGCATACTGCGCATATGAAGAGCACTTTGGTGTCCCTAGTACTCGCAGTACCCACGGACGAAATACTGCCAGTAGTTGGCAGTAGTCGCGGTACAGAACCCTGAAATACTCGAAGTACAGGAGTTCCACAGCAGTATCTAACGACGAAATACTGCGAGTATGGCGGTATCCACAGCACACAACATAAAAATACTGCGAGTAGTCGCAGTACCCGGTATACAAAGCCGAAATACTGCCAAGACACAAAGTACCTGTAGTTACAATACCAGCGGGTATTACGTACGTATTGCCCTCCCATACGCCGGGCGAAAGATCTTACCAGGTACCAGGTATGCATTATTAGTGAGCCGGCAGAACAATCGACGTCTCCATTTTGCGATGCGATTTCCGATGGCGACTGCGTCCCACTATTGAACTGAATGAATCGGCAGTGATCCTGCGACTCACACCACTACAAACAGCCGAAAAAACAAGATCCTTTATTTTACGTATCTCAGTGTGTTTATGCTTCCTTCAGAGTGTGACGGAACACAAACACTACGCAGGTATCATACCAGGTCTACCACTAAAAGCAGCGCTGAAAAGTTGTGGTCGTGCTTCGTTCATGACGTGACGAACACACACCACGCATGTATCATATACCAGGGTACCTCGTACATACTTCGTATTAAAATAGGACTGTGCCGGAAACACACACACTTTTGCTGCCCCGGGCAGGTTCCGAGTTCGGGAACCAAACAAAAGAAGCCAGAGCCTTGTGTGGGCTTCACCGCCACCAACGCGATAGCCTCCTTTATTATCGGTTTTCCGATCCTCACAATCGTCGGCCTACAGAATACAGACGCTGTAGATGTTCCTTCGTCTTGGTTCAGCACAACCAATACTCGCCCGGCATGAGGCATCACAGCTTTGATAACTGCAGGTACCGAGCTCGCGCCTCAATTCCATCAATTACACCAAGTAGAAGTTGTTACATCCAAAGTGGGATAATCTCGTAGTTGCATCCATGGGCATGTATATATATGATGGGAAAACGAGAAAACCGGTAAAAAATGAGATGGAAATAACCGCCCAATTACGGTACAGGTAGTGAGATGCGGGACGGGATAAACTGTGCGCGGAAGTCGAGATGATATGGGAAAGACTGGGCACACACCAGTAGTTACTGGGGTGGGAAACAGTCGGGACCTGAACAAGACACGGGGGTCGGGAAACCGCGGGCGGGAACGAAATATCACATGGTTTTTCGTTCCCGTACCGCACCGTTCCCGCCCCGACCTTGACCGCGCATATCTTTGACAACAAGTGCGGCATATCGGCATTTGTGTGTTGTGAATCGTGCACTGTCCGTCTACATATTGCGCTATGTACAGCTAATCGGCGCATACGCAAGCTGCAGATTGCCCCTTCCGTGCACACCTAGGGATTGGGTTTCCACCCATCCAAGGCGACGTTACTCATGGAAGGGGTCATAGGACAAATGTACATACTTGGGAAACATTCGAGGCGTTTCATGGTGTTTTGACGGGACGGTTTTGACGGTAACGACGGGAAGGTAAAACCGTATTCAAAATGGAACTGTTGTCCCGTCCCGTCCACAATTTCGCCTATCGTTGAGTCGTACCGTTCCGTCCCGCCGAAAACATATTTTCCGTTTGCAGTTTACCGTCGCGTCCGGCCGAGAATACACCCCCTTACCGTCCCGTCCGCCGTCAAAACCTGCCCCTTACGTCCCGTCCTGCCATTGCCGTCACTACTCCCCGTTAAGATAGACTTAATACTACTCCAACACCTTTGCCCGACTAACAAGACGGAAAACGCCAACTGTGGCAGATGGCTATCTAGGCTTCTGCAGTGCGAAATAAATATTCAATGATTATTTACGACACTGTCGAGGAAATCATGAAGTTATGACGAAAAACGGACATTAGGAAAGGCCGTTTCCTATGCGGCTCGATTTTTAGCTTCAGATTTTGACCCGATCGCATTTTCAGATGTAAAGTTGGTAAATCGAAACAGTCTTCCTATTACTATTAATAGGCGGAAACGTCAGATTTAATCTGTGTGTAGAGATTCGAGCAAACGCCGAGACCAACTGCTGTTTTTGTGGTTTGGCGCCGCGAAGAGACGCACTGGGTGCGCTGCCCTGCGCGTAGGACACAAGCGTGCGAGTCAAGGCTGACTGCCTCTGGTCTGGCGGGAAAGAGACGTGGCGAGTGCGCTACCTGGTATTAAATAGAGCCAACCTGTCTTGGTATCTTGTGTTCCATTTGTGACTGACGGCTGCTGCTGCTGTATAGTAGTGTAGTCTACGAGTACTCGTACGTATCCACGGATAGGTGCGTGCCGAGTGCGCTTCTCTTTGTATCTAGGCCCGAGCCCGCGCCAGGCGACTGTAGTCTGGCCACGGAGGGACGGACTGCCCGCCGCCCGCCGCCCGAGCGTCGGGCGCGAAGCAACGTCGCTATACCGCTTTGTCGCCATCCAACTCATCGATCGTTCTGCTGCTGTTGTCATGGATAACATCTTGAATTTAGAGAGCATGCCATTTTTCGATTTGAAAATCTGATGACCCAGGTCGTCGGATTATGGGGCAAAATCCGACAACTTGGGTCATCAGATCCTCTAATCGAAAAATTCCGGTCAGATTTTGCATATTCGGACTGCATTAGACCAATGCCAATGGAAACGCGAAGTTCAAAAGTTCTTTTCCAGACATAGTGCTTACATAGAACAGCCGAAAAATTGCTGTGGGAAAAAAGAGAGAAAATATTTGATTTTTTCTTCTTTTTTTTTCCCAACGGCTAAAGGCGGCGCAATTTGTTTTTTCTGGTTGCAAATTGTCGACACGCTGATAGAAAGCAGCTCGTGCGACGATCGACGCTCGATCTCAACATAGACGCAGCCCACGGCCAACCCGCTCCGTGTCCGGCAAGGCCAACGAATATAGATGACGGCCTCGAAGATATCGGGTGGGTCCATGGTCTAGGGGGCGAGAGCTTTGCCGGCGGCGTTCTACGGTATCCTCCAAAACCTGAAAAAAAGTCTATTTTTTGCCATTCGAGACGGATGGAGAAGTTTTGTCTTCTGTTTTGTGCACACCAGCGGCCAACTGTTTTTTTTATCATTCGCCTCATCAGCTTCCGCAACATGACATCGGCCATGGTGTGAAGACGTTGACCCTAGGGTGGGTCGGAGCCCCTAACGAGCGCACTCCGTTCAGAATTCATGACGCAGTCGTTGGTTTTCTCGACCGATGTCTGTCGAGGACATAAAATCTCGCCGCTTTGAACCCAAGATCGGCCTGAGTTTTTCTCCAAGCCGATGTTGGCCCAACTTTTTCCGGGCTTCTCCAAGAATTTTTTTTTTCACGTGGCCCATAGGAAGCGTGTTCTAAAAAATTCTGGAGGGTATCTTTAAAATTCAAACTTTTTGTTGGTACTTCACTTTCCCATTGGCATAGGTCTTAGCTGGGTCATTCGTTTTTGAGAACGAAAAACGCAGATCTGACGCTCGAAATCGAACCGCATAGTAAACAGCCTTATTTAGGCTGATTCCTATGCGGTTCAGATTTGAGCTTGAAATTTTCAGGGCTTTTCGCGGCTTTGGTCAAACCTCACGGGTCGGGTCGGGTCGGGTCACAGCTGACCCGGCCCGACCCGCGAAAAGTTTTAGGTATGTTGACTTGACCCGACCCGACCCGCGAGATTTTGAAAGCCTCTTGACCCGACCCGACCCGTGAGATTTGAATATCTCTTGAACCAACCCGACCCGACCCGCGAGATTTCGAAATCTCCTGACCCGACCCGACCCGACCCGCCACTTTCTGACTGACCCGTGAGACACGGGTTTCATGCGGGTCGGGTCACCTTGACCCGCGAGACCATTTATCTTGACCCGAAGGTTCGGCCCGCGGATCTGGCCCGTAGGTGGGCACTTCAAAAACAAGTTAATGTTCATTTTAGTGCCCCGAAGCGATATATGACCTGGCTGTAGTGGGTATGAATGGATGCGGGCATGCGTATATGAATTTGGCCGTGTTCCAATGTCTGAATATGATACCAAAGGGGTGTTATGGAGTATTGGTACGAGAGAAGCCTTTGGGTAAGAGAGCGGGAAGTTATTCAAGCGTCGGGTCCGCGAGCCGAATGCGCGGGTCCGACCCGCGGGTCAGCAAAAAACAACTCGCGGGTCATGCTGGCCCGACCCGCGAGTGACCCGCTTCTCGCGGGTCATGGCCCGACCCGACCCGTAAGCTTTTCATCACCTCTTGACCCGACCCGACCCGACCCGTGAGATTTGAAAAACTCTTGACCCGACCTGACCCGACCCACGAGCTTTGAAAAAATCTTGACCCGACCCGACCCGTGAGATTTTGAACACTTCCTGACCCGACCCGACCCGACCCGTGACATTTTGAACATCAAGTGACCCGACCCGCGGGTCGGGTCATGACCCGCGAAAAGCCCTGAAAATTTTGACGCGATCCCATTTTCAGCTGTGCAGTTCGCAAATCGAAACAGCAGTCTTCCTGTGCGGAAGACATGGATTCATTGTGCTTGCAGGGACTCCAGCAAAACGCCGAGACCAACTGCTGTTGTTGTGGTCTGGCGCCGGGAAGAGACGCGATGAGTGCGCTGCACTGCACCGAGGACTCAATCGTCCAAACCCACGCTGGCTGCCTATGCTCTGGTGGCGAAGAGACATGCCGAGCGCGCTACGCACGAGTAAACCTGTCTTACTGTTTCGTATTGTTTCACAATGTGATTGACTGCTGCTGCTGCTCTAATCTACGACTATTCTACGAACCCACAGAGAGGTGCGCACCGAGTTCGCTTCTCTTGGTCTCTAGGCCCGAGCCCGCACCAGCCGGCTGTCGTCTGACCACAGAGAGACGCGCCGCCCACCGACTGCGCGCCGGGTGCGAAGCAACGTCGCTATACTGCTGTGTCACCATCTAACTCGTCGATCATTTTGCTGCTGCTTGCTGTACTGGACACATCTTGAATTTAGATAACATGCCATTTTTCGATTTGAAAATCTGATGGCCCAAATCGGCGGATTTTGGGCCAAAATGACAACGTGGGCCATCGGATGCGCAAATAAAATCAAAATCCGGTCGGCTTTTGCAAATTCGGACTGCATAAAAGCAAACGCTTTCATTTTTAAGATCGAAAAATACAAATCTGAATATCGAAATCGAACCGCATACGAAACAGCCGAAGAAATTAGAAATAACAGTAGGGAAATCAGAAACTATCACAAGAAAAACAGTACCACCTGGTACTCGTTTTAGTCACGGCCACCCCTATAAATTGTCGGTTGAACGAGAAAACGTACCCCTGGCGGAATAGTACGTATAGCGGTTTTGTACATCCTCGCGGAAAAATCAGGCACTAAAAATGATGCCCGAACGTTAAACAAAAATGACGAAAAACAAAACACGATTCTCACATCGTATTTTAAACGTGATGTGATATTAATAGTAAAACTTTCGCCGTTTCCGAAAATCTAAAATCCCATATATTTGCATCATGTGTAACGCAGCGACACCCAAGTTTTCGGGAGCTGGTAACGGTATCGGGCGTGCGTGTTCTGCAAGCCTCTTGGTGCTTGCTGTAGGTCGCGGACTACCGAGCTCCTCTCTGGGCGTGGCTTTATTCCGTGAGGGCATTGTTGTTGTGTCCTTCTTTTGGTCGTTGTTGTTGACGATAAAATATTGGAGATACACGATGGATGATGACTCAAATCATCATCAATGTTGAACGAGGATTTTCATACGACATTTCTGATGGCTCTTCAATTTCACGTCCAAAAACAAAAGCATCTTCAAAATAGTGTGGAAAAAAACAAATTATTATTTTAGGTTCACGGAGATGGGAGATCAGATATCAAGAAATCGTAGAAATTGATTGATGTCCGAGACTGCTTTGCTTGCTCTAGAGCTGCTTCGTCTGTTCTCAAGGGGTACCCATGATCAACCTCGGTGCAGGCCATAGCAGAGGCCGCACCAGGGGCGCCCGATAAAAGCAAACAAGAAGCTTGTTGCCGGCTCCGCGAGACAGAGACTCACCCATACCTTCCGTTTGATCATTTGCAGAGCTATGGGCATCGGAATGAACAACTCCAAGAACGGTTTGTGCTTGCCTGTGTCGGGAAGGGTAACCGCCGAGTGTTGTTCCGGAAGTAGAGGACGAAAGGAGCTGTACAGGCCTGCCTGCCTGCCTGGCCTGCCTGCGTCCCCAGATGATTCAGAAGTTGCTTCGCCTTCGGGTGGTGCCTGGTGCCTGTAGCGAAGAGGCCTTCTTCGAGTGCGAACAAGGAAGAAAGGCCGGCCACAGCTTGACTGAGGGGCGCCGCCTTCGCGGCTGCTCTCCTCCTCTCTCTCTCGGTCTGTGTCCTCTCTCTGATTGCGGGTGGGTAGCTGGTGCGCAGTGCAGCAGTCACGTCTGGACTCTTCCTTCTGAGCACCCACCCGGGCTGCGATATTCGTCGTGTGGTGCGTCCAATCTCTCTAAAAGAATATAACCGGGATGAAACATGAAATCACCCATTACAGAAACGCCGCTTCAAGATTTATGAAATCCCTCAACGCCCCCTCGAGTGTTGATGCTTCCTTTTTGATACCTGATACATGTATATCCTCGCAGACAGCCTGCCGCCCTGTCACGTATGGACCTCGAATATCTTTGACGAGCACTTCCAGCTGCAGGATAGTATAAAAACACCGAAACTTGCAAAAACTTTGTTCGCTCTCGATCACGATCACCACTCCCCCCTGCGCTGTACCTTTGAACTTGGAACTCCTTGTTGACCGAAAATAAAAAAATTACACACCGGGCACCGGGACACTCTTCCCTGCGTAGAATTTGAGCCGCACACAGAACGTGTTCCCCATAGCAATCCCCATACATCTCGCCGTGTGGGCCACTGCAGCACCCCGCAGAACCGAAGATCTCTCTCTCGCTCTCACACTTCACCGATCGTATCCGCTATGGCGAAAGACCCCGTCAAGAAAGAAGGTGAGGAGGATTCGCTTGACGAATTTTGAATTTAGTTTCTGGGGTGTAGTTTGATTTATGAACGCGGGCTGAAAAAATGCTACCATGCTGGTCGGAAATATAGAGAGTGTTCGATACCCACTTCAAACCCCATACGCACACAATATTTCCGAACATAGTGCGACGACGAGAGCACTATGCGCATCTTTACGTACAATTAGCACCTGGCACATCATCACTTTGTCCGAAAATATAAGTATCGTTTATGTATGCATAGGACAAACAAACAGTCCGTACATTTCCGGACATATTGATACCTGGTACCACGTTTTTACTACCATTAATAATATTAATACGAGTATCGGTGGAGCATTTCGGCAGGGCCTCCTGTGGGTCCGCTCGTGTTGTGAGAAATGCTGATGTTCTGGTATAGTCTACTCACGAGTAGGTCAGCAGTAGCGTCCTGCACGTACTAAAGCTCAGCGCGAGTTTTTACGTCCCTTTTGTTCCCGTACTTGAGATCGTCGATGGCTCTCTGCCTGCTGCGGCTGATGCTTCTGCTGCGATACTGCTGCTGCTGCTGCTGCTGCTGCTGCTGCTGCTGCTGCTGCTGCTGCTGCTGCTGCTGCTGCTGCTGCTGCTGCTGCTGCTGCTGCTGCTGCTGCTGCTACTGCTGCTGCTGCTGCTACTGCTGCTGCTGCTGCTGCTGCCGTTTCTTCTGTCTTGTCACCTACCTGGTACCTCTTTACGAGGTAATTACAGCAATACTCTCCAAGCTACTTGGTACCTGGTATGGATGTATCTGCACGCCAAGCGACCTACGTACGGCAGCAGGACATGTACACCGGTACGAGGAGCAGTATATACTCGTTCCTGCCATATTTTTACCCTCTGGTACATGAATTATGCCGCGCTACGATGCTACCTGGTACGATACATAAACCATGTTATACGTGCCAGCTGTACAGGCAGTACAGGACCAGCTGTACAGGCAGTACAGGACGCCTGCGTACACAGCAGCAGTGTGTGTTGTCTTCACTCTCAATCGTCCTCCCTACCCAGCTTCATCAGTATACCCAGTGTCCGTCCTCATTCCTTATCCTAGGGAAATACCAAGTCGCAGACTGAGAGGCAAACGAAGACCAAAAACAAAAATAATCGCGAATCCATGGGTAAAGCAAGTAATAAAATGCCAACGTGCCGGGTACGAGAACACTGCACTGAACACCACAATGTCATCGTATTCTATCAGAACAAGACTAAAACTAGTACGAGAAAATATGATAAAGTCCTCGATAAGAAACCGGGATGCTTGCCCAAGGTTTATTTCTTATTTGAGAAAGATGGGTTCCACGCTACCTTAGTATAACCGCTCCCGCAGTTCTTATTTCCCCGGATACTCAGGTTGAGTTTCGTATGGGACTATTTTTTGTTATTACTTGTAGAGGGCTGGGAAATGTCCTGTGCTAAACTCAAATAAGATGGCCAGGCTGAGAGTTGAAATGTACAGCAAACTTATAAAATCAGCAGCCATTATGCTTAATTTAGTGTCGAGCGGGCATGTTCTGAAATAAGAAGTCCGGTCTGTTGAAAATTACAGCGAAATAATAAAATCAGCAGCCATTATACTTGATTTAGTGTCGAACGGGCATGTTCTCAAATATGAAATCCGGTCTATTAACCCCTTTAGAACCGCAGTCCTGTTTTGGGGACAAACTACTTGAAATTTGACTGGTTTGTCCCCACGTATGGGACTGCGGTTTTAAAGGGGTTAATAGACCGAATTTCTTGTTCATGCACTTTATACAAGATTATTTATTAGGGCCCCCATTAGACTACGTACGAAGAAAAAGAAGACGAGCACTGAGAGAGGCAAGCAAAGACTTCAAGGAAACTTGAGATGCTCGCCAGTCAATATACTGAAGTTAATAGCATGGGATGCGACGGAGGAGGCCCGACGAGTCATGTGCATTCAAAAGGAACTATTAATAACAGCGTGGGAAACACTGAGGACCGCGTGCGCAAATCTGCGAAGGGCGATTGACACAGGGTTGCATGCCTACTTCGAAGAGTACCTTGCTGAAACGGGAGAGACTCCCCGCCGACAGCGATCAGCGGGGTTTCCACAGGCACTTGAAGGCCGTGGTGGGGTTGAACGGTTGGGAGGCGAGAATCGAGCAAAACATCAGGGACGAGGATAAGACAAGGTGCGCATTCTTGAAGGGTGGGCGGCGTGGTTTTTCGGTACCCTCCTGACCACGAAATCGTCCAAGCTTAAGTCCAACCAACAGCGCCCTATTTCCGCAACGGCCGTTGGCACCATCGCGTGGAAACGAACCGACCGTTGATGACATGACGGCGGTAGTCCGGGGTATGCCAAACTGGAAAGCGGTGGGACCAGACTCCCTTTCGGCCGGGTCACTGAAACTCGACCGCTCCGGATTCACCCGGTACTCTCACTCACTTTTCGACGTGTTGTAGAGAACGGGTGACGTCCCCCAGCAATGGAAATATACGTCCATTTAGGTCCTTAGTAAAAAGAATGATCGCTCTGATTGCAACAACTACCGAGAGATTTCGCTTGTTGCCCGTTCGGGCAAAAGTATTGCTAGAAATGGTCGCGTCCCGCCTCAGTAACTGCTGCGAGGTCGAAGGAGCACGCTCCCCGAGGAAAAGTGCGGTTTTCGCCCAGCCCGAGCAACAGTCGACATGCTGTCCGTTGTGCGCCGACTGCAAGAACTCGGACGAGCAAGAGAATTTTCCCCGTACGTGGGCGTCATCGACCTGCAGAAAGCATATTACTCCGCCAAACGAGAGCTGTTGTGGTTGGTGCTCGCACGCTTCGGCGTACCAGAGAAGATGCTATTTATAGCCGTTTTCCGCCAGGTCCATGGAGGCGTATGAGCCCGCGTGGATGACTGTGGGAACTCGGATTGGTTTGACGTCACTCAGGGGCTGCGGCAAGGATGTGTGCTGCCACCGCTTCTGCTCAAACAATGTCTTCGTCGCTGCTGTGATACGCACCGTGCTGGTACGCTTCAGTGAAGACCCACACATTTTGAGGGACTTGGTCTACCCCGAGGAGGACCTCGGGAAGGACGGGGTAAAGGCTGACTTACTAACACGCGTACGGACGGCAGTATGGGGCATGCTGTACGCGGACGATGCAGGCACTTTGTTCATGTCAGCGAAAGGCCTTGCGAAGATGATGGCCGTCCTTGTGAAATATTTTCGAAGTAGCAGGCTTCTCCGTATCCGAAACGAAAACGGAGACCATACCGCTGCGGACACCGAACCAGGCACCCCAGACCTCACCGCTCGTCATGGAAGCAGTGGGACAGGAGTATAGACAATGCAGTTCTGTGCCTGGGCGGTCTTGTTGTCTCAAGCGCTTACACTTTGCCAGAGATCACACCACGGATCCTACTCGGATGGGCGTGCCACTATCGGCTCAAACGGGAGTTGTACGATAGGAGGGTTCCCCCCCAGGAGCACTTCGCTGGGCTCCGAACGGCACACCACAAATTATATTAAGGATCACTACCGTGCTACCCACCAGTAGTCTATACCTAGCCGTTGATCGGTATCATGGGCCCCTGTAGCAAGTAGGTCACAGCAACAGTATAAAAGTGCTTCGGAAGTACAAGCGGTGCGGTATGTCCACTGCCGATTCAGATGTGTGCGGTGGAACTCGGTTGGATCAGTTAGGGCGTGTCTTGACCCTCCCTCCAGAGAGCATTGGAACGAACCGAATAGTAATATTTGCCGCATTAATTGGTGCTGATTGGTTGTGCGAAACGAACAGATTCAGTGCAGCCCAAGAAAAACAGTGTGTCTAGGAAGAGGAAGAAGTGTTGCACCTCTTTTTCTTCTTTGGTAGGACCGAATGGCCCGACCGAACGGGAACAAATAGCGTATGATTTGATGTATATGGACACCACGAAGATTGGTGTGGACACCAATTTGCCGTGGCATGTGCAAAATTTACTGTCCGTACTGATTCGGCCGGCGAGGCTCAGGATTCTGCATGGACCCAACAAACATTTTTTTCGCACAGGCACGAAACGAATGCCCACGAGTAGCCTCATTTCGTTCCGCTCGTTCCCGCGCTCTTTGGAGGGAGTTGAGACACGCCCTTGTCTCGGGTTTACATGCGGCAGAACCCCGAAATACCGTTTCGAGTTCAGCCAAGTTTTGTTGTTCGAGGTGCGGTTTTCACCGCATGCTGGGAGTCTTGAGGCTTGAGAGCTCCGTAATCGATCGACCGTGCACACGCACACGCACACGCACACGCACACTCGTTCTCTTCTCTTCGCTCCTCTTCTCTTCTCCTCCTCCACGTCCTGTCCTGTTGGACAAGGCCGACAATCGTCACTGACAGTTTCTTTCGTATACCCTTCTGAGAGCTGAAGCTTGAACAACACAGTCGGTTCGACACCAGCTGGATCGAGTGCCTGGATGACGTGCCTGTTTTGCGTGTTTCGTATTGTCTGACGCCGAGGGGCCGGGCGTAGCTGACAAACGCAGGACGGGGGCGGCAGACAGGGTAGCAAGTTACCATGCGGACTGGCAGGAAGAACCTGGCTGTGCTACTCGTCCCACAAACTGCTGCGGCTACCTGGAGGGTTCTTTGTGCTTTGGTTTGCCTGTTATTCCCCCTTGGTCCGTAGTCTTACTCTGTTTACAAGTAGTTGTGTTCTTTTCTTTTTCTTTTTTCTTCAGCTCGTCCTTTTCAAGTGTCTGGTCTAACTGAGGAACTGACACACACGCCTATTCGTCAAGAAACTCCTCCTACGGATCAACTGGCTTTCAGCGCCGACAGCGCACCGACCACCTCATGCTGTACGCCAAGGCCCTCGAACAGGCACAGTGCGAGAGCGTTGGCACGGCCATCCGCAAAGGACTCCTCTTTGCGGGGGGCGTACAGCGGACGACCAATGAGCGACTGACCCGTCGGGTGATATTTTTTGGGACGATGGCTGGCGGGGACTATCCGAGACCATGCCGATCAGAAAATAACTGGGCCCATTGTCTAGCAGACGACCTCATAATTTTTCAAGCCACCGAGGGCTCCACGGAAGGCTACCCTTTCCTGTTTGGAGTAGAGACGGCGTTTTGGCCGAGGGCGGCTAAGAAGAGCGGGAAGTGGTACGGGGGGGTCGTCGAAGCGGCGGACGGTTTCATGGCCAGGTGGCACAGGGACGAGGCGGAGAGAAGCCGGCTGCGCCACGCAGCCGAGGACGCCAAGAACGGCGACAAGGAAGGCTGGGGCGGGGGGAAGGGCAGCCCTACTGATGCAGCTGTCGACGAATGCAGAAACGAAATGATAGAACGGGTGACTAGGGTATCGGTTCGACTAGCCCTTGAATTCTAGCAGGTTTCGTTGGTTTCTTATTGGGCTGTTTAACTGGGGGGGGCGCGACAGCGGCAGTACTGACACTTGACACCGCTTTTGAAGATATCAAACTGGATGGAGACGGCAAAGTGTGTGGCTAGGTTCCAAAATCGATTTTCTAGCGGAGACGGACACCCACAATACTATCGCCCCCTGGAGTACGATTTTCTCTTTTCTCCCTCCTCTCTTCCTTCTTGCTTTTCGCCTTGTCTCTCTCTCTTTCGTTTCTTTCTTTCCCCTGCCCGCCGTCCTTGTACCGGCATCTTCCTCTCCTTCGTGTGGCTTCGTCCGTGCAGCAGATGCCCGTCCTTCTTGAGTACGTATGCTTTCCTTCTATTACGGGGGGCCGTAGTTAACAGGACCAAATATTGTTACTAGAAATGGTTAAATATATAGGTAGGTTTTTACGTATACCACAGGTCCTATCAACTATGGTTTCCCGTAATAGCAGCCTCTTTTGAACCTTCTTGCGTCATTTGTATTCTGTTTCATCTCGGAAATTAGTTTTGTTTCGTTGTCTTCTTTTTTGTTTCCTGGTCTTGCTTGTGTTGTGTTCTTGTACCCGGTACGCTGGCATTGCACTTGCATGGCACTACGAATATTACGTTGTTTTCGGTATTGTGTTACTCCGTCTCGCAGTCTGTGACCACATTATTAGTATCTCGCTGGGATGAGGAATCAGGACGGACACTGGGTGTCCTGATGAACCTGGGCGGAAAAGACGAAATCAAGGCTCACTTGTCGGGGGGCGTTAAGGAAATAGGCTTGAGAAATCGTTCTCGGCCCGGACCGCTACACTACAGGCTACCCACCAGGTATAATATATTAATAGTTACAAGGCGCTTCGCTCCGCGGGCGGCCTACGCCGCCCGCTACGCTCGCTCAGGAAGGAAAAAAGTACATCAAATTATGCGAAGCGAACAGAGGTCCACGATTGAATTTAGCTTTTTCAAGGATCGTAATTGCAAACCGGCGACTTGATAATGCCAAGAGTCCCGCCGCCATGCTTCAGGAAAAAACAGCTCCGACGTCAGCTCGGACGCCACATATACGCTTCGCGTCGCGAATGTCGTACGTACGCACATACCCCAGGTAGGGTACTACTGCTGTACTTATTTTCTTATTTTGATATGCTCTATGTCTGTACTCGTACGTACGAAGAAAGCGAAAGCACAGCACGGCACAGCAGCAAAAACAATGAAAATGAAACCGAAAATTCGGAAAGAAAAAACGTCCCCATCCCCTCTCGTGCATAAATGTTCTGCCTGATTGGAACACCTTACACCCGGTCGACAAGAAGAACAAAAAAAAAAACGCACAGAAGAGCTCTCTCAGCCTCGTACGCCACCCGCCCCTCTCGCGACCACCTCGCCACCGATTCAGTCCGGGTAAAGCTTTTATCACTCTCTGCCACAATCAGCCCCGTCGCCCGCCTCGCGTGAAGTCCGGTGCTCCCCGTGGCCTCCGTTCGCCAGCTCGATAACGTTGGTGTTCAAACTGCACACCTCCTTCTTTCAACTTCAGCGTGGTCGCAAGAGTAAGCACCGCTTGAACATTATCTTGCCATCCCGAACGACCTTTATAACTCGTACATACTCTATCAAAAATCATAAACGGAAGCCAGACAAATCCCGTTCATGCATCCCTCGTGTCTCGAGGCACACGCGACGCCCAGGCACGAAAGCGGCGACCGCGCTTCTTGCAACCCCCCTTCTACCCGCCAGCACCCACTGACACCCGCGACGGTGCCGGGCTCTCCCGCGGTGCCGTACTCGGAGTACACGCACGCACGCGAAACGAAAGAAGAAAAAAAGGAAGAAAGGACCGAGAGTGCCAAGAGAAATGGAAAAAAACAAAGAACTGCTGGAAAGGTCCGGCAAGTAATGAAAGGAGGCGGTTTGGAAGTGGGAGCTCTGAGAGGCCAGGGATGTACCAACCGAGCACGCTCACAGGGGTTGTGATCTAAGTATGTAGTTCTATAATTGTGAAATTTTCGTCATTTTTCGAACATATCTCTTCGTGCGAGCGCTTTTGGGCAAAGCGCCAAGTAGTCGACACGGGAAGCCCGGCCGGACACATTGGTCGAGGTGCGGGCGCGATCCGTGCACTCTGGAGCGCGTGGCGGGCACTCAATTGTTTTTTTCCGGCAGGGTGGGTGGATAAGACCATTTTCCTGGTTTCAGTGCGAGAGACCTTACTTTGTACGTACGTACCGGCGCAATGTCGTCTTTTTTTTTTCATGCGTTTCGTACGTACGTACCGGTATCATTTTCCGTCTCGTTTGAACACAACGCAGCATAAACAGACATGACAGCAGCGGAGCAAAGGGTGTGCTTTCCCCCCAGCTGCTTACAACACTACAATCCTGCCGTTCAGCAGCAGCAGCAGCAGCAGCAACGGGCAGCCTCGTGCGCGTGTGGCAGATCCACATGTGCGTTGGTCTCCGCGGTACCGTTGTGGCGACATACAGCAGTAGCTCGTTGTAGCTGAGCCTGAGATCAATCACCCCGCAACAAGATATCACATCTCTCTCCCTCTGACCTTGTGCCCGATATTGTGAGCTAACTGCAGCATCAAAACAGCAGGCAGCACCATGCGCAGTGATAGACCCGCCCTTTACGGTGGATGGTTGCTCCATATCGGAGCCTATGCGAGGCTGTTCTAGAATGGTGTCATAACGGTAAAAGGCTTGCTCACACTATTATAGTCGAGCAATACGTAGCTTCTTCTTGTCGGCGGCCCATGCTGTTTTTTGCTTTTACTTGTATTCATCCCATTTTTATTTTCGCCCTCGTATTGCCTCATGCCTGCTGATGACAGTCGAGATCTCAGACCCGGGGTCACTATGTGTGAAGGCTCTTCTTCCCCCCACCCCCCCCCCCCCCCCCCCCCCCCCCCCCCCCCCCCCCCCCCCCCGCCCGCCTCGCGATTACGGCCATGCATGATATCGAGTACACCTCTCCTATCGAGTACAGCCCCCCTCGCGACTGCTGTGCTCCGTCTCGAAAGGGATACGTAGTGAGCGCCCAATTTGCGACTGTGCCCCGTCTCGATTGGGGTACGTAATGAGCGCCCAATTGTTGGAGGTGTATCTAATAGGAGTAGGACCGGTGCTCCGTCTCGAAAGGGATGCGTGGTCAATCTGGTCAAATGACTAAAGCAAGCAGCAGATAAGTACCCCCCCCCTCCCTCCTTTTTGCGACCACGGTGTATGGGTGCCTTGCTTTTTTGTCCCCAACAAGAGTCAAGCCACTCTCTCCCCTCTCCCACTCGCGTCGACTTGTGGCTACCCACGCCACATCACTACTATTATAGGTGCTCTCGACGGTTGGTGTCATCACAAGCGCATAGAAAATAAAACTCGGTTCGGAGACTCGAATCCTCGACCTCGGCAGTGCTCGAGGATAGCCACTATTATGGGGGACCATATTTAATAGGACCAAATATTGTTAGTAGAAATCGTTAAATATATAGGTTTTCATGTATACCACAGATCCTATTAACTATGGTCCGCCGTAATATATATAGAGCACCGGAGCGATCGGCTCCTACGGAGTTGGTTACCGTAGTGTCCCTTCTATTACGGGGGACCATAGTTAATAGGACCAAATATTGTTGGTAGAAATGGTCAAATATATAGGTTTTTATGTATACCACAGGTCCTATTAACTATAGTCCCCCGTAATAGAACAGCAAAAAAAACGTTTCGGGGACAAACCACTCAATTTCTAAGTTTTTTTTCCCCCCGAACCAGGACTGCAGCTCCAAGAGTTGTCTTAATTGCCCCCGGTGTCTCGCGGAGTTCTGTGTCGTTGCATCCGTCTGGTGCGTTCGTTGATCGAAATGTCGATATTTTATTGAAATAAGATGCTACCTGGTAGAGATACACAGCAGTAGCACCTGTTTTTTTCGGGGGCTCCTAACATGGAAGAACTCTGTATCTCTCTCTCTCATATATGTATACCTGGTATGTTTTTGTCTGGAGAAAAAAAAAACGGACGCTTAGCTGCACTTGTACACAGAGTTGCGTTTTTTTGGGAGACAAATCTCTCGTTCCCCGAGTAATTTGTCCCCCCCAAAACGGGACTGCAGTCCGTAAAAAATGTTAAGCTCGTCCTAGCGTTGGTGTACATGCTGCTCGAAAAATGTCGTCGAACAAGAAGAAAAAACTGAGATTTATTGACGATATCGGGCAGTCGATTCTTATTCTTAGGTTGAGGAAACCCCGTCAGTCCCAGTGACAGTTTACCCTAAAAAAGCCTTCCTCTATGGTAGCACGGGTCGCGTATATGCCCGTCTGTCCCTACTGTGAATATATTGGGACCTAACAGATGGTGGGATTCAATACAAACGGTCCTATTACGGGGGGACCATAGTTAACAGAACCAAATATTGTCAGTAAAAATGGTTAAATATATAGGTTATTATACATACCATAGGTCCTATTAGCTATGCCCCCCCGTAATAGTATATTGAGACAGAGAGGTGCACCGTAAGGAGCGTCGTTGAGTTCGCACAAGGGGCCCAATAGTCGTTTTGTATGATAGCGCTCGTTTTTTTTTCCAGAACGGGAAGGTTTAGGTTGCCAACAACGACCAGCGAGGCGTGGGGGCCATGGTAAATAGGACCAAAATATTGTTATTACGGGGGGCCATAGTTAATAGGACCTATGGTATACACAAAAACCTATATATTTACCTACTTTTACTAGCAATATTTGGTCCTATTTACTATGGTCCCCCGTAATAGCAAAAACAGGTCATACCAGGTATGCATGTTAGGTTTCGATGTGTACCGTAGGTCCTATTTACTGTGGTCCTCCGTAATAACACAGTAGATTATGCCCGATTTTATTGGCACACACACCCTCGCCGTTGTTGGCAGAGAAAAACGACCGCGACCCTTATGCGATCTCAACGCCTTTTGCGCTATAAAAATATAAATATAGATATTGTCCTTCTTCCCCTTCTCGGCCGCTGTGAGCGAAGCCTAAAATTCCGATTTTGTCGTCAACTTTGTCTGGCACTCCGGATGCCTTCGCTTCCCTGCCTTCGTGCAAGCTTTTTCGACCGCTTTCCTCGAGGGTCTCGCGCGCGCCGGGCTCCGACGGGTGTTCTCCCGTGCGCGCGTGTGTGTCTCGTGCCACCGACGAGCGCGGCGACCCCGAAATCGAAGGATATTTGCTGGGGCGAGGAGACACGGAGTTTCTACTTTGTTTCGTTGTTGTTGCTCCGCGAAGAGCTTCTCGTGACAGGTTCGATCTTAGCTTTTTTTTCTCTCCGAGGTTCGATCTCTCGGCCTTGCTGATGCTACCGCTTCGTGCCGACTGCCTTGCTTTGCGGGCCGCCACCGGCCTGTTTCGAACCCCTCGGTCTTGCCTTGCTCGGTGGCTGTCTTCCCTTGCCCCTCTCTCTTCGCGGGTCGACTACACGCGCCTTCTCGGGGTATCGCGCCGTTCTTGGTGCCAGATCGTTGGATATCCCGATGATTTGGTGTTTTATAATTCGTCACGTCATTTTTTTCGCCGGTGGAATGTGATGAAGGTTGTTGGAGAGTGCGAATTCGGCCGAGTGTTGTGAGTTCGATACGAAAGACCGACCAATCACGTCGGAGGATATCATATAAGGTGGTCGTACATGCTCGGACTGTCTACTGCTGCTGCAAGATAGGTCTGATCTCTGGAGGCGCCTTGCAATACGAGGACTACTACAGCAGCGGCTGTACAGTGGTAGCCCAGAGACGTTTTACGACTTCGAATATGCACGTACAAAGCCTTGTTTTCGCCGGTTGCTTCGAATGGAGGTTGTTGGAATGTGCTACCTCTAATCGTAGAACGCGTCGACGAACTACTTGGAATCTGAGTGGTTTGTCCCCGAAACGAGACTCTTCAGTTTGCCTTTAAGAGGGTGAAGAGAGGTGGGGTGCAGGCTTAAGACACGCCTCTCATCCCTCTTGGGGCCGCAGTCCCGTGTGTGGGATGAACCGCTTTGAATTTGAGTGGTTCGTCCCCAAAACGGGACTGCGGTCCTAAAAACGGTTCTTATCCCACTTGCCGCTGCGCTGCACAGATACATGTATCCGACTCTGATTCCAAGGAATTTGTCCACGGTCGTCCCTAAAACTGGAGCGCGGTTCTACAGCAGTAGACAGTAGGATCGCCGCCCGGTCTGGGGGACAAACTACTCAGAATTTGAGTGGTTCGTCTCCAAAACGGGACAAAGCAGTACTAAAAAGGTTACCCCGGATCTAACTCTAATTCCAAGTGATTTGCGCCCAACTGGCCTCAACACTGGAGTGCGGGTTTAGGACTGCGGTCTCGTTTTGGGGAGAAACTACTTACCTGGTAGAATTTGAGTGGTTTGTCCCCAAAACTTGACTGCAGCTTTTCCCCCCCAAAAGGTTGTTAACCCTTTTACTGCCGCACTGCACAGCAACAGGTATCTGACTCTAATTCCAAGTGTTTTGTTCCCAATCGTCCCCACAACGGTAGTGCACTTCCAAAGGGGTTGGCTATTAATAGCCTTGTCTCTTTTGCACGGCAGCGGGAAATAAACCACTCTGGCGGTAAAGTTTAGGACCTTTTACTTGTTTATCTTCACTTTAACGCCTAAAATGTCCTTGTCTATATGGTGATCTAGATCATCTAGGTGCTAACCTGCCGGTATGCCATGTTTTGCAGGATCTGTACAGCACGCATCATTTACAGATAGATCGTGATCTAGATCATCTAGGTGCTAACCTGCCGTTGTGATATGTTGGGCAGGATCTGTACAGCACAGATCATCAACATATAGATCTTGGCCTACTGTAGATCATCTAGGGGCTAACCTGCTATTTATGATATGGTGTGTGCAGGATCTGCATAGCTGTAGTATAGCTCATCCAGGAATTATTTATTGTAATACCTGGTATGTATGAATAGATCGTGCAAATTTTACGAATTCCACCCGGCAATATGAGCTGCAGTAGGTCGTACAGGGTCAGGAGTGTATATTCCCTGAAATATTAGGGCTGGATAGTGGCTGACTCAGCCAGTGGCGATGATACTGTCTGTCGTCAAAATCCATCCGTACACTGGATTGCAGCATGATACCGCCACCCTCTCTCATCTGTCCTCCGGGAACGCAATCGGTGGGTATCCGGCCTATATACTATGGCGTTTTTTTTTGGGCGTACGCACGATAAAATGTGCTCTGGCGAATATACCGGCCAGGTCAATCAGTAGATTGCTACTACCAGTATATTACTAATACTGTGCCAGCGCCCAGGCCTACAGTATGTGTCCAGACGGTTCGTTCAGTGGGGATCCGTGAGCTGTTCGACGTGTTGAAAATGTTTCACGCAACCCGGACAGATAATGATCTATCCGATCTATCTACTGTAGATGATCTAGCTCATCACCCGCCGTTGCGAGAGGTCGTGCAAGATCTGCCTTTTTAGGGCAGACCCAATACTGGAAACGTGCGCTACTACTGCTGCGGGTCGTGCGAACTACTTGTATACAGTGGGCGCCCGGTGTTAAGAAACGTGGATTTGGTGTCCAGGCTCAAAATTTCTTATTTTTTTCCCCCGACCTTGATCTAAGTAAGTCAGTTGTATAGGAGTTAGAGTTGGTCCCCCGCTGTTTTAGCCGCGTTTCATAACCCAATTATCTTATTTTCTTCGTGCCGACCTGAGCCTTTTTTCCCCACCATGATGTTAATGTTTCTAAGCTGCGGACGCCCACTGCATATACATACGTCCCCCACTCGGCAACGCAAGCTAGATAATACACAATCAGGAGTCTATACGGCTGGACACTGGCGCAGCATGTACTTGCAGTAGTCATCTACTGGCAGTAGTAATCTACTGGTGTACAGTAGTATCTACTGGCAGTAGTAATCTACTGATTGGCCTGGCCAGTATATCCGCCAGTAGTTTGTATACTATGTAAGCCCGAGATACACGCCATAGAATCACTTACTCAGATCTCACGCTCTGAGCGTGCTCGGTTGGTACATCCCTGGCCTCTAAGAGCTCCTCCCACTTGGGAACCGCCTCCCTTTATTACTTGGCGGACCTTTCCAGCGGCTCTTTGTTCTCTCCATCTCTCTCGGCACTTTCGGTATTTTCTGCCTTTTTTCTTCTTTCGTTTCGCGTGCGTGCGTGTACTCCGAGCACGGCGCCGCGGGAGAGCCCGGCGCCGTCGCGGGTGTCAGCGGGTGCTGGCGAGTAGAGGGGGGGTTGTAAGGAGCCCGGTCGCCGCTTTCGTGCCTAGGCGTCGCGTGTGCCTCGAGACACGAGGGATGCATGAATGGGCTCTGTCTGGCCTCCATTTGTGATTTTTGATAGAGTACGTTCGAGTGTTTGAGGGTCGTTCGGGATTGCGAGATAATATTCAAGCGGTGCTTATTTTTGCGACCACGCTGGAGTTGAAAGAGAGAGCTGCGCAGTCTGAATACCAACATTGTCGAGCTGGCGAACGACGGCCACGATGAGCACCGGGCTTCACGCCAGGCGGGCAACGGGGCTGATTGTGGCAGAGAGTGATAAAAAGCTTTACCCGAACCGAATCGGTGGCGAGGTGGTCGCGACAGGGGCGGGCGGCGTACGAGACTGAGAGAGAAGCTTTGCTGTTCGTTTGTTTGCCACTACTGCACTAGTGGAGCCTTTTTTTACCGGTGCAAGGTGTTCCAATCAGGCAGAAAATTATTACATGAGGGGAGGGGGATTTTTTTTTTTCGTTTTTTTTTTCGTTTTGTTTTTTTTCGTTTTTTTTTTTCGTTTTTTTTTTTTTGGCGGTGCTGCTGTGCCGTGGTGTGCTTTCTCTTTTTTCGTACATACAGCAAGCTTATCAGAAGAACAAAAAAAAACAACCGACTTGGGGTTATGTACGTACTTACGTACGTACGGCATGTGAGCGAGCGTATGTGCCGTCCGAGCCCCTCGTATGTGGCGTCCGAGCTGTTTTTCCCTGAAACATGGCGGCGGGACTCTTGGCCTTAAGTATCAAGTCGCCAGTTGGCAATGTCAATAATAAAGAAAACTAAATTCAATCATGGACCTCAGGTCCGCTTCGCATAATAATTTGACGTACTTTTTCCCCTCCTGAGCGAGCGTCGCGGGCGGCGTAGGCCGCCCGCGGAGCGAAGCGCCTTGTATTATACCAGGTAGTACGGAAACCCACTATTACGGGGGGTCATAGTTAATACTCCGTAGGACCCATGGCATACATAAAAACCTATCTATTTAACCGTTTTTACTAACACTATTTGGTCCTATTAACTATGGTCGCCCGTGAATAGCAGTACTACGGGTAGGATCATGTATTGCGGGGGGTCATAGTTAATAGGGCCTATGGTATACATAAAAACCTGTATATTTAACCGTTTTTACTAACACTATTTGGTCCTATTAACTATGGTCGCCCGTGAATAGCAGTACTACGGGTAGGATCATGTATTGCGGGGGGGCAGTGAACAGGACCAACTGTTATTAGTAAAAATAGGGAAATATATAGGTTTTTGTGTGTGCCATAGGTCCTACTTACTACGAGTATGGTCCCCCGTAATAACAAAAAACGAGGCCACGAGGCCTTCCCGCCGGGCGTGGTCCAGTTACGGTCCACCCTACCCGTTAGGGCGTTGGTCTACGAGTGTTGCATGGTGCTGACATTGTTGTTGTCGTTGTTTTTGCTGTTATCACATTACGTCATCACCATAATACAAAGCAGTCCGTGGTCGCAGGACAGGCTCCAGCAACCGAAAGAATGCATCATTCAGTAAAAAATAAAATCGAGCAAATAGTGGTACACATGATAACTGAGGCACATATACAACCTCAGACGAAAACAAGCAAGTGACATTTTCTTCGCTAGTTGCTACTACGGGGGACCATAGTAAATAGGACCAAATATTGTAAGTAAAAATAGCGAAATAGACAGGTGTTTGTGTGTGCCGTAAGTCCTATTTACTTGTCCCCCGTAATACGAACCTGATTTTTGCCTGAACCGCTGGTACCAGTAGCTGTTGAGTCTTTCGGCCATCGCGTGGGTTTTTTTTACCATGTCGGGCTGGGTCAGAATTCCGTATGGCAGGGTATTTCAAGCTGTGAAACACGAGTTGCTGAACTGCGGACCACAACTTCCCTTCCTACACTATTTAGGTGACAATTTCCCGGAATTTTATCATGCGCCGCTGGAAGATTTATCGTAAAAAAAACTCGTCACCATTGATGTACTGGTTGAAAACCACGAATGTTACAGCTGTCGTTGTTTCGGTCGCTATCCCTCCATAGGGGTGGGGTTGGGCCTACTACGCCCGTGCCTCGATGCTACCCACCGTCGCATTTTATTCCTATCAAGTATGTCGGGAGACATGTCAAGCAATGCAAATCGTGCGCTGTCAAGGATGTAGGGCCGAGTGTTCGACACAAAAACCCAGTCGTTTGGCGTCGATCGAGGCACGCCAAGGCAAAGTTGCTGTCTGTTAACGGGTGAAAGTGCTGTTTCCTGACATATTTGGTTCCTGGCGCGAGAACCGTGAGCAGACCAGCAACCCGACCTTTGGATGATCTATCCTGCCCCGTAAGTCGTTGTCATCAGGAAGGCTGTTATTCGACCGTCTACGAGCAGCGGGAGCGGGCGCACGGCGGTGCCGGTAGGCTCACGTTACGCCCGTGCCCTGCCGTGTGTGACTCCTCTCGGACACTATCTTGTATGTATCACCCCCCCCCCCCCCCATTTTATATAGGTTGGGTTGGCGTCGGTTGGCAACGACACTGTAAAACATGCCGCTCACTACGTGAGCTAGACAACCAGGGTACCGTTTTTTTTTTTTTTTTTGTGGCGGTCGCCCACAGCTGGTTGTCGAGTTAGATCATTTGTCCGAGGTAAAGAGCCTTTACTCCGCACAAGGGAATTTATCGTATCCCGTACCTGGTAGTGTTCAAGGTAAGGCACCCAAGAAGCAGTTACATAATTCTCCCATTGCTGTCTCTGGAAATGCCTACACCGGAAATTAAATTAACTCATTGAAGCTGTCATCCATATGCAAGTCCGCCTCACAAGCGGTTCTTAGTAGGATGCAGCCCACCCTTCATGCGACTCACTGGGCACTTCACCGCGCTTCGCGCTAAGTGCAAGCAATGTCTGCCTGGTAGGTGAACACCCGGCATGCTCCGTCCGGACATTGTAGGGATGCGAGGGTCTATGGTAAAAAAACAACTCTACAGCCATGTATGATAACGAGTACGCCCCCCCCCCCCCCCCCCCCACAACCACCCAGCGACGCCTTGCTGTAACCGACACTTTTTGGTGTCGTCGATTCTCCCTCTCTGACAGTTTCAAGAGGGTTGATGTGATAACAACAATCTAGCAGCAGCAGCAGCAGCAGCAGCAGCAGTGTGGATGCTTGCCTCGGCCGCCCCCCTCGCACGTGACGGGTGCTCTTTTTTTTTCTTTCTTTTTTTTTTCGTGACGGACTATTAATAGGACGGAGAGACCGTCATGATGCATCATCGGAAACTCGGTCAGATCCGGCGTGATAAAAAAGCCCCCCCCCGCTCTGGAATGAACCAATTTCACTTCTTTTTTTTTCCTAATGTCTTGGCAACAATACGAACATTCGGCCTTTCGTTTGTGTTTTTCACGGCTGTGTGCGCGATGGGCTGGCGGTCCAAGTCCAAATCAACGCAAGATAAGTCCATAAAGGCGCAGTAATAACGCTCATATGGTCTCACTACAGTAAGTGAGCAAGGGAACTCGGAGCTCTCGCTATTTATATTCAACCAATCCACTTGAAGGTCTTTCGAATATTCCTTTTTTGCGAAATGTAAATCGCGCCTGAGTTGGAGGTTTCTCCTCGATCCAACGACCCCCCCGAAAAAGAAGCAAGTCTCGAAAAAAAGGCAACCACCATCGGCTTTTTCAATTTTTCAGCTTTTATCGGTAAAACGAGCTGTACAGTAGGTAGCGCAGTGAGACATAAGGGCGCGGTCAATGCCTATGCTGTTCTGTTTATTGCGCTTGCTAACAACAAATTGGAACCAAAGAGCTTTAACTCGCCGACCTCCTACCCAGTGTCTGACGCCAGCTCGTCCACACCCACGAGTAGACCTCCGTAAAATACGGTCTTCTTCCTTTCTATCTCAACCCTTCCCTGCCTCTGTCTTCCCAGTTCAACCAACCAACTGACCCCGTCGTCGGCTCTACGACCCTCTTGCCCACCCCACTCTTTCCAACGAGGCAATACCTCTCCACAAACCCCAGATTTCCTGCGTTCAATCTTCCAATTTTTGAAAAAAAAATATTGCTAAAAGATCCGAAATCGGAACTGAACGAAAAAATTGAACGAAAACTCGGGCGATTACGTGTTCGTTGCTCCTGTATGTATACCTCAAGCATGCTCTGCTGTCATGAAACCAAACAGACATAATGTGACTTTCGGGACGTTATGTCCGTCGAACCAAAGGTCAAACGAGGCACGGTACGTACGTATGTTTTGCCCGCAACCACTGGTACCTAGAACCGCCTCCGAAAGTTCCACACACCGGACAGATGATCTACAGATATATCACCATCTAGATCATCTACAGGTAGATCCCAGCCTGCAGATATATAGTGTGTTGTGCGGGGCCTTTATAGTACAGATCCGACCCAGGAGATACGCGCTTTAGATAATACAGATGATGCAAGATCGGGAATAGATGATCTATCTGCATTGAAATATCTAGATCGTGACGTGGGAATTATCTGTTAGATTATCTGTTGGATGATCTGTGCATGATCTGTGCATGGTCTGTAGATGATCTGTACATGGTTGTGTTGCATGCGGTAGTCAGTACGATACCGACAGCTGTGTTAGTCTATTGGCCATCTGACCATATGTGGGTGGAAGATTGAACGGAGGGAACCTGGGGGTTTGTGGAGAGGCATTGAATCGCTGGCATGTTTGAAAAGAAGGGATGGGCAAGAGGGCCATAAAGTCGACGACGGGCGCAGTCGGTTGAACTGGGGAAAACAGGGGCTGGGATGGTTTGAGATAGAAAGGAAAGACGACCATCTTTTCTTAATATTACGAGGCTCTAGCCACGGGCGTGGGCGAGCAGGGGTCTTTCACTGGGTAGGAGATCGGCGAGTCGGAAGAATATTTCCAGAGTCATGAGAGCAAAACAAACGCTTGTTCCAATCGTGTGTGCCAACCATCCCATGCAGTCGTTGGGGGGTTGCAATTTTGTTTTCGTCAGAGACGGACGCAGCATGTAGACATTTGGATTCCGAGTTGATTTTTGTTTCTTTTTATTTTGGTAATGTTCCCGTAATCTCTAAAAGGTGCTTCTTGTATATTCCAGTTTGGTACAGCGTTCGTGAACACAGGGGGAGTTTTGTTTGGTCATGAAATAATTTCAGTGACGCAATATATGTTTGCTGCACCAAGCGGTGTACATACGTAGCGGTTCAATACTGCTGCAGCAGTGAATGAGAAAAAAAAAACGCCGGCACGAGCAAACAAACGCAGATTACTTGCGTAAAAAACAGCAGAGGACAGAGGGGTCTTTGTTGTCCGGTACAACTCTACTTGAAGACTCACAGACACTAGTGCCCATCAGCTGGGGTTCTCCGAGAGAAAAAACAAAAATGCCTGCTTAGTCTGATGTTCTGATGTTGATCTATTGTCTGTCTACAGTGGTGGGTACCGCGACTTGAAAGAGACGTGGTACAGGCCGAACACATCCCTCTTAACTACCGTATCACACGGGTGATAATATAACACTACCGTATCACACGGGTGATGAGACAATACCACAGTACCACACGGGTGATAAGATAACACTACCGTATCACACTAGGGTGATAAGATACAGCAGCACACTACCGTATCACACGTTTGATAAGATAACACGACCGTATCACACGAGTGATAAGATAACACTATCACACTGGTGGTAATATGTCAGTACCGTATCACACGGGTGATAAGATGATACTGTCACACGGGTGGTAATATATCAGTCCCGTATCACACGGGTGATAAGATATCACCACCGTATTACACGGCCGATAAGATAACAGTACCGTATCACACGGGTGATCATATAACACTGCCGTATCAGACGGGTGATAAGATAACACTGCCGTATCACACGGGTGATAAGATATCAACAGTGTATCACACGTGTGATAAGATACCAACAGTGTATCACACGGGTTATAAGATACTAACAGTGTATCACACGGGTGATAAGATATTACTAGCAGATCACATGGGTGATATGAAATCCCTGCCGTAGCACACGGATCATAGTACGGCACTACCGGGGGGGGTACTTTCAGTTTGGGCGGTGCACTCGATATCACGCATGGCTGTAGTCGTATGACCGTAGATATACCTCGAATCCCTACAATGCCTAGGGACGGGGCACGTCGGCTTTTTTACCGACTACCGAACAGACTTTGCTTTGCACCAGCCGCGAGGCGGAACGTGAAATGTTTGGCTGGTCACATTGAGGGTTCGAGCTGCATGCGTCTACTACGTAACAACCGCTTGTGAGGCGGGCCTCCTTGCACGTGGATGGACAGCGTCGAATGGGAGGGGGGGGGGGGGCAGGGAGGCGTACTTATTCGTTGCTTGCCTTCGTCATTTGACCATTGTCCACGCATCCCTTTGGAGACAGAACACAGACAGGGGTCAGGGGGGGGTGTGTAGTAAAGCCGAGTGAAATAAAGCCATAAAAAAACAACATTCCCACCCCACTGGTTTGTCTTTCGTTTTTTTTTTTTTTTTAAAAACTTTTTCGGAAGCGTGGTGTCACTTTTTTTGTTTGTTGTGCGAACCTGGTTGCGTCGTTAAACTGGCGCAACACTTGGGTACGAATTGCGGTTTTCCTCCAAACGGCGACGGACGGCGTGTTGCACGCAGCGCAGGACGGGTTTCGGGGCCTCTTGGGCAAACATTTTTTCGCCGCCGGCTAAAAACAGGCTGCGCGTGTCTTTTTTTTCGAAAGTAGCGAGAAGTGTGGTTGAGAGCCGTTTTTTTTTTTTTTTTTTTCTCCATGTTTGTGGCATGGTTTCGGCGATAATTTGTTTATTAGGCGTCTAAAAAGCTATTTGTTTGCTAAAGTTGTTACAAATATGTGACGTACGTCAGCATTAACCAAGGCCGCCCTTTGGACCCCCCCCCCCCCCCCCCCTTATGGCCTGGAATTGATGCCGTGCACTACAGCAGTACGACAAAGAGCGTTTAAAATCCTTTTGGGAAAAAAGCTGCAGTCCCGTTTTGGGGACAAGCCCCTCTAATTTCAAGTAGTTAATCCCCAAAACGGGACTGGATGCGGCTTCACACCCAGGCTGCTTCCTAGGCGCTTCGATTTTTGAGCGAAATATATCTTGACCCGATCGCTTTTTCAGATGTGAACTGGTCAAAAATCAAAACAGTCTGCCCATGCGGAAAAGTCAGATTTATTGTGTGTGCAGAGATTCGAGCAAACACCGAGACCAACTGCTGTTTTTGTGGTCTGGCGCCGCGAGGAGACGCGCTGGGTGCGCTCCGCTGCGCGTGGGACCCAAGCATCCGAGCCAAGGCTGACTGGCGGCGTAGAGACGTGCCGAGTGCGCTAGAGTTAACCTGTCTTTGTATTTTGCGTTTCAAAATGTGGCCGACTGCTTCCGCCGCTGCTGCTGCTGTACAGCAGCGTAGTCTACGAGTACGTATCCACGGAGAGGTGCGTGCCGAGTGCGCTGCTCTTGGTCTCTAGACCCGAGCCCGCGCAAGGCGACTGTGGTGTGGCCACGGACAGACGCGCCGACCGCGCGTCGGGCGCGAAGCAATGTCGCTACACCGCTGTTCCCATCCAACCAATCGATCGTTCTGCTGCTGTTTGCTGTCGTGGATAACGTCACGAGTTCAGAGAGCATGACTTTTTTTCGATTCGGAAACCTGATGACCCAAGTCGTCGGAGTTTCTCGCTCAAAATCCGACGATTTTGGTCATCGGATTCTCACGTCGAAAAAAATCCGGTCGGATTTTGCATATTTTGGACTGCACAAACAGGGGCATTTGTGTTTGAGATCGAAAAATACTGGTAGTCTGAAGCTCGAAATCGAACCGCATAGGAAACGGACTAGAAGAGTCGAAATTGACGTAGACCACTCTTTACCCGAAACGTGTGCGGGCACCGTTTTTTTTTCATGAGAAATGTTGGTACAACAAGCGCTCTTTTTTATTCAGAGACAAGGGTGGTAACATCGCACCTTCTGGCTTTCCGGCGGGATCCCACACGGGGGGGGGGGGGGCGGCCTCAGGCGGCCCCCGTCTCGGGGCGGTGTGTAACTCGCGTTCCAACTTCTGGTGCGCGCAACGCGCCTACCGCCCTTGGTGCGATTGCGCGCGACACACCTTGCAACTCCTCTGGTGCGCTTCGCGTAATAAGGCGCCGGAAGTCTAGGGGCCGGTGTTGACGAGTTTTTTTTTTCTTGTTCTTCTCGTAGTCGAACAAATGAAAAAATTGAATTCGATTGGATTTCGAATATCATTCTGGTGAAGAGTGTTTTGTTTGTTCGTTTGTTTGTTCGTTTGTTTGTTTGTTTGCTTTTTTTTCCGTGATAAACAATGAAAAAAACTGTTTTTTTTTGTTTGGTTTTAATATCATTTCGGTGCGGAAGCGTGTTTGAGTCCCCGATCGAGGGATGGCGTTCTGTGTTATAAAATTCAATGAACGCAGCAAGGGTAAACGAGCATCCGTGGGCAACCAATGAGAAGAGCGGCGGCTCGTGTCCTCCCCGGAGCGCCGCGACCAGCGGCAGATTAGTCTTGGCAGCACAGTTTTTGGAGGCTATTGCTCGTGGGATGTCTCGGGTGGCTGGCGCCGCCCTGGAGCCCCATGCGGGCAGCAACGACGGGGATACAGCGATCGAACTTCTGAGCGAGGTCGTGACCCGGTCGGTGCGTGTGTGGTTTTGGGAGGCAAATAAGGGATGGGAAACCGTGCTTGCGATGGCCTTGCAAGTCTTTGAAGCGTGGTCTACTCTGCGCTAGGTAGGAGCCGTCGGTACCTCGCGCCGGGGCTGCTCCGGTGGCCCTGCCCCCCTGGAATGATGGGTCTCGCCTCTGAAACAGTCGACGACACGGCTCAGGCTCGCTTTGGTTCCATGGGGCATGCCACGTCGAGTTGGACAAACTCCCCAAAAAATGAACAATATAATTGAAGGAGAGGAGCAAAATGAGTCCCGAAAGACTTCTCGTTGAATTGAGTGTTTTGGAGTTCCACTCGAGAAATGCTTGATGGGTGATTCACTTTTTCGACCGATCAGGGGGTAATGAAATGAGACCAAACAAACACTTTTTGGATTACGACAAAAACAAACCCTCGGTACTGCGGGCACTAATGAATGCCGTGGTACATACGAGTACCGGTTAGAATGATACCTGGCGTGATACCTGCGATCGTTGAGTGGATGTAGCCAGAACCCTAAAGAGCCAGTGCCTGGTAGCAGCTGAGCAAGTAACCACAGTAGATATGAAAGCTTTCTTGATTTTTTTTAAAAGAGCTACTCGTGTGTACGTGGCAGAAATCTATTCACAGAGGAAGAAGAAAGAGCTCTAAAGCGAACGGCTCACAGTTGTGCCGGGCCTCAGACTACGTGTTTTGGTAGTGTCGAAAATCTGTGTGCGTTGTCCTCACATTAAACCTTTTAAAACTGCAGTCCCGTTTTGGGGACAATCCACTCAATTTTCAAGTAATTTGTCCCCGAAACGGGACTGCAGTCCTAGAAGGGTTAAACCGTTGTGTCTACCCCACATCAGCACGTCCCGTGTACGTCCTGACTCCGTCCTTATCCTATTACGAGGGGGCATAGTTAATAGGGCCTATGGTATACATAAAAACCTATATATTTAACCATTTTTACTAACAATATTTGGTCCTATTAACTATGGCCCCCGTAAAAGAGAGATCGTTATTGTGTGGTCACAGGCCGTGAGGTAGATGAAAAACGAGGAGCAATGTATGTACTCATACTCGTGCGACATCGATGCCCATACACCGTATCTCCTCATCTTAGTCCTTCCATGACTCAATCCGCGGGTGTATTGATTGTAAGTGATAAGAATCATATCCGATGGACCAGTATCGGATGCGCTGCCATCCGGCTCACATTTCAGCTGTGGGGAGCCTTGACGTAAAATCACGCGTTTACACGTGGAACATATGTGATTAATGATATGGATACTTGTATGGGTGCAGTAATCGTGATGGGTATGCTCCCATGTTGCATTCAGCTAGAGCCCAAAGAGCTACTATTTTTGAATAGCTGTCGTACTCGACAGCAGCCGAGGAAGTAGCGCGATACGAAAAGTTTCTTGATTGTTTTGAGAAGAGCTACTCGTGTATGCACGGCAAAAAACTATCGGTAGAGAAAGAAGGGGAGCTCTGAAGCGAACAGCAGGCCGAGCCCGCGAATAACTCATGGTTGTGCCGGACCTCAAACCACGCATTTTGGTAATGTCTAAATCTGTGTGCGTTGTCTTGACATGACTAAAACCGTTCTTTCTACCCACCTTCGTCGGCACACCCAGTGTCCGTCCTGACTCGTTATCCTGGAGAGATGCTAACCCTAAGTGATCACAGACTATGATACAGAGAAAAACACTATATATGCTGAATCTCTTTGCGGTTTTTTGTAGTATTTGTATTCATACGACACCCACGTTTGTATGTCGCACCCTCCGCATCCTACTGTAGTCCTTCCATGACGAAATCCACTGGTTATTGTTTGTCGTTATGGATAATAATCATGTCCGATGGGCCAGCAACAGATGCTGCCATCCGGCTCACTGTTTTCCTGTGGAGAACCATGCAATATACCGGTACCAGGTATGTATCATGCGTATACACGTAAAACACGTGTGATTAACGAGATGGACATGGGTCCAGTATTTCGATGGGTCCATCTCGGATGAAGCTACGATAGAGCCCGAAAGAGCTGCTGTAGTACCCGATAGCAGCCGGGCGGGCACCCCGATACGAAAAGCTTCTTGATAGTTTTGAAAAGAGCTGCTTGTGTAAACATGGCAGAAAACTATTCGTAGATAAATAAGGGAAGCGCTGAAACGAGGAGCCGGCCAACCCCGCGAATAACTTATAGTTGTGCCGGACCTCAGACTACGTTCCAGGTGTTTTGGTAATGTCTAAATCTGTGTGCGTTATCTTCACATGAATAAAACCGTTCTTTCTACCCACCTTCATCGGCACACCCAGTGTTCGTCCTGACTCGTTACCTTAGGCTGTGACAGAGAAAAACACTATTTTAAATCCCTTGAGGGCTTTCAGTAAGATATGTACTCAGACGACACCCACGCTCTCATCCCGTATGCTTCGAAGTAGGCATCCTACTGTAGCCCTCTTCCATGACCAAATTCACTGGTTGTTGATTGTGGTTGCGGATAATAATCATGTCCGATGGGCCAGCAACAGATGCTGCCATCCGGCTCACTGTTTTCCTGTGTGGGACCATGACACAAACGTACCATACGCATACACGTAGAACATATCTTGATTGTGGAGACGGAAATGGGTCCAGTATTTTTATGGGGGTGTGTTTTTTCCATCCTTTGTTCTTGGCTTTGAAACAAGTCCTTGTTGTGACGGCGCCGGCCGGCTCTCTACCGCCGCCGACAACATTTGAGCAGGCGGCAGCGGGGACGCGAGAAAGAAGGCCCACCACAGCACCGGCACCGGCAGCGGGAAGGTTAAGAGAGAAGCGGGGATCAAGGTAACGGTTCGGTAAGGTAACGTAACGTAAGGTAAGATAAAACAGCGGTAGGGGTCCCTCTTGTACTGCCCGCTGCCGCTATACTGCCGGTGAAATCGCCTTGGCGCACATGGGATTCACCGTCACGGGGCATCCTATTACGGGGAGCCATAGTTAATAGGACCAAGTATTGTCAGTAAAAATGGTCAAATATATAGGTTTGTATGTATACCATAGGTCCTATTAACTATGGCTCCCCGTAGTAGTAAATAGGACCTATGGTACGCACAAAAACCTACCTGGTATATGTTTTACCTAGTTTTACTCACAATATTTTGGTCCTATTTACTATGGTCCCCGTAGTTGTTGTCCACCGTGTTCCGTATGCGGGGTATACATAGCTGTCGCTAGGAACGCGCGCATCAGGATGTCGGCAACAGTCAACTGTCATAATTTGTTAACAACTCTAGAAACCTAAACACCCCGTCGAAGGCGCAATCTGATTGCCACACCAACCTTTTTGAATAGGAGCTTTGAGTATTTTTTCGATCTCACAGGTTCCGTCTTTTTTTTTTTTTTTTTTGGAGACAAAAAGCTCTCATATACTGTATACATGCGTTGGTAGATGGTGGAGGGCAGTTACATATCCAGTCGTTGGCCACGCGCTAGATGTATCACAAGGCGGTCGTTCCCTCCCGTTGAGAATCAGGTGATAAAAAAATTTCTGTCGAAAGACGCTTTTTTTCCCCAAGTACATATACAAACCTCGACACAGATCATGTACAGATCATTCCCATGGTTCATGATCTGCAGATCATTCATCTAGTCCCGATCTTGTGTGAATGATCTAGCTCCTGTTGCCGGCTGGGACCCGTATCATCTGCTGCACGATCTGCGTACTAACTGTATCATATGCTCCTAGTTTTGATGTGTCCTACTATGCAGATCCTGCACAACCTGCCACAACGGCGGGTGAAAGAACTAGATCATTTACTGTAGACAGATCAGATAGATATATCATGATCTGCCTGATCTGTCAGAGGCTTGACGTAATATTTTTTTTTCAGACGTTTCGAAAGGGGTCCTCTCCTATTTTTTGGCGTCGTCCAACTTGGAACCTCGAATTCGCTCCTAAAAATGACCATTCTGGCCGTAAATACAAGCGCGGGTTAGTCTTCATATTAATGTACCAGTGGTATATACGGTTCTTATGTTTCCATCCAGAGTGAGGGCAAGGCTGAATAAATCAGAAACCAGTATACTAGGTTTCCACAGTATACTGCCTTCCTTCAGTGTGCTGGATTTCCTCAGTATACTGGATTTCCTCAGTGTCCGGGATTTCCTCAGTATACTGGCTCCCTTCAGTATACTGGATTCCCTCAGTATACTGACTCCCTTCAGTATACTGGATTCCCTCAGTGTGCTGGGTTCCTTCAGTATGCTGGAGTTTCTCGGTATAACGAATACCTTTAGTGTACTGGATTCCCCCAGTATATTGAATTCCTGGAGGTGAAAGCCGCCCCCGCGTCATTGGCGAGGTTTTCCGTTCTATGGACGGCGTGTTGCGGGGCGTGTTGTACGTAATTCTCTACATGTTTCCCAGTGTAGTGTTCAACTATACTGGTGCTCTCATTCAGTGTCAGAACACTACCAGCATACTCTGTACTGCCAGTACATGCTTCGCCGGACCTCATCCCTAACGATTTGGCGAGGGAGGGAAAGGGAGGGGAAGGGAAGGGAGGGGAAGGGAGGGGAAGGGAAGGGAAGGGAAATCATGGTGAGGTGTGGTGGAGCAAGGTGAGGTAAGGTAAAAGTGTGAAATGCAAGGTGACGTCATGTAAAAGGGTGAAAGGCAGGATGATTTCTGGAAACTTATCTTCTGGTATGGCATGGCAAGAGGAAAGCTGTACAGTCGCAAAAATAATAACAAAAAAACTCCAGCCTGCGAAACCCGTGTTTGTTTTTTACCCGTTTTTTGAGCCCATTAGTCTCGACGGCGAGCGCGCTCATATCATAGTCACAGCCGTTCAAGTATCGTCACGATTCGCGCGTGCGGCGTGGTACGTACAGCTCCTTGTTCGTGGCATTTCAGACACCCCCCCCGTCCCTACCCTTTTTTTTTGGCGGTCGCCCACAGCTGGTTGTCGAGTTAGACCATTTGTGCGAGTTAAAGAACCTTAACTCCGCACGAGTGGGAATGATCGGATCACGTAGTGTTCAGGGTAAGGCACCCAAGAGGCAGTTACGTGGTGCTCCCATTGCTGTCTCCGGAATTGCCTGCACCGGAAATTAAATTAGCTCATCGAAGCTGTCATGCACATGCTAGTCCGCCTCACAAGCGGTTCTTAGCTGGATGCAGCTCACCCTTCATGCGACTCGCCGGACCCCTCACGGTGCTTCGTGCTTGGTGCAAGCAACGTCTGCCTGGTCGGTGAAAACCCGACGTGCTCCGTCTCGGCAATGTAGGGACGCGAGGGTCTATGGTCATACGACTACGGCCATGCATGAGATCGAGTACACCCCCCCCCTCCGTCTCGAAAGGGATGCGTGCCCAACGGTCAGATGACATACATATATATATGTATAAAATATTATATCGAAGACAAGTAACAAAATAAGACCCCCCCCCCTCCTCTAGGGATGCAAGGGTCTATTGTTGTTTGTTGTTCTCACATTGACTCTCTGACGAAGGAGTCCGTGGTCACACAAAGGTGCTGGAGCCCTAGGAAGATCCGAAAAACAAAAAAAAATCGAAAATTCGGCTGCCTCAAATACACGAGACGAAAAAAGCGCACACAAGATAAAACCAATGTGCAAAACTGAACTAACATGGCCGCGGGTATATCCTCTCAACTATAACATAGAAGAGTACCCCCGTTCCCACCACTAACCAACTCGTGGCTGCTGACTACAGCGGATGCTGTCTGAAGTGCTGCCTGCACCGTACGAAACGCACGGTAGTCGTGAAAACGAAAGAGGAACACACCTGCCTGCTATCTGGAGTGCTGTCAGATTGAAGACTCGCGGATATGCAGTGAAAGAAGGAGCAATCGAACCTTACTACCACACGAATATCAACGATCGCCATCTCTTCCTGGACTGTCTGACACAAAGAGGTGCAGCACAGTTATGATACCACGTCCCTGATAATTGCGTAGGTTATTCCCCATGAAGGGTATACAACTCGTTAAACTACAAAGACCAGTGACGACGTTTATAACAAGTACCGGTAGATACTATTCTGCCTCGTGAAAAACAATACCAGGAAAAAACAAACTATGACTGCTTCTCTCGTGATGATATTGTGCGCGCAGATCATGGGTCTCCATGCACCGTCTTCCTGCCGCTCTTCATGGCCGCATCATCGCCTTGGCCCAATCCACCCGCTCCTTTGCGCGTGCACTCGTTGCCATTCCCTTCCAGTCGTTTCCCTTTCTCCGTCATCCTGAAAAACAAAATGATCCTCGCACTTGCGGTTCTGATCTGGAAAATAAAAATTCTCGCGCAGGGGGAGGTCAATCCGTCTCTTCCCCGCACGTCGACGCTCAGTCTCCCTCCTCCCTCGTCGTCGAATCCAGCTTCCTACCGGCGCAATAGACTGTACCGTAGTGTGGCCTGTGGTGGCGCCTGCCTCCGCGCACGGACACCCCGATTGAGCATTGCTGCTCTGCCGCAGCTGCCTAAAAAAGACGCGCGAATCGTAGGTCTCCGTGCCTGACGCACCACGTACGACCCAACTCTACTGCCGCCTGAGCCTCGCGGCCACAGGCAGCAGCAAGAAGGTATCACTCCTTGAGGGTGAGTCCGGCCTTACACCCGCCAGAAAGACCTACCCCGCTCGCTATTAGCCTGATAGGGCATGCCTCGCAGCATTCCTTGCCGAGGCAGCGAGGGGAACGGAAGGGGCGGGGTCTATGGTCATACGACTACGGCCATGCATGATAGTGAGTACCCCCTCCCTGTCTAGCTGTCGAAAAAGGGTCGCGTGGCGTTCGTTTTTGTTTTGTTTTATCCCTTGGATAAACTTGTATGTATGTCCCGGAATTTAGTGAACGTTCGTATTGAGTATGAATATGAAAACGGTCCTCGTATTATGGGACAGAGTGGCAGCCGTGAAGACTGATCAGCAATTCACACGCCGGACAGATGACATACAGATATATCATCTACAGATAGATCATCGACAGATAGGTCATCTACAGAAAGATAATCTAAAGACCATCTACAGAATGATTATCTACAGATAGATCTTTCACAGATATATCATCAAAATATCATCTACAGACATCATCTACAGATACAATCTACAGATAGATCATCTACAGATAGATCATCTGCAGATATATCATCTACAGATATATCATCTACAGATAGATCATCTACAAATAGATATTCTACAGATATATATATATATCATCTTCAGATACATCATCTACAGACAGATGATCTACTATCGATGATCTACAGATACATCATCTACAATACGTCATCTACAGATATATCATCTACAGATATATCGTTTACAGGTAGATCGCAAACAGATACATCATCTACAGACAGATCATCTACAGACAGATCATCTAGATCCCAACCTACCGTTGTGAGGTGCTGTGCAGGATCTGCAGAGTACACTTCCAACCCAGGAACCATGTTCTAGATCAAGCAGGATCCCACCCTGTAACATAAGCTAAAGATCATACAAGATCAGGAACCCATCTGCCTCGAAAGGAGCTAAATCATCACGCAGAAATAGATGATCTGCAGATGATCCGTCAGGGTGATCGTGCAATTGTCATATAAATTCCTTTGCTGCAAGCGGATACCCCGGTTTAAGAGCGCCCGTGTGGTATCCAAGCGAGACAAGCGCCGCTCTTTGTCGCTACGAGTACAGGTTTCTCTTATCCCGACTTTAGAGAGCAACATCGATTTATTTTTCCCCGGAAAACAAGAGCCAACACGCTCTTACTTACCCTACTCTATTACAGTATTACTGCACCCCTTTTCAGGAAAAGCTTAGCCGGAATTCATTACTGTAGTTTCCTTATTTGTTTTTGGGTCTTGAATCCTCCGGCGGATGGGTAAAAGCAAAGCTGAAACTCCTTGACCCTTCTAGAACCGCAGTCCCGTTTCGAGGACAAACCAATCGACTTTCAAGTAGTTTGTCCCTAAAACGGGACTGCGTTTTCAAGAGGTCAAGCTCACCACACTTCCACGTCCAGATTTCGTGTCGTGGCTTCCACAGTAGGACAGCAGTCCCGTTTGGGGGAACACACCACTCGAATTTGAAGTATGTCGTCCCCCTGGTCGGGACTG
The DNA here is from genome assembly GCA_031213475.1 of Nereocystis luetkeana. Classification (NCBI taxonomy): domain Eukaryota; class Phaeophyceae; order Laminariales; family Laminariaceae; genus Nereocystis; species Nereocystis luetkeana. The sequence goes on along the minus strand of JARUPZ010000025.1, from coordinate 1,631,740 downwards.
AAATCTTACTGTAAAACAGTTAACAGGGACTGCCTGCTGTGATGCCGCGACCGTGTGTGCCGTCCCGACTCCTTCTTTCAACCATTGGAGCGTCTACCTCTTAGCGCTCAGTGACCTTCGCGTTTATTCGTCACTCGTTTTCGTCGCCACCTGTTTTCTTTGCTTGTAGTTGTGCGGAGGCGTTACGGGCCCGACGCGAGCGTGGGTTTTGGGGGGATACAGGGGTCAGGGTATCCACTCGAAGAGCCTCCGCTTTGAGAAATTTCGGGAGATACAGTAGAACCGGGTGCATCGGCTTTAGGCTTGAGGCACGATCGTTTAAGAAATAAACTACTTGGAACTGGCGTGGTCGGTCGTGAAGGAGAATATCCTATCGTAGAGAGACGGCGGCGTTTTTCGGCTTGTCACGTCACGTCACGTCACGTCACGTCACGTCACGTCACGTCACGTCACGTCACGTCACGTCACGTCACCGGGTGGGCATAAAATGGGTTCCCCGCTTGCACACGGAAACACGCCCGTATCGTTTTTTTTTTTTCGTCCCGAAACCTCTTGATCCCCCTTAACCCTCTTACTACTGGAAAAACACACATCCCGTACCGAACCCGACGATTACGGGGAACCATAGTAAATAGGACCAGATGCTGTTGCTAAAAAATGCGAAATATACAGGTTTTTGCGTGCACCGTAGGTCCTGTTTAATATGGTCCCCCGTAATAGTCTGTCCGAAAAAATGTGGGAAAAGAGGATGAGTCCTGAATGTTCTCATCTACAGGAGCGTGCTTTTAAATCGAGTGGTTTCGTAGATGTAGAGGGATTGTTTTTTTGGAGCAGTAGAGGGCAGGACTAATCCGGTTGGAACCGCCAGACGTGGGAAGGTCGTGGGCCTTTTTTTGCCCTGAGTCCCCATGCAGTGCTGCTAGTTTTGTTCGATGGGCGGTGCGATGCGGTGCGATGCGGTGCGGTGCTCTGCTGATCTCTGTTGTGTAGTGGCGTACGTGCGCGCTGTTGTTGGTTTGTGCTGATTTCACGTTCCTGCTGCTTCCGCTACGACACCACTAATGCTCTTGTGCTGCCGCTATGCGTTTCACGAATGGCACCTGATATGCGCGTGCGACTTCTTCCTCCCTCCCTCCCTCCCTCCCTCCCTCCCTCCCTCCCTCCCTCCCTCCCTCTCTCCCTCCCTCCCTCGCTCCCTCCCTCCCTCGCTCCCTCCCTCCCTCCCTCCCTCCCTCCCTCCCTCCCTCCCTCGCTCGCTCCCTCCCTCCCTCCCTCCCTCCCTCCCTGCCTCCCTCCCTCCCTCCCTCCCTCCCCCCCTCCCTCCCTCCCTCCCTCCCTCCCTCCCTCCCTCCCTCCCTGCCTCCCTCCCTCCCTCCCTCCCTCCCCCCCTCCCGCCCTCCCTCCCTGCCTCCCTCCCTCCCTCCCTCCCTCCCTCCCTCCCTCCCTCCCCCCCCCCCATCCACAATCGGCGTGCTATTCGGTTCCCGTGGTTTGCCCGCGGTAGGATGAAGGCAACGGAAACGCCCTCCCGAAGGAGAAGCGGAAACCCGGTCAGAAGTACTCCACGCCTTCACCAGTAAGCGACAGGGTTGGGCTCGGTGCTCGATACGTCTGATACGTTTGATATGTCGTATAACCATTGTATGATGCCAGGTACCTGGTATACTTCGAAGTATCGTATGATGTGATATATATCACATGATGTCGTACGATATGGTGTATCGTATGATATTCGTATCATATGATGTCATATGATGTATGATATGATGTCATATGATGTCATATGATGTATGATATGATGTCATAGGATACGAAATATCACATGATATACCTGGTATTTTCACGAAAGTAATAAAAGATGTGTGGTAGGACATATGATAACAACGATAGATCGCTCCCCGTGGCAACGCTTTTTTTTCAGTGTTCTCGAGCGTTGGTTGTGTCTGTACGAAATTTACAGATATGCGTAGCACACCCGACGCCGTGTCTATGGCGACGTGCAGCAGCTGATACCAGGCAATAACACGACAACAGGTATGATATATTTGTATGATACCTGGTACCTGGTATCCGGTACGTGCCATGCCGTTCAGCTGTCCGTAAACACGCCTCCACGAAAAGAAATGCGAACGCCGCCCATCTTATGGGAAGAGGAAGGAATTCTGGCGCTGTGATTCCTGGTACCTCGTGTCCTACTGTGATACGGGTGGGCTGTCCACCTCCTGGGATTTTTGTAATGCTGAGAGACTCGTCTCCTTGCTTTTGAGCTTGCGGGGGACGCAACCGTCCCACGCCTCGGAAGGAAAGCCGGTTCCCGCTTCATGACCCTAGTTTTGTTTTTTGCAAGGCAGATAGATAATCTGTTGCCGATCTTCTATGAGCTGTATGATCTATTGCTGGGGCCCATAGTAAATAGGACCGAATATTGTCAGTAGAATTTTCGAATTATACAGGTATTTGTGTGTACCGTAGGTCCTGTTTACTATGCCCCCCCGTGATAGCTCATGTTGCCGGGTGGGACTCTGTTTATCAGTCTGCATGGTCTATGTAGACAAATGTCTCCTGGGTTGGATTTTCCCTGTAAGGCAGATCATGCACAAGATCTCGCAACGGCAGCCGAGGAACTAGATCATCTACTGCCGACAGATCAGATAGATCATCGTACGTACGTATACCCCACGGTAGGCGTGAACTGATCGTAGACACGAGCGTATGGGAGGAAACCACGACGTATTGTTTTTTTTTTTTTTCTTCAAATGGCCTTGTTACCCCTCTTTCGCTCTCCCCCTTTCCTTACGTCTCGTCTCGTCCCCTCTCTTGCTTTCCGCCTCATTTCTTGCCCGCCTTCGTTGCTAAGGGGGGGGGCATAGTAAATAGGGCCTAATCTTGTCTGGAAAAATAGGTAAATACTCGTACGCACATACCAGTAGGTTTTTGTCTGTACCGTAGGTCCTATTTACCACAGTATGGCCCCCTGTAATACCTATTGTTTCTGTTTCCTTTGCCCGCCTTTTTTCCCCTCGTCGCCTTGTCGCTCGCTTTTGTTCCCTCGCCTCCCGCCAGGGTCAAGCGGATCGTGTTTTCTACGAGACCCTGCTGAAGCAAAAACCCGAGAGGCGAGTGAGGGGGCGGACTCCACGGTGCTGTGGGGGGGGGGGGGGGGGGGGGGGGCGGGGCTTTACCGCGCCGATGAGTTTCCGCAAGAAGGAGTAGGAGCGTCGAGTTTGCACTGTACTGTGGGGGTGCGATCGCTCTTTTAGCGCTCCTATTACGGGGGACCATAGTAAATAGGACCAAATATTGTGAGTAAACAATCGTGAATATATATATGGTTTTGTGTAGACCATAGGTCCTATTAACTATGGTCCCCCGTGATAGTTCTCCGTAGACAACAACGGGAAATGTGCTATTACGGGGGGCCATAGTTAATAGGACCTATGGTATACATAAACACCTATATAGTTGACCATTTTGACCAACAATATTTGGTCCTATTAACTATGGCCCCCCGTAATACCTACAGTCAAACGCTGTGTTTCCGGAAGACTCTCAACCATATAATATATATACCTGGTATATATTATTATATATTTCCCCCGAAAATCCTTTTAGAACCGCAGTCCCGTTTTGGGAACAGACAAACTACTTGGAATTTGAGTGGTTTGTCCCCGAAACGGGACCGCAGTCCTAAAAGGGTTGAACTGCAGTCCTATTACAGGGGACCATAGAAAATAGGTACACGTATTGTGAGTATAAAAAAAGGTAAATATGTAGGTTTTTGTGTGTACCGTAGGCCCTATTAACTATGGTCCCCCGTAATAAAAAGGTTACAACCCTTTTAGAACTGCAGTCCCGTTTTGGGGACAAGACACTTGTAATTAGACTGGTTTGCCCCCTAAAGGAGACTGCAGTCCTGAGAGGGTTAAGACACCTTGTTCGATACGGTCGGGCTCGGGCAGCCCGCCCGTTCTGAAATAAACCGAGCGCACCGAAAAACGATCGCGCACTCCTGTAGGGTACTCTGTGACACCCCCGGGGGACAAAGCTGGTTGCTTCTTTTGTACTCGGGTATATGTACCCGGGTATGCCCTCCATCCTGTATACCCGGGTAACTCCCGCCGTGTGTACCCGGGTACACACCTCAGCGTGTTTGCCCTGGTGCTATGGACCAATACGATCGAAATGTTATTGATATGCTTTTTTTCTTTTCTGATTTTCTTCTTTTTCTTTTCTGATTTTCTTCTTTTTCTTTTCTGATTTTCTTCTTTTTCTTTTCTGATTTTCTTCTTCTTCTTTTCTGATTTTCTTCTTTTTCTTTTCTGATTTTCTTCTTCTTTTCTGATTTTCTTCTTTTTCTTTTCTGATTTTCTTCTTTTTCTTTTCTGATTATCTTCTTTTTCTTGATCACAAAAAATTATAAACAACAAAAAAAAAAGAGAAAATATTTTCCCCCAAAAATCAGAAAAGTCAGCAGGGGGGCAAAACATGAACTTTTTTTTCGATTTCGTGTTTTTGAGGGGAGAGTAAAATATCAGGAAAATCAGGGAAAAAAAAAAAAGCAAAAAAAAAAACGATGGAAAAGAAAGCAGGAAAATCAGCGGGTTAGCTTCTTAGGACCAATGCGTATATTTTCTTTCTATGTCACGGCGGCCCTGGAACACACGCTCTTGGGTGTTTCCACATTCCCGTGTTTTGTGCTCGTTTCCTGCTGCGTCGTGTTCATGTTGTTGTCCTTGCTGCTCTCTCTTCTTCGGCTCGTTTTTGGCACTTTCTTTCTCCGGCTGCGTTGCGTACGCGCCTCCGGGGCGTGCAGCCACATGGCGCAGGACTGGTGCCTGGCCAACGGCGTCTGCGGTGCGGCGGAGGCGGAGCTGCTTTACAAGACCGTCTGCAAGAGGAAGGGGGTGCAGCCGAGCTCGAGTGCGCCGCCGCTCGCCACCTCACCCACCAACAAGGTACACCATCTCGCTACCGCGTGGTAGTTCTGGAAGGGACATATCACGCGGCGTGCGTACACCGCAACCTCCCCTGCCGCGTGTTTGTTGTTGAGATAGCGACCTAACCACCTACCTGGTGTGATATATTTTGAGGCGTTCGACGGATAGATATTTCACCCTAAGTTTTGTCAGGCTCCCATGTCCCCCTAATAGGTGTAACTACTGTAGTGCGGAAATCACCCGGGGGGGGGGGTCATAAGGACAGGGCTGATGCTACACACGGATCTCGGTCGTGTACGTACGCACCGCTGCTGTGCCCGACAATGTAGAGCACAAGTTTACATACCCATCATCCTTCGAGTGACGCCTGCCCGGTAAGGACAACGTCGTGGCTCAAAAAGCCCCCCCCTCCCCCCGTTGCATGGGTTGGCGTCGGTTGGTAACGACACTGTAAAACATGCCGCTCACTACGTGAGCTAGACAACCAGGGTACCCGTTTTTTTTTTTTTTTTTTCCGGCGGCTGCCCACGGCTGGTCGTCGAGTTAGATAGTTTGTGCGAGGTAAGTAACCTTTACTCGGCACAAGTTAATTGATCGTGTCACGTTAGTGTTTATGGTAAGGTACCCAAGAGGCAGTTACATAGTACTCCCATTGCTGTCTCTGGAAATGCCTACACCGGAAATTCCATCAACTCGTTAAAGCTGTTTTCCATATGCAAGTCCGCCTCACAAGCGGTTCTTAGTGGGATGCAGCTCACCCTTCATGCGGCTCGCCGGACACCTCACGGCGCTTCGCGCTTGGTGCAAGCAGTGTCTGCTCCTGGTCGGTGAAAACCCGACATGCTCCGTCCCGGCATTGTAGGGATGCGAGGGCCTATGGTCATACAACTACGGCCATGCATGAGATCGAGTACATCTCTCCTATCGGGCACACCCTCTCCCCTCTGAACGGCGTGTAATAAAAGGGGTGTGATAAAAGGGGTGTGGTAAAAGGGGTGCGCTATCCAAGGGGTATGATATGAAAGGGGTGTGATAAAAGGGGTGTGATAAAAGGGGTGTGATAAAAGGGGTGTGCTATCAAGAAGGAATGTACAGCGCGAGACACCAAATTATATATAGATACGTAGAGGGCGAATGACGAGGGGAAATATCAAAACACAGCCAAGGGTTGCGCACGGCACGGCAGTCTGTCTAGAGAATAATCTTTCTGAAAAAATCTACACCAGTATGAAAATGAAAGAAAAACGACCATGGCACCGTGCTGTTTTGAACCCCAGCCGTTGACGCAAGATGTGCTGCAAAGGGAAAGCATCTTACCGAACGACTTATTGGGCCGGTGCAGCTACACACCCACTCAGCAGCGACATCATTCCACCATAACCCCCCCCCCCTCCCCACCGCCTCCGGCAGCCGTCTACCGCCCCCGGCCACCTCAGGGGGTGTGATACACCTGGTACGACGTAACCCCCCGGGTGATATCATATACCCGGATGTTTAACCCTAAGATTAGAAATATGGGTCAAATATTTCACCACCCGTGTGGCATACCGTTGGGGGTGTGATATGCAACACCCCGGGTGATATCCGCCGTCGTGTACAGCAGTAGTCTCCTACCAGGTGCAGGCAAAAAACGTCTGTCGCTTTATAGCCGCGAGGCGCCCCGAGCAAGACGCGTGCCGTGGCTGGCCTCATTGGTTGCCGAGAGGTGTTGTTTCTTGACCCCTGCGCGTTGTTTCTAGTTTTGAGACTTTACGCACGCGCTTGCTTACGCCATTCGTGAACAGGCCAAACCCGTACGAATACGTTGTACGAACTTCAATTGGATTTTAGAACGCAAACGACCGCACGCCGTTCTCCTCGATAGGATCCAAACTCGTTTTTTTTTTTTTTTTTTTTTTGTTTTCTGAAGAATTTCAATTTATGTCCCGTTTTTTTTTTTTTTTTTTTTTTGCTTTCGTTTTTTGTTTGTTTTAATTCTTCGTTTTTTTTCGTTTGCCTTTGTCTACAGGGAACCTCAGAATTTGCACATTCCGTGGATGAGTTTCGACGAAATCTAACAATTTCTAACAGCTTGATGTTTTCCCCAAATCTTTTGTGTATATGGTACAGTATGAATGTACTCAGAAGTTGTCCTCATTTCTTTTTTTTCAGGCGAGAAAATCATCTTCTGGCGGAGGCAGCAACAGGCCTAGGAGCAGCTTGCCGAAGGATATCGAAGCGGACACAGGTACGCTAATTTTCGTCTGCCCGAAGTCAGAAAGTTGGAAAAAAAAAAACTCCCCCCCCCGATTCCTACTATACACCGTGCATGACTTTTTTATTTCTATTTCCTGATACCTACTGTGGTACCTGCTTCGGTGGACATTTATCATATTGTACGTCGAGTGCAATTTATGTTCTTTCAAGCGAAGTCGAGTTTCTCATTTTTAACTGCGACATTTTGTTTTCCGAGCAGGTAGTACTACGGATATATTCTACTGGTTTTAGAGATGGGAGGAGAGCGGTCAGTGAAAGCGCCGAACCACGGTCTCCTGCCTTTGCTTCTCCGGCATATGATCTCCCTCGGTTCCCTCGTCCGTTTGTGTCTACCTTGGCTCGTGCTCGGAGTGGGTTGAGACTTTCGACCTCTAACGAGCGTTGTGGTCCTTCTGTTTCTTTGGGTTGGGTTTGGTTGGGTTTGGTTTGGTTTGGTTCGGTTTGATGCACCTTCTTTTTGATGTTGATATTTTGTTTCGCGTTATGTTCTGTTCTGTTTCATGATCCTCTCCCTTTATCTCCAACGCGTTGGGGTTGCTGGCGCATGTGTACCTTGTGCTGCTCGTACCCCAGGACGATGGCATGGTACTCCGTTGTCTGTTAAGGGGGACCATAGTAAATAGAACCCAATATTGTTGGCAAAAATACCGAAATATATAAGTGTTTGTGTGTACCGTAGGTCCTATTTCATATGGTCCCCCGTAATAGTCGGCTCGCCGGTACTCCACTGCGATGTACCATCTCTGTGTCGTAGAGTGCGCCCACAGAGCTCGTATCGCTGTTAACAGAGGGCGAATAATCGGTACTAACACTGGTTGTGCTGGATGTCGACGGGTAGACAGAACGGTTTACTGTGACGAACACACACACGCACACACACGCGCACACACACACACGCACGTAGAGTCTTTCTGAAGGGAAAGGAAGCCATCAGCGAAAAGGGCCTACGTGCCCCACGATGGACTCTTTTGCTTGAGTGCGTTCTCAGGCGTGACCTGTTCGGGGTTTCCATGCGGCATGTTCCGTTTTTTTCGGCCTTTTTTTTCCAAAATTTGCCTCCATGTTTATCGGGATAACCACTTGGGTCCAGTGGGGGGCTCTTTTTGCAGTACAGCCGGTAGGGGTGCACCATGCTACAGGCATTTCTGACCTGATTATAGCATAGGAGCTCTATACCTCACCCCAAGACCAGGGCTGTCCACGGGTCATGGCCGAACCCGTGGGTCGGGTCAGGAGGCGATCAACATCTCACGGGTCGGGTCTAGCAGAGTCGGGCCGGGTGAAACGAGGTCTTCAAAAGATCACGCGTCGTTCTGGGGTCGGATGAGGTGGAACCGGCCCGACCCGAACCGCGAGTTTTGACCCGACCCGTGGGTAGCCCTGCCTCAAACAGAGTTCGAGAAACGCTAAGACGGCGAGCGATCCAGTATAACCTGTAGGTAGATGAAACGAAGTATGATAAAACAATTGGTACAGTACGTATGCCCACAATGTCTCGGTCCAGGAGTGGGATCAGTCGGAAAACAAAACCGCACATGAAAGTGCTATTTATACCCATGTCGTAACACGCTTCAGTCCCGAGGGTTAGGGAGTCCGGTGGGCACAAGAGATGTCGAAACCAAATGACGGTTGCAGAATCAAGCACATTAAAGAGAAAACAACTAAATGGGTTGCCTCCCTTTCACGGAGTGTCCCTGACACTTTTGATGAGTGCAGGGGGGGGGGCGCGGTCATTTTTGCGAACCCGATTTTCCCACCGCGCCGCGCGCTCTCTCTCGCTTCGGCAAAAATTCCCACATTTTTACGCGAGACAGCTGGTGTGCCCCGTCTCCGAAAAGCCTTGCCTCGAGTGCGGGGAAACCCAGTACAACTGAGGGCCTGAATATTTGGCTCGTTTAAGCGTGAATGTGAAAGATCCGAAGGTCGTTATATTTCACCCAGAGTGGTGCGTTGGGTAGTTGCCCCCCTTCCCATTGCTGTCTCTGGAAGTGGCTACACCGCAAATAATATCGACCCATTGAAGCTGTCATCCGTATGCAAGTCCGCCCCACAAGCGGTTCTTAGTAGGATGCAGCTCACCCTGTATGCGACTCGCCGGACACCTCACGTTTCGCTTCGCGCTGGGGGCCAGCAATGTCTGCCTGGTCGGTGAAAACCCGACATGCTCCGTCCCGGCATTGTAGGGATGCGAGGGTCTATGGTCATAAGACTACGGCCATGCACGATAACGAGTACCTCTATCCTATCGAGTACACCCCCCCCCCCCCCCCCCCAAGAAACTACGGACTGCCAGGTACCAGGCACCTGGTTTATGTTTTTGTCCGCCTTTTTTTGAGTAATCTATTTTGTGGCTTGAGCCGTGCTTACCCATATGGCCTCTGCGCGGTTTTCCCACCCATGATATAGGCGAACTGATGACTCTCACGTCGTGCCGACTCATAGCTACTGCCAGCCTTGGGATTGAGCCTCGTGACGCCCCGCGAAAAATGCGGCGGATTCGATGGATGATTTTTTCACGAAACGTAACCTTTCAATAGACCGGAAACATTCCGAGCTATTTAGGCCGTTTGTTGTCCGAGTCAATGTTTGCGCGGGACGAATACCGGGCGCCGATATACCAGGTAGCCTGTGAAGTCTGTATCAGGCGCCTCTGAAGTCCCAGGGCTAACCGTGCCTGGTTTCCCCGCCGCGCGTGCCCTCGGCTACTTCGACGTGGCGTCGTCCCTCAGGTTTCGGAATCAGCAACGCTTTCGAGGGCGTGGGAACGACGGGTTTCTAAGAGAGAGAGAGAGAGATCCTCGTTTGTCCGGAGCCAGCAATTCTTTCAAGTGGAGGCCCTTGTCCGTGCGCTGCAGGAGGAGGGGGGAGGGGGAGGTGGAAGTGGAGGTTTTGCGATGTTTTCGAGATCGTCGGGACGCGTCGATGATCCTCGAGGGCATCGGGACGTCTGCACTCGTCCACCCAGAGATGTTGGGGGGGGGTGGGAGTGGAGATGGAGATAGGTGCAAGAGCGGCGAAGCGCGGCAATGTTGTCCGAGAGCGTCGGGGCGCAGTGATGAAGTTCGGGGGCTTCCGGATTTTCGAGGGGCTATGTGTGGTCCTCTTCCGTTCTCGAAAGCAGGAGAGGGTGAGGTGGGAGTGCAGGTGGAGGTGGAAGTGCGATGCTTTCGGAAGCGTGAGAACCAGCAACAACGTGTTCGAGGGCGTCGTCGGAAGGCGGCAATGCTCGCGCAAGTTCCCCACGTGTATCCGGAGGAGATGGGATGGCTCCCGCGGGTGGCTAGTCTCAACCGCACCTGGTATGATCCCTTTAGGTCGGTGTGAGCATGCGCACGTGCCTGAGGTAGCAGCATCTTGTTCTGCCTTGAACAGCAACGGGAGCGACGGGTTTAATTGACTCATGACACACGAACCTCATACGGTCGGGAGGGTCCTCGGGTAAGGCGGTGGTGCGCCAGATCAATATGACCGCCCCGTTGAGGAAGGCCGCCTTATTTTATTCCAGGTTATGAGTGCGATTTCTCCAGTCATGCCGAGCGATCTTGACCGCCTCGTATCGAGATGCCGCCGTGTTCAGCCCGCGTTGTCGGGAGGACCTCTACAGTATGTGGGAGCGTGGTGAGGTTAAGCTTCTTATTTTTACCAATCCGCCGGAGGACTACTGTAAGGAAAAAAAAAACCGAGCACTCATTGTTTTCGAGGGCTATTAATAACATCCTGGTCCGTCCGAAGCAAGATGTAGTGCGGCGGGGGTGGAGGTGGAGGCGGAGATGGAGGTGGAGACGCGGTGCTTGTCAAGAGCCCCCGAACGCAGCACTGTTGCTTTCCAAAGCGTCCTCGACCAGGACTTGGGGGTTCCGCGAGGCTGTGCTACTCTCGTCCGAGTCGTACCACGTTGGGAGTTGAAAACGATACCTACGATTAATACGGTCAGGGGTGGTTTCACCCATTTTTTCTCCGAGGCTGCTCACTAAATTTAGGAGTCGTACGAGCATGCCTCACTTGTTAAAGGACTTCGACAGTATGCCTCGTTTACTGTAGGAGTTGTATGCCTCACTTCATATAGGAGTTCTACGCCTCACACGCTATAGGACTTCTATTGCTCACTTGAAGCAGGAGTTCTCTGCCTGACTTAGCACGGGAGTTCTGTGAACAGGTCGAGACTAACCGAAAGGGCAATCCGATCATCTATAGGTGCATGACGAGTAGCACGCAAACGACATTGGGGAGGGCTCCTCGGTGAAGTGGACATGAAAAGCATGAAATTTCAACGCGATGACCATTGCCAGGCCTGCTGTAGGTAGGTGCACATCGGGGAATAGTGCTAAGACACAGATGGCACCCCACAGTGACGTTGAGGAGCCCCGCCAGTCAAAAACTATTTTGCCCAAAAAAGCGCCATACCCCTATCGCAGCACGCCTCGCTTGGTTGCAGTATACCAGGTAGGAGTTCTATAACCCCCCCAAATGTGCTCCGTCTCGAAAGGGATGCGTGGCCAATGATCAAATGACTACGGCAAGCAACGAATTAGTACACCCCGCCCCCCACCCCCCCCCAAATACAAAGTAGAAGTTCTTTCATTGACGCCGTCATCCATACGCAATAAGATCCTCCTCAAATGCGGTCTTCTTGGTAAGATGCAGCTCACCCTTCATGCGACTCGTCCAACACCCCACGGCGCTACGCGCTTGGTGCTATTTATAGCAATGTCTGCCTGGTCGGTGAAAACCCGTCGTGCTCCGTCCCGGCATTGCAGGGACGCGAGGGCCTATGGCCATAAGACTGTGGCCATGCGTGATAATGAGTACACCCCCGACCTCGAGATAGGGCTGAAGGTGCAACCCGACGACCTTAACCCCTTTAGGAGTGCAGCCCCGTTTTGGGGACGTATTTATCAAATTCCAAGTACTTTGTCTAAAAAAACGTACCAGGTATAGGGGTAAGGCTTACAGCGGGTAAATATATAGCATATAGACCGCAAATGAATGGCGTTTCGACGATGTCGGGGAGAGTTGTCCTTGGCGAAGGAAGAAGCCCCGGCAGTCAGAAACTGTTTTGCCACAAAAATGCTGTTCATGTCGAGCGCAGCAAGTGTCTCAAACAAATGGTACCTGGTAGCACCTTTAACCCTTTTAGAACCGCAGTCCCGTTTTTGGGACAAACCAGCCAAAATTCAAGTAGTTTGTCCCCAAAACGGGACTGCGGTTCTAAAGGGGTTAAACCGATTTTGTTTTTGCTCGATATGACCTATAGGATCAACTGTGCAGCTATTAATAGCCATTATTGCTTCCGAAATTATGGTATCTTGGGACCCGATGTGCGCCTGGCAGTACCTGATTCTCGTTCTTGCCCCACGTTTGACTCTTCTTTTTTTGGGTGGTATGTATGTACCTGCGCGTTTTCAACCAGTTATAGGTACAAACACTGCACCCGGGAAAAGGCTTTCTGGCCGTCCCTCTGATTGGCCAGCGCCCGATTACACCTATTGTGGGCTCGAAGGCTCCGAGTACACCTCTCTGTGGCTACTCAAGTTTGGAGTCTGAGGATAACCAACGAAATAGGACCTATTTTCCTGTAAGAAAACTGCTGGTAGCGAACAGCCCAGCTTACTGGGTTCTTACTGAGTGTGCGCGGTACTCTGTGACAAATACACAGCCCGTCCGCAAACATGTGGTCTCACTAAACGATCGTGCCGCTCGTTGATAACTCGAATCACCTGGTGGTCCGAATGCCCCCGTGGTCGGGTTTCAGTTCGAAAACGAAAAGGTTCAATTGAACCACTATTAATAACAATAATAGTTGGTTAGGTGTATGTAGGCCAAACACTGCTGAATCCCAACTTGAGTGGACAGAGAGATACACCTGGAACCTTTCAGCCAACAACATATTCGATCAGGGGCTGACCAATCAGAGCGAGGGCCAGGCGACCTCTTCCTGGGTGCAGTATGTGGGTGTACCGATAAAAGCCTGCAAAATGCTTAGGTATACGTACCCATTTTAGGCTTTCGTCTTTGTACTATCTGCCCGGGCTTGTTTGGATTTCATGGATTTTGCACCAGATTTCGTGTACTTCGCTCATACATATCCTATCTGGCTACTACGTACGTTGCTGTTGTTCGAACAAAACTTAGGATATTATTATTTGTGGTCAACTAGCATCTAAACCTCAGTATGGTTACACACTCAATTGTGGGAGTGGAGCAGATTTCTTCTCCTTTTCTCTACCCGTGGCCCAATTGGATATTATCGACTTTGTACCTTGTACCTGGTATCTGGTACTTCGTTCATACCCTATCTGGCTACGCTGCTGCTGTGCTTCACAGAAACTACGAGACACTTGGTCATGTGCATGACGGACATGGATCTGAACCTCCTGGTTTATACGTCGGGGTGGGAGTGGTGTAGCTTTACACGTACGAACGCGGAAATTGTGAAGGCCTGATTGGGATTCAAATATTAGCTGCCCGCAACGGTTTGAAAAATAATGAACAAAATGGCATGCCGACGTAGTCCCGTATTTATCCCAGACTCGCCCTAGTGGTAAACTATACCGTGGATACACATAACCGCAGTAGATCAGAAGTGCAGAGAGAGAGGGGAGTTGGCCCTCCAGTGGCTGCGCGGCTGGGGACGGAGCATTTTGGATACAGCAGTGCAGCAGGCCGAGTACGTGACAGCGCGCCAAGTAGAATCTGACTGACTGTGATCGACTTCGTCGTTTTTCGAACCCTCTCCCTCGAGCGAGTTTACTTACCCCTCGCTCACGATGCCTAACGCCAACGAGGACACATGGACCCAACGAGGGCAGGCGCAGCCGGCGTGTGTCCCTTATCTGACGCACAGGCCGGTGGCGCCATCGATCTCGGGGGATCCTGCTGCCCACTCGGACACGGGCGCGAGCCTCGTAATCCCACCAGCGATGGAGCAGTCCGGGCTAACTGCCTCGCCGTGACAGGTGCTAGCGAGCATGCAGACTGTCGCGCCCAGCACACAGGCTCTTGTGGCCCGCGTCACCGCGCTCGAGCAAGCTCAGGGGCACCTCCTTCCGCTGCCACGCCGAGGGGGGCCCGAACCGCGGACGCCGCGCTCGCCGTGCTCGCGGCGACCCAGTTGTTGCCATGCCCCTCGGGGGCCTCGGAGCCCGGCCACCCCTGGGTTTCCTGCGTTCAGCCAACTGGCAGCGGTCACAGCGACGAAACAGGCCAACGCCCGGCGGGCGACCGACGTGTGGCGGTCTTCGGCAGGGACAGCATGTTTCATAACGCGTGGAAACATCAGTGTTGCGGAGGGGCTTACGCCGAACATCTTTCGTTCCATCCTCATCACGATAATTGCTGAGGTCATAACGGTCTCCACGAGGCAACTTCAGCCCCTAACGGAACTCGCCGAGGACGACTTGGTTCCCCTAGCCCCAGCAGAGGAAAAAAGAACACTCGTTGCGATGCCGACCGACGTGGATTCCCGTTCCTTCTACGCAGCCTTCACGGCCGCGCTCGAGTACAGCACGGGGAGCGCCCCCAAGATCTGGAAGACCCGCGTCATCCCCCTAAATTAGGCTAAGCGTGGCACTGTCGAAGCTGCAGGCCTACCTGAAATACGATTTCTTGGCTCTCTCCGCCTATCGTATCCACCCCCTTGGAACGCCCCTACCCGCCATCAGCACGGGGCTCGACGAGTGCCTATACGAGCTCGTTCAACAAGACGGCGCCTTGTGCAGAACGAACACCCCCACACGCCGTCACCCTTCGGTCCCGAGCCACCCGCGGCGCACCCGCATTTCACGAGGCTGAAAACGTCGATGGTGGAGGGCGCTTCGGACGGCCTCGCGGGACACCTGCTTGGCGGGAATCAGCGCAACCGGCAAAAATAGCCGGCGCAGGGGCCGGCAAACGCTAGGCACTGAAGGGGAAGGGGAATGAAGGTGGCCATCGGTCGAGGGCGAACCGACACCAGGGACGGCTCACCACCTTTCCAAGCCCGCTTACTGGAAACAGAGACGCCGCCGGGCACTTGCGAGTACACGTGGCACTGCGATACTTGCCGCCGGATCTTCTGCAGGTACGACCACGACCATATCTTCTCAGCTGCTCGACCAGCGGCTCTGACGTCGCAGCGGTCCAAGCCCCCCTCCCCTCCGCCGCCCCCGATTCTGCTCCAGTGTCAGTAACAGGCGATCATCACCAGGGGCGGCGGGGCATTTGTATGCGGGGGGCCGTCGGTCCCTGCCCATCATGCGATTCAGCAGGAACCACGCGGGGTGGCGTCCAGGGCGGGCCCTCCTCCAGCTCCTGTTCAGGTCGGGGGCAGGGGCAGAACCACAAGCTCACAACACGGGCTCTGCCACGCCGTAGGGTCGACCACGGAGGGGGCTGCAGCAGACGCGACTAGCGAGATATTTGCCGACGCCACGATATCCGTTGGGCTTCTGGTTTCGCCCGGCCTTGTTTCACGACGAACCAGTGGCCCGCGTGTTCCGGAATAGTTGACAGTGAACCGCATGCATTGCCCAGCAACTAGACGGGGTGGTGCAGCAGAAATGACACCCACAACATACAGAAACCATCGGCAGACTGATGAACATGATAAAACACCAAAATACGCACATGAATCTAGATCGGCATACTGATACATAAATATAAACAGGCACACGGACAAACAGAGAACACATTTTTATGACAAGATGACAAGATCGAATGGGTCGTGTTTTGTTTCGTTCGTTCAGACCAACTATTGTGAAACAAAACAGGAGCCGCGATTTCTGTCTTTTTCAGCGGCCTCCGAAGCCAGACGGACAGACAGACGGACAGACAGACAGACAGACAGTCAGACAGACAGACAGACAGGCAGACAGACAGACAGGCAGACAGACAGACAGACAGACAGACAGACAAACAGACAGACAGACGAACATACATACATACATACATACAGACAGACAGACAGACCTATATACAGACAGACAAACAGACAGACATACATACATACAGACAGACAGACAGACATACAGCCAGACAGACAGACAAACAGACAGACCGACAGACCGACACACAAACAGACAAACAGACAAACAGACAGACAGACAGACACACCGACATAGAGACAGTCGAGCTGACAAGACAGACAGACAGACAGACAGACAGACAGACAGACAAACAGACAGACAGACAGACAGACAGACAGACAGACAGACAGACAGACAGACAGACATACAACAGACAGACAGACCGACGGACAAGCAGACATCCAGACATATAAAGAGACGATGATGCAGAACAGCACGCGCACGCCCCCGACGCTGGTGGACTAGCGTCGGCGCCGTGCAGCGGAAGACTCTACGTGTATAATGTCAGCTTGACCGTCCAGCTGAACATAGGGTGGTATGCCCCACGTTTGGGCAAACGGGGCGTGCCGAGGGGCCGCAAAAGGTTCAGTAGAGCAGGCGAGCGTGGGTAGAGGGCCAGGTTACCCCGTTCGGACGTACACGTCGCGGAAGTTTCGTATACACCGAACTTTCACACCATATTGCACCCGCAGGAGCAGAGGATCAGGGAACCGCTTCCACTTGAATCGGCAGCACTGATCCCGCAGAATGGTCGCACAACGGCAGGAGCTAAGGGTCAGACACGGTCAGATTTCACACTGCCCACATGCGTCGACACTCGCGACCAGGCCCAAGGCTCTCATTCCAGAGAGGCCGTCCACCCTCTTGTTCGACCAAGAAGGAGGAAACACCCGCTGTACGCGGTTATCATGTCAATACCTCATCCCACCTGTAGGCAAGCGGGGAGGGAAGTTTACCCCCGCGACACCCGTTCGATCATGTGCGCAAAAGCAGGGCCGAATACGGACGCATGCTACAGCAGGCAGTGGAAGTGCACCACTAGTATTCTCGAGGCTCTCGCTGAGGAGCTCTACACCTCACTCGAACAAGGACTTGAGCGAAAATCTAACTGCATCCCGATGAACAATCTCATGACGCAAGTGTACACAACAGCCATTTTCCAAAACGAGACTGGCGTTCGGATGATGTTTTGGTTGAGGAACCCCGTCATGCATATATTGGTTTGAGCGGGAATGTGCTACCTCTATCGTGCTACGATAGAGGTTCACCTTGAATTTTCCGAGGCTCCTCACTTAAGGAGCTCCATTGCTCACTCGAAAAATGAATTCATCAAAGATCAAAATGACCCCCCGATGAATGATCCCGTGGCCCAAGTATACAAAAACGTCATTTTCCGAAACAAGATCGACATTCCGGCGAGTTTTGGTTCAGGAGCCTCGTCATTCAGAAAATAAATACCTGGTAGCAGAAAAGTGCTACCTCTATCGTAGAACGCGTCGCGTCCACGTTGCCATCGAGACACTTCCGTCCGGCAGATAAGCGAAAGGGTAGCGGACCAGCACGCGCGCGCGCGTCATCTTGGTAGAGAGTGGGGCAGTCGACATGAGAACAATACACACAGTACAGAAGTGACGCGCAGAGAAGGCTAACCTTCGTATACGGAAACCTCGACGCCTAGACCAGAGACGACATGCGGTACCGGGTAGCCGATATCGGCACGGCCATGACGAGAAATATTGCAGCGAGACCACACCGAAGTCTCGTGGGGGACGTCGCCCGGTCGGTGGGAGGCGATTTAGTAAGTTATCCGATAGACCCCGCCCAGCTTCAGAGGTAGTCTTGGTTCCTGAAGTGATTCAAGGCCGTTGATGGATTCATATCCACAACCTCCGGGGAGCGGTGCCGGTGTATGCAACTGCAGTTAAAGTAGAACTGAAACACCGCTTTGGTGAGACGGCAACTACCGTAGCGCCGGCTGGTTTGCATCGTCAACCCGAACAACGCGGAGTAAGACGTACAATACGAGGTGAGAAATGGCTGGTGGTTTGATGCCATTCGCACATGAGGTCGCCGAACCTGAGGGCGTCACCGGCGGAGGCGATCGTTTCCGGCAGGGTCCACGGTATCTACCGCCTTTCTCTCCGGTATGCCGTACAGAGAAAATAAGGCAAGGCTAAACATATGCACAGATTCGGTCATGGCTTACTCGTGTTTGCGTGCCGTGGCGATGCCAAACCTCTATCACGGAGTTAGTGGGTTTCAGACAAGCGTACTCTACGCTACGCATACTATGAGCTAGGGCAGACGTACCACATGCGTTTTCGAGAAAGTTGAAGTAGACCCATACCAAGCTCATTACTATTGCTGTACATTCGGGGACTTGACTGTGGTCGCTGTAAGGGTCCCTGAGGTTCTAGGAAATCATGGCCGAGGTGGTTGAGCACTTGCATTGCGCCATATATTCATCCAGCCCAGTTACTATTCCGGGGGGCCATAGTTAACAGGACCAAACATTGTTAGTAAAAATGGTTAAACATATAGGTTTTTATGTGTACCATAGGTACTATTAACTACGGTCCCCCGTAATAATAGGCGAAACACAAATAAGGGGGCACGTTAAGGTCGGTAGAAGGAGAACCAGCCCCCGCACCCGCCGCCGCCAGAAATTCAGAGCGCACACCGGGGAGGAGGAAACTCGACGCCTTCTTTACGACCGTGCACGCGGACGACAGGGTATGAAGTTCAGATGACAACAGCATCGTCCTAATTCGTGTCGGCCCCCTTAGGCACGCTAGGCCATGGGCCAGTCCACGCAAAAGAGGTGGTTAAGACGCCCCCTCTCACGCGCGGTGCGACGTCTGTTCACGAAGGCAGTCCGTTTGAACTCCAGGTTTCGACGCGTTTCGCGGTTGTATACTCTCTGTGAGAGGTGATCTCCCCCACAAACATGCGGCCGAAGAAAACCGAAGGCAGATCCGTGCGAATCTTGCACCAACATGCTCATACGCCAGAGCCAAGAGCGGGCGAATCCACGGGCGAATCCACGCTCGTGTGCGCGATTCGTGTTGGACACCCATATGATATGATGTACCTTATTGATCTCGCTCGGGTTCTTCGAGAACGGTCAATGAGCTGGCTGTTGCGGACGCTAGGTCGAACTAGGCATTCGGTTCGGGGGGGGGGGGGGGGGGGGGAAGGGGCGAGAGTCGTGACATCGTACATGGGACCAGAAATATCGTACGCCACCACGTTGACCGTCTCTTAGGATACCACGACGAACGGAATAGAGGCCGTGCTAATCGCGAATGCGGGTCCTTGCGCCCCCCCCCCCCCCTCCCTTCCTTTCCTTACCCTTCGCTCCGCACACCGTCCCTGTCGTTCTCACTGTATCAGTCGACAGAAATACAATATATAGGGACGAGGTGGTGACGTAGCGCACCCGACGAGGGGAGCGCGTGCACGGTGTTGATTGGAAAACGAACACGCGCGTCGAAACGGACGGGGCACGAATGGAGGGATGTTGACGATTCACGGGGCGTTGCTTTGATGCGCACAACAGCGAGTAGGCGAAGCTTATTTCCGCAGGACGTGCGAAAAAACTTGCCAAGATAGAAGTAACATGAGATTTGCCAGTCTCGATCTGTGCGAGGTGAGCCGGGGGGGGGAACGTGGCTTACAGTAGAGTTGGGATTATTCCAGTAGTAGCCGCCACCAAAGGCGGCGGTGGCCGTGCCTCCTTTCTCTGAAGGAACAGAGGGAGTCGCAAGCATGCAGGACCAAACGTTCATTACGAAGAAGGAAAAAATAGGCAGTGCATAGTCACGCGGACGACGGAGGGTAGGTCGCGGCGTTTGGAACCGCACCGTCATGGTGGAACGTTTTTCGCAGAGCGCCTGTCTAGTTCTGGCTGATGCAAACCGCCGTTTAACATTTGATCACGTAGAAGCGCAAGGCGCGTCTGAGAACAGATCGACCGCGCACGCAGCGCGGAATAGTGTGTTTGTTCGCGTGGGGTAGAGGGGGCGCGGGGGGGAGTTTTCGCGGCACCGCGGAAACTACTCAGCGGGACCCTCAGCCTACCTAAGCGGGGGGCTGCTGACGGCCGAGTAATGTCGTTCGGAGAGAGATTACTCACGAAGATCTCACCCTTGGTCCAGGTAGCGTTAGGACAAATAAATGGTAAGACAAGAAGCAGCAGCAAAACATTCGGTACAATAGTACTTGCCGCACTCGGCCAGGAGTAGCAGGGGCACAACGCAGGTAGGGGCGCGAATGATCCCGTGGGAAAAATGCAGTGTGTAGGTAAATAGAGGTGTCAAGGGTTCACTGCGTGTCACTGCGCTCGGGAAACAGGGGAGTGAGAGATACCCTAGAAGGCATTATTTCACGAGTGCCACTAAACAGTGGCAGTTGGGGCACTACGATCATTGTTCAGGTTTGCCTGATGGGGTGAGAGAGTTGCGTAGCATCGCAAGAAAAGGAGGCGGGCATTGGTCCGGGTTATCCTGACTCAAAACGTTTTGTGGGGTTTTCGTAGCGGGAAAAAATCGCGATGAGCTTCACGACGGGTCAAGCGGTTGGCGGCTTGCCACACCACTCGCAGATTTGAGCACATCGGCGGATGTGTCTGCATCCCATAAAAAATACCAGAAGTTCTTGAACTCTAACACACTAGACGTTTGGTCATGTGTCAAGCTGCGCTATGGTATAAACCTGGTTTATTCACCCGTCGGCGTGAGAGTGTAGTAACTTCGTTGTCCCTATGTTTCTATACCGAGGTCCGTATGAATGATATCTATCATTGAATCTGTGTCAGGTATCTTGTACGTCGTTCACGCCGTCTCTGTCTTGTCTGCTGCTTGCTGCGGTTCGAAGTAACTACGAGACGTTTGGTCTTTTGCGCAACGAAGATACAGTGGGGTCTAATCCCGTTGGGGTGGGATTCGTCTGGTTAGATAGGTTGTATTACCTTTTCTCAGCCGGGGCCCGTTTGGATACCCATATAAATCGTTACAGGTATTGTTGTACAGTAGTTCGCTCACGTCCTTTTTTTGTCCGCTGCTGTGCTGCTGCTGCTCTGCTGCTGTGGGTCAAACTAAATACACGAGACATTTTGGTACTTAGCGCAACCGATGAATTGGCGAAAACCTGGATAACCCGTTGCGCTCGGAGTCCTTCGTGTGGATTATTTGTATCTGGTGCTTGGTATTCTCTTCTCGGCAGGTGCCGGTTGGGAAGCTATTGGTCGGTTCTGTACAAGGGGTAACTTGTACGAAGTATTCTTATTACTCTGCTCGTGTCTTCTCGGTCCCCGCTGCTGCTACTGCTGCTGCTGCTGTGGCTCAATGCAAATAGGAGGCGTTTGGCCTTTTTTGTACCGGAGTCAGAATCTAAACCTGGTTTATTTACCTATTTATTATTATTGTTGGAGGGGTCCTGGTGATATTTGTATTCCTTTTTCTTCAGGTGGTCGTTTGGACATAATTGATTTTGTATACGGTAATAACATATATATTGTATTTCGTTCATATATACCTGGTATATCCTATCTGCCTCCGGTTCAAAGAAAACACGAGATAACAGTTGCCCTCCGTGTGTGCAACGGAGCTACTGTAGCGTGGTGAGATTGGGTTTTGACACCATCGCGAGGCAGTTTGGTACTTGGGACATAGGGAGCGTTATGTTGAGAATCACAGGAGCGTTGAGCAGCCTCTTACAACAGGATGCCTCAACGCTCATGTACGGTAAGAACAGTGTACGTACGCAACAAACATAACTAAGGCCTGAGACGACGTGGTAGATCAAATAGGACAGTACGCAGAGCAGTGTACAGATACGTGATTGGATAGCGAGTAAATAGTCTAGAGCGCCGTTGAGTAGGTACGCACTTGGGAAGTTGGCAGCTGACTGTATACCTTCGAGAATATTAGCTTGGGCCTCAGAGATAGCCAAGGCACAACGGAGCAGGATAGAGCGGGGGCATGTTGCACAAAATACGACCGTCAGAGTGACTCTTGTAGTCTACAAGATTGGCAGTCGTACCTCTGTGCCGTTGAAGTACGTATGTAAGCTCAGATGAGGCAGCTATCACGGCCCCCTCTGATCAGTTCTCGTCCTGACCACTTTTAGCCGCACATAATAATAAAGAGACCTTTTTTTCGACTTGTTCATCTCCCTTGACCCGGGACACTGGCTTTGCCTCTCCAACCAACTAAACTCTGAAGGCGTCCCCCTCAGTCTATCAGCAAGCCAGACCCCCGAGGTTGCGCTTTCCTGAGAGTGGCGTCGACGGCAGGGCCAGGCTGAGCTTACGCCCGACCGGGGGCAACCACCGAAATAAGGAAAAATGGGCATATCGAAGAAAGTTGCGAAAAACGGGGATGGTCGCGATGAGATCCGGTCCCCTAGGACTCCGGAGAGGCGGGTCACCCGCGCTGCTGTGAGGGCGGGCCTGAACGACGCAACCGAGCGCAGTGGAGAGCCTAGCTCCCTCTCGAACCCCGCGCAGGTGGGGCCCCCTACCTCCCCTGTGAGGGACATGCCAGAACCCCCTTGTTCCGCAGGTGGGGTCGCCCGAGAGACACTGGCTCCCAGTATAGGAGACTCGGAAGAGTCTCAGAGACTGGCAGCCGGGGGCTCTGTTGATGAGGATACTGACGATCGCAGGGCTAAGATAGAGAGTAAGGACAGCCCCGTTCCGGAGAAGCATGCCCCCCGCCCGCGCCGCATGAGCCCATCATCACCTCTTGCCGCACCCCTACAACCATTCCCCCATTCCCCCACTCTCGCCGCCACATACACAATCTATGCTGCCGCAGCCAAGCAGGCGACCTCCTTCTCCTCTCCCCGCACCCCGGTGAAAGGGAAGGGGAACGGGAAGACGGGGACGGTGGCGGGTGAAGCCGGTGAGAGGGGTGAGTCAAACTCCAGCTCCTGCTCGGGCGCAGGCGGGAGCTCGGGGGTGTGGCCCGAGAAGGGCCCTCCGCCCATTCTCTCCACCGAGGTCGCCCGGGCCGAAGAGGACGAGAAGGTGCGCGACATGCTGCTTACTGTGAGATCCTTCTGGAAGGTATGTCCTTCGAGGAAAAATGTGGGTTGCTCGGGGTAGCGCCACATGAGTCAGGACTGTGTGTCGAAACAGCTGCCGGGCTCGGGGGCGCTATCGTCCCTATGCACCCATCCTCCCAGCCCGTCCTGTCTGCCGCCTTTTCCGCACCCTCCCTGTATAAGCAAGACGAAATGCTAGCACGCAAACTACAGCAAGAAGAGGATGATCATGCGGCCAGCTCTGCGGCGCACACCGCTGAACTGCTAAGAAAGGACGCACAACTAGCCGCTTCCCTGTCCCCAAAAGACAAAAAAAACCCGAACCCGGAGCCAGAAAAAACATCGACTCGCCCCTACACTACTGCCCTGTCCGCCCCCTTCCCCCACGGAAAGTGCCATCTGGAGGCCCCGACGGTAGGAAAGCTGACCCCGCCCTCACACTCCCACGCGTACCACCCGGGCGCGTGGGGCAACCGATTTGCCGCCCTGGACCCCTGCCCTACGCCGTCTCACCCCACGCAGGGAACGACGCCGGTCCCGGCCGGTCCCGAGCCTACTGCACCCTCTGCGGCGCTGGACATCGCGCCTACAGCACTCATCGCGGTCGCGGCCTCCCAAACACTCGCTGCAAGGAAGTACGCGAGTATCGAGCGACAGATCGCCTTCGCGCGGCGGGAGCGTCGCCAAGCGGACGAGGCCAGGGTCCTCGGCCGTGCGGTCCTCGACGAGGAGGACGCGGGGACCCGGACCTGCGAAGTAGCGCTTAAGGCGCGCTGGACGGCGCAGGCCGCCGCCAGGGAGGCCCTGGTGTCGCCGGATCGGGCCGTGGGAAGATCGGGGGGGGCTCTGGCGGGTAGGACGGAGCAGCTGGTGAGGGCCCGTAATGCATTCGTGTCCGAACGGGACAGGTACCCCAACCTTGATCGCGCAATCGATCACATGCGTGTGGAGCGCGAAGCGGCGAGGACGGCCATGGTGGCTGAAGATCCGGGTTTTCTCCCTTCGCCCGAACCCAGCCCGGCTTATGACCCCACGAAGCCGACCCTACGGGTGGTTCAGGCCGGAGCCGATTGCCCCCCTCTCACCGCTCCCGCCGGTGCTCCCACCGCTCCGGCCGCTCTCCCCGCTCCTGCCGCTGCTCTAACCGCTCCGACCGCTCCCGCCGCTCTCACCGTGCCCACCACACCGGCGGCTGGGCAAACGACAGGGTCCGGTGGGGCGCGGCTCGCGTACGACCCGGCGCCCCCGGGCATGCCGGAAGAGCAGCTCGACCCAGTTGCGCATCCTGCCGCCCCGACCACTGCTACCGCGCCCCCACCTGCACCTCTGACCGCTCCCGCGGCAGCCCTACCGCCCCCACGGACAGCCGCTCCCACGACACCGGTGGAGGCACCCGCGCCGGCGATACCCGGTACCGCCGCACCGGCGGCCTTTGATGAAGCTCGCCTTTCCGCCTTTCTGGCCATGAGAGCCGCACACCCGCAGATACCCGAAGCGGTTCTTCTGGCGTTCCAGGCGTCGGAGCTCCAAGCTTCGGTTGTGAATGGCCCTCCAAGGGACGGGCCGAGTGGTGCCGGCTTAGCTCAGGGGGGATGCTACCCCTATGGTCCAGGCGGAGGAGGCGCACACCAGCAGCAGCACCAGCAACGGCAGCAGCAGCAGCACTGGCGCGGTGGTGGAGGGAGTGGCAACCCGGGTGGCTGACCGGAAGGCAGGGGCTCCCGCAACCGCAGGTATGAGGAGGAGAGGGCCCCGTTAGAGTACGATGTTGAAGTTGAAATCCCGCTTCGGGCTATCCTCCCGCCCACTGCTAGTAACGTGACCCAACAAGTAGCGGCTGCACCACGCCCCTACATAGTGAGTACTGGCGGACGGGTTGGAGGTACTAGTGTAGCAAAGACACAAGCTACTCAGCGGGCCTTTGCGCGGCTCGAAACCAACGTACTCATCGCCGGCCCGGCTATTCCATTCGCATCCGACCACCATGTTCCGGACCTAGTCCACTTCACCTCCGCGATGCGTAAATCGATCGAACTTGCGCCCGTTGCCTGCAATGACACGCACCCGATTGAATGGACACAATGTTGGGAAAAAGTGCTTGAACGAAACGTCCTCCGTTCTGTGCGCTCGTCTTCCCCTCAGGCGCCTGCGGTAAAGACCATGGCGGCGGACGCCTTTGGTCAAGGAGGAAAGCTGCTGGACACCGGACACAATGGACAGACCGCGTTCGACCACGTCCTTCGTGCCCTTAGTCGGGGGCTCAGTAAGGCGTCACCGGCTGCAGTGATGCAGACCTTACAGAACTTGGTAGTGCCGCAGGGGGCTCCATTTTCAGAGTTTCAGGGGCAGATGAGGCTCTTGGTGTCTAACGTGCGTTGTGTTGGGCAGGTCGCGCCGGAGGATTGTACGATGCAGCTTGCCAATAAAACAAGCGTATATAACCAGTATCCGTCGCTCAGCGCGCAACGTTTTGCGGGCCGCAACATGCGGTCGGTTCCTTTTGACTGCGTGGATGACTTACTTGGGGCTTTGTCACTCAACCAGACGACCGCATGCGCTTCGTCCCGGCTGAACGGGGGGGGAGGGGCGTCGGCGACGCGCAGTCGGACATACGCGAAAGCGTTTCATAGTCAGACGTTTGGAGGGGTAATGGCGGTCGACCAGAGAGAGGCTGACCTGGAGGATGAAGAGTTGGAATTTCTAAACATCTATGCGGTCATGGACAGCCGGCATGGGTTTGGTAAGAATAATCAAGAGCCAGCTTTCTGTATTCGTTACAAAAACAGAGAAGACAAAGATGTAGCCCGCAGGGCGTTTGGTCCCCGTTGTCTCAACTGTGCAGAAGACAACCATTTCGCCCGCGAGTGTCTTTCCCCGTACTTGAACCGCTCTGGGATTATTAACCCCGAGATCGGAGAGGGTACATCCGATGAGGTCGTGGCCCTCTGGCGCCGGTGGCAGCAGTGGCTATGCCAGTGGCACACCAACCGCCGGGACGCCCGCGCACACAGGAACAACTGAAGCTGCGACGGTAAGGCGGCTGACTCGCCGGTAGCATCGAGGCCCCCGCTGCTCCGTTTTCCCGCTTTGCATTTTTCTAGCGCTGCACGCACAGGTGGGGGTCTACGCGAGCGCAGCACGTACGGAGACGGAGGGGAGGCCCTCCCAGTGCCCCAGGATGCGAGAAAGCATGCGGCTGGAGCTACGGTGCACAACGTAGTTCTGAGCCAAGAGGCAGGATACCATCTGTCTGTGAGCGGTAAGAGTGGAGGTGGGGTTTGTAGCAATATTTCGGCGTTGCATGAAAGTAATTACCCCGGCAGTCGGCCGCGAGCTTCCATCCCAATACACCCGCTTTGCACAAGCTCCGCCGTGGGGGGTAGGCGTGGCCGTCCGGACCGCGCGGAGTCCCGGTGTAAGTTGCCGAGTGAAGCGCGAGTACGAAGCAACGATAGACCGTTGAGTGCGTTGGTTAATAGTCACACCATACATGAGTCACTGTCTACTGCCAACAGGACCCTGGACGAGCCCGCTTCATCTGATCACTTGAAGATAAAGTTACTTCCCACCAGTAGCGGTAGTGTCCGGGATGGTAGGAATGGGGGAGCGTCCCGTTGCACACCGAACACCGCCCGCGAGTTTTCCCCGCCAGTTGTAGCCCGACAGCTTCTAACTGGTAGTA
Organism: Nereocystis luetkeana; assembly: GCA_031213475.1. Classification (NCBI taxonomy): domain Eukaryota; class Phaeophyceae; order Laminariales; family Laminariaceae; genus Nereocystis; species Nereocystis luetkeana. Next base: position 1,604,975 of record JARUPZ010000025.1, on the reverse strand, counting down.
AGAGTATGGCTCGAACAGCCGTGACGGTGCGCCGCTCACAAATGAGCGCACGCTACCCAGTAGAACAGATGCCGACCATTTTTGAGCAAGAAGCGGCGCGGCAGCCATCTCCGTGCGGTGATGTATCCACCGCGACCTTGAAAGAACCGAGCACTGATAGTATAAGTAGTAATAACCCCGGGGCGGGGGGTGACTTTTCGGGGACGCCGGATACGCCTGATCACATACACGCCCTTGACGACACCACTGTCGCTCCTGACAATGACACCCACCCCTCTGCCTGCACCTCCGACCCACCTTGTCTTGCGAGGGGAGAACGCGCGGATTTCCTGCTAGAGTTCACGCGCGCCGTGGGAGGGAACGTGACGCTGGATCGGAGACGGCACACGACGCGAGCGTCCATCTTCGGGGGTTTCAAAACCACGAGGACCCACGTTTGCACCGTCCTCCTGGATACTGGGAGTCCCGCGACATTCATCTAAAAACAGGTGTGGCAGCGTATGATTGCGTGTAGGGCGGCTTCGAGTAACGGCTTGGCAAAAATACCTGAAAAGAGCTGGGGGGGCTTCCACGGCATACCCTTGATCACCTCTGGCTGAGTACGGATAAATGTCCAGATGGGCGGCGAAGGGGGCATGACAAGCGGCGATACGCGAGTGCAGACGGTGTACTTGGTGGTGCACGCTCACGTAGTGCCGGATGGAGTAATGACCCACGCAGTTTTATTAGGCCGCGACAGATGGGCAGATTTTCCCGTCCGAACCTACGTTGACACCAGCCCTACTGAAACCGTTGTTACTTTCACTACACGAGAAAATGGGGCTACACAGAGTCACAAGGGTTTTTCTGATTGAGTCAATACCGGAGCGCAGTTGGCTTCATAGAACCTGCGGGCGGAGCTGGTGTTGTTGCACGTTTTTCGGGGGGTCGTTGCCGCATCCCGAACGCCATGTAATGGGTTGCCGTGAATGTAACAAATAAAAGACGGTACGGCTTTGGCCAAGGGTAGTTATTATATTCGGTTTGGTACGGGGTGGCTACCTCGAGAGGCGGTAGTAGAAGCCGGCAAGTCCGAGATCTCAATCAGGCGCGCAGAGGACGACAGTTTTTTACTGCAGCCAAAAGCGAAGTTAGGAATAGGAGGGGCTGCCCTGGTGAAGAGCGACCTTAAAAAATGCGCAGGTGACTCCAACATCCCCAGAGATTGTTCACACGATAGCAGCTGTATCGCCATCAACGACTCAACCGCGCGCGCCACCGGAAGCAGTTTTGATGAGCTTGGACGCTGACCAACAGGCCGTTTCCATACGACTATGGCAACAAGTACCCCCGCACTTGCAAGTACCCCCGCACTTGCACGAAATGAATTTCGACTTTGAAAAAGCATTGTGGACGGCGGGGGACATTGACTCTTTAGGAGACTCGCTGTGTAAATATGAACATCGGTTTTCCCACCACAGCACCGATCTGGGACACGTCACCGTCGATCCGTTCCGCATTATACTCGAAAATGATGCACGCCCTGTCAAACAGCGGCCGTACAGACACTCCCCGGTACTTGCAGGGAAGGTCCAAACTGAGATCGACAAACTCGTGTTAGCGGGGATTTAGCGCCGATCCTATAGCAACTGGTCGAGCCCGCTCGTTGTCACCGCAAAAGCAGATGGCCGAATCAGGATAACGTGTAACTATAAAAGGGTCAACGAGCAGTCTGTCATACGTGTCATGCCATTACCTACTGTAGACGACTTGTTATCAGACCTAGGGGGAGCACATGTTTTCAGCACGATGGACCTGGTCAGCAGGTTCTTTCAATGTTCTATTCACGAGGGTTCTATCCCATTGACAGCAGTTTGCACGGAGTCAGGTCTCTGGCAATGGACGGTCATGCCGATCGGACTAGCATCAAGCCCCGGATGGTTTCAGTCGATCACGCTACGAGTATGCGAGGGGTTAGAGGGGGTTCGCCTTTTCATTGAAGATATCGTCTGCTTTTCGTAGAACGGCGGTGAGCACGTCAGCGACCTGCAGAAGTGTTTCGACCGTCTAACCACTTTCAACCTTAAACTAGCACCGAAAAAGGCACACCTCGGGGTCAGAGTGGCAACGTTCTTGGGCCACAGAGTAACGGCTGGGGGTATCGCGCCGGACCCGGAGAACGTGGAAGCCCTGATAAAGTTACCGAAACCCACGAACGTTAGCCAACTACGCTCCCTCTTGGGGGGGCTAAGTTATTATCGAAAATTTCTGAAGGGGATGGCAGCGGCAACCAAATCTCCGAACTCGCTGCTCAAAAAGGGCGTGAAATTTTGTGTTCACACTCGACCATAAAAAAGTAGTACTAGCCCTATTAGAGCAGTTAGCGAGCCCGGACGTTCCGGCATTCCCGGATTTTTCCAGAGCCATTTCCGGTAACCGTCCGTTCCAGCTGATCACGGACGCGTCTGTTGACGGACTGGGAGCTGTGGTGGGGCAGAAACAGAGAGACGGTACGACGCGTCCAATTTGTTTTTTGAGCCGCTCCACGCTCCCGAATGAACGAAATTGGAGCACCACCGAACTAGAGTGTGCCACCGTAGTCTGGGCAGTGAAGAAAAATCGTCCTTTATTTTATTGTATCCCTTTCATAGTCGTCAGCGACCACCAACTGCCGAAAAACCTCGAGAGTCTGGCAACGAAAGTCAATCGAGTTCAACGGTGGTTTGATTTTCTGAGCGCCTACGACTAAAAATTGGTGTATCGACCGGGACGACTGAACGGAAACGCTGACCGCATGTCCCCCCTGCCGTTACCGGCAACTGGAAAGGCGAGCAATGCTGACCTCCGTTTGACCGACCCAACGGACGTTGACGTATATTTTATAGGCGCCAGTGGAGTACAGCCGCGTTTAGGGAGACGGACGGGTTCAATCTTGGGTGGGCTACAGCCACAACCCGAGGAAATCGTTGTGGTGGGGGAGGAAGAGCATAATGTGGCGCTACGCACCACGGACGAACAAGCGAGACTGTCATGGCAGGCGATACAACGCGAGCGAGGATTTATATGCAGCCAGATAACCCGAACGGAGACTCAAATCGTGCATGCCATACGAGACGACAGCCCGTTGCGATATCCCGATAAAAGCTCAGCTATTGGCGGCCAGTTAGAACCCGGTTTAATGTTACATGCTTGTGCAATGACTGAGGTCGGAAGAATTTTTTTACATTCACGGTCGAGCCAGGAAGTGGCAGTAATACACGAAGAAAGCGGCGGGAGTAGCGCGGCCGTTGCGACAGACGCCAATCCCCCCAGTAATGAGACTGAACCACTAGGCTTGCTAGAAGATGAGCTGAATAGGGACCAAGCTTGCGAGTTCGGAGCAAAAGTGTGTCAGAGAACGGCCACGGAATGGGCAGCAGCCCAGCTCAAAGACGCCACTGCCAGCAGTGTGATGACATATAATATGCAGGACCCTCCAAGCTGCGAATTAAAAGAAGAAGGGTCTGACCCACGAGTAGACATACGGGAAGTGAAGCGGTTTGTATTGCAAGGAAAAATAATGGAGCTGACCAACACTGAAAAATTGCTGGTCCGACGTCCTTCACGCGCCCCACCTGATCGTCCCGGCAGAAACCCCGGACGCCACGAGAGGCTACTCGGCGATGAGCCGGTGAGGACTTATGTGCCGTTGCTGTTGAGGCCGTGGGTGATGGATTGCGCGCACAAGGAAGCGGTGCACTTGGGAGAAAAGGTGACGCTTGGTTTATTACTGTGATTCTATTGGTGGACAGGCATGGCAGAAAGCGTAAAGTGGTGGATTATAATATGCTATACCTGCCAGGCCCGCAAAAACACTAGGCAAACCGTGCGTTGGCCTCTGATAGCATTACCCTTGCCATGTAGACCCGGGCAAAATGGTGTCGTTTGGCCTTTTCGGGCCCTTGCCGACAACGGCCAAGGGGAATGCGTATGTCTTCCTGGTAGTATATTTATTTAGCCGTCACGCTGAGGCGTACGCCCTAACGAAAGGTGAAAAGAACACGGGAGGTTGCGCCGCGCGGTTGGTCAATGACTATATTCCGAGGTGGGGATACCCGCACACTTTTTTATCCGACCGTGGAGCTGAGTTGGTATCAAAAGTATGCCGAAGGGTTTTGAAGATGTTAGGCTCAGTGAACAAGTATACCAGCTCTTACCACCCACAGACGAACGGCATGGTGGAGAGACTGAATCACACACTGTGCCAGATGTTATCGTTCCTTATCGCGGACGATCAAACGAATTGGGACGAGATTTTATTGCACGCGATATCCGCCCGTAGCAATAATGTGAGCAGAGGCACTGAGTTAGCCCCAAATGAGATTCATACGGTACCCGAGGTTACCGATGACTATACTTGAAGGTGGCGGTGCAAAAGGACACCAGAGTGAGAAGAGAGATCAGCTCGATTTTATCGAATCAATAAGAGACCGGCAAATACGAGCCTATAACCTGGTGCGAGAGGAAGATCGATTACTGAAAGCCAAACATGAAGCAGCCAATGAGGAAATCGATGCTGCCATGAACAACGAATCGAAATTCGAAATAGGAGATTGGGCGTGGGTATACGATGACCACAGTACAATCACGGGAGGTGGCAAACCTGCTCTCAAGCCAACGAAGGGTAGTTCACCCCAGAAATCCTTTGCTCGGATTAGCAAGCTCGCAAATTGTTGGACTGGTCCATACAAGGTGCTATTTGTGGGTCCGGGAAAAACTGACGACGGAAGGGAGGTCGGACCAAAGTTAATTTTGCTGGAAGTAAGAACGGATGAACCCGGTCGAGAAATTAATGCGAGAGTGTCGATACAAATATGCAAGAAGTGTTTTAACCCCCATGACGGAGAGACCCCGGCGAGATTTTTGCCATGGGCCTTGAGCAACTATGTGCTTAGCGAGTACTCGGAGCTTTCACCCCCATTTCACCTTACGGCGGAGGACGTGAACACAGAGCTAGACACCCATCGAGTGACACCCTGCAAAATAACCAAACACCGCTTGACGAGGGGGCTAGGAGGGACAATTGCCGTACAATACTTCACTCACTGGGATAGTCTAGTACGACCTTCATGGGAACATGACGAGGATTTCACCAGTCTGGTAACTACGTCGTCAGATATTGGGCAGGGAAACCTGTTCAAGACGGAGGCGGAAACGCTAAATACCGTCGGTACCGAGTCCAGGTAGCTAGAAGAGGTATGACCCGTGAAAAAGGCGAGAGACACGTACCGATGGGGTATAAAGTTTGCTGTGATGACCGGGAACGGCCGGGATGCTTTTCACCTGACATTGTCGGCTCGTATATCTATTATAATACGACGAACACAGGGTGGCAGCTGGCGAAGGTGGTGGTGTTGTCGGAAGATGCGGAGAGCAAGAGCCTACCGCATACAATCAAGATGCTGGACCAGTGGAAGCAATGCAACGTACGCCTGTCCTAGGAAACACTGACAACAGACCGAGAACTTGAACGAGCTTGATGCTGGCACGTACACGAACGGACCAACAGCGTGAAGACCCATGCACCATCGTTGAAGTAGATAGAGAAACAGGTCTAATAGGGGGGGGATTACCGGACTACGATTATAATGGGGAAGGAAAAAAAAAATTAGGTTACCCAGGATGTGGCAATTGAGCACATTTTTTTACGGTAATTTCTTTTGAACATGAGCACAAAATTTTGAGCCATGCGCACATATAATTTTTTGTTTTTCGCGGGGGGGGGGTCGACGGTTACAGAGGAGTAGGACCGTGTTTCAGGCCCGCGGGGGGGGAGGGTACCGGGTTAAAATAGTACGGAATTGGTAGAAAGCGAGTGTATATACCTTAAATTCGAGTAGCGTTTGTTCGGTAACTTTTTTTTTTTTAACTGAACAGCAATAGTCTCACATACGGATTGTTGTTCCGTCGGTCGCCACTGTATGGCGACGACGGATCAGGGTAGGCTAATGTGGTGAGATTGGGTTTTGACATCATTGCGAGGCAGTTTGGTACTTGGGTCATAGGGAGCGTTATGTTGAGAATCACAGGAGCGTTGAGCAGCCTCTTACAACAGGATGCCTCAACGCTCATATACGGTAAGAACAGTGTACGCACGCAACATAACTAAGGCCTGAGACGACGTGGTAGATCGAATAGAACAGTACGCAGAGCAGTGCACAGAGACGCGATTGGATAGCGAGTAAATAGTCTAGAGCGCCGTTGAGTAGGTACGCACTTGGGAAGTTGGCAGCTGACTGTAAACCTTCGAGAATATTAGCTTGGGCCTCAGAGATAGCTAAGGCACAACAGAGCAGGATAGAGCGGGGGTATGTTGCACAGAATACGACCGCCAGAGTGACTACTGTAGTCTACAAGATTGGCAGTCGTACCTCTGTGCCGTTGAAGTACGTATGTAAGCTCAGATGAGGCAGCTATCACGGCCCCCTCTGGCCAGTTCTCGTCCTGACCACTTTTGGCCGCAGATAATGATATAGAGACCTTTTTTTCGACTTGTTCATCTCCCTTGACCCGGGACACTGGCTTTGCCTCTCCAACCCACTAAACTCTGAAGGCGGCCCCTTCAGTCTATCAGCAAGCCAGACCCCCGAGGTTGCGCTTTCCTGACAGTGGCATCTAAACCTGGTAGTGGTGGGAATCATGCCATTTTTTCAGTCTGGTTTCTCTGCCCGGCCCTGTTGGAATAATAAGAATGATTGGTTTTGTATCTACTACTGTCAGTAGTATTAATAGTGTCCTCTTTTGTAAGTCGTTCATTCATACCCTATCGACCCGTGTGTATTCGCCGCTGATCTGAGTCAAAGTCAATCCGTCTTTGCTTCTGCTGATGATTTGATTCAAACCACACGCGAGACATCCGGTTGCCCTTGTGTCCAACGGAAGTAGGACCCAAACTTGTTTTTTTACCCGTTATAGGTGGGGGGGGGTCGAGTGGATATTTATATTTATGTGTGTCTTGTTTTTCTTGCCCCAGCATGTGGGTGGGTTGGTTTGGACATCGTTGTTTTTTTTGCACCTGGTACCAGGTGTTATGCGTAGTATCTCTACTGCAAGCTGTAAGTTCACGTGAGATGCCTGTTTTGTTTACAACCGACGGAATTACTATTCGTAGTCATGATCTCTACCGACGAGAATAAAATGGCTTGTTTACTTCGGAGGCAGAAAGAAGAGAAGAACGACCCCATTCGTTTCGTGCCCCCTTCTAGCTTCTCGTGATAGGAGCACGAGGAGAGCACGGCACTGCTCGCGGCCGATTGATAGGCCTAGAGGCTAGGCCTACCGTTGTGGTTTGTGTTGTGGTTTCGTTGTTATGGTTCCTCTTCCCGACAGCATCAGCAGCAACAGCGGCGGTTGGCAGGCTGCACCATGCAAAGGGAGGAGGGCACACAGGGGCGACGCACGCTTTCCCGGTACGTGCGCGAGAGGCGGGAGAACGAAGCGAGGGCTCAGGAATGTTCGGGGGTTCTAGACCTTGAACTCGATCTCAATTGGGCGTGGGGCTGTCGACTCTTATGCACGATGACTCATAAGCCTGCCTCATGCGTCTGCAAGCATCGTTTCCTCGATCGCTTGGGGCCGCCAGCTATGATTTTTCCCACGAGTTTTGTTTTACTCGGTCGGTGCGCTCCGGTGGATAAGCAAGAGTTGCTTGTACATGCATGAAGGGTAGTACGGGTAGAAGGAGACACTCGTACAAACTTCACGTACCCGCGAATTCGCGAATCGGCTGGTCACAGGAGGGAACAATTATGTTATTCGCGGCAGCATAGACAGGATTCGTACATCATCAATCGAGAGATCTAATTGAGACGAGAGCGTCACACCGGAGCAGAGGGCAAAAATATGGACCAGATCGTATATCCGCAGAAAGCCGGGCCCAGGAATGGAGATACATACCCGCAAACAGAATAATCTGCATTTGGCATTAATAGGGAACACGCTGATGACACCTGAAAGGAGAGCATATGTGCTGTACGGGCACATACGAGTACCAGGTTTCTTTCTTGTTTCCTCCCAGACACGTCGCACCCAGGAATGGGGATGCATACTCCCACGTACCAGCATATACTTGATGCATACCTGGTATCCTCGATCTGACAGCAGACGTATTTTTAACGGGCCAGCGACAAGGCGTCGGCCCTCGGCCCGCCCCTCGCTACTATGAACAGCGATATATATAATACACGTCATGAGACACAATGTACTTCTGTACGTTCCAAAAACGCTGTGCCGGTGCACTAAAAGGCGGGCGATATTGAGCGAATATATGCCGGTGCAGGTCTCGAGGCCGGCGCCAAAGCGTCGGCTTGCGGCCCATCTCTCACTACCGATGCATATCATACACGTTGCGACACATAATGTATTGTTGTATGTTCCAACGACGCTGTGCCGGGGCACTAAAAGGCGGTCGATGGTTGAGGGGCTATGTGCCGGCGCAGGCCTCGTGGCCGGTGCCAACGAGTCGGCTCGTGGCCCGTCCCTCACTAACGATACATATAATAAACGTCGCGGTACACAACGATCGCAGTATGTAGCAACACCGCTGTGACGGCGCCGAGAAGGCGGTCGGTGATGAGAGACTATGTGCCGGTGCACGGATTGGGGCCGGCGCCGATGCGTCGACCATTGGCCTTGCGCCTCACTAACGATAGTTATCATACGCGTCACGATGGGTATTGCGATATATATCATACACGTCGTGAGACTCAACAATTTACTACTGTACGCACCAACAACGCTGTGCCGGTGCATTAAAAGGCGATCGATGGCGAGGGAATATTTGCCGGCGCAAGTCTCGTGGCCGACGCCGAAGCGTCGGCCTGTGGCCCGTCTCTCACAAACGACACATTTCATACACGTTGCGGGACACAACGTATCGATGTATGTTGAACAACGCTGTGCCGGTGCACTAAAAGGCGGTCGATGGTGAGGCGACCATGTGCCGGCACAGGTTTGGGCAGGCGCCAACGCGTCGGCCCTTGACCCGTCCCTCACTGACGATACAGATCATACACGTCACAGTTCACAGTGAACGATGTATGTAGCAACACCGCCGTGCCGTCGCACTAGAATGTGGTCGACGGTGAGGGACAGTGTGCCGGTGCACGGCTTGGGGCTGGCGCCGATGCGCCGACCCTTGGCCCTGCCCCTACTTTACCATACTTAACTTTCGCTTCGCGACGACTATTGCGATGTATATCATACACGTCGTGAGACACAAGGTACTGCTGTACGTACCAACAACGCTGTGCCGGTGCACTAAAAGGCGGTCGATGGTGAGGGAATATATGCCGGCGCAGGCACTCATGGCCGGCGTCAAAGCGTCAGCCCGTAGCCCATCCCTCACTTACGATGCATATCATACACGTTGTGAGATACAATGTACTGCTGCATGTCCCAACGACTCCGTGCCGGTGCACTAAAAGGCGGTCGATGGTTGAGGGACGCGACGTGTCGGTGCAGGCCTCGTGGCCGGCGCCAACGCATCGGCCCTTAGCCCGTTCCTCACTAACGATGCATATCATACACGTCGCGGCACACAATGAACGAAGCACGTAACAACGCCGCTGTGCCGGCGCACTAGAAGGCGGTTGGTGGTGAGGGACTACGTGCCGGTGCACGGCTTGGGGCTGATGCACCGCCTTTTGGCCTTGCCCCTCATTAACGATAATTATCACACTCGTCGCGTCGAGTAGTGATATATATCGTAGACGTTGCAAAACACGGTGTACTGCTGTACGTTTCAACAACGCTGTGCCGGTGCACCAAAAAGGCTGTCGATGATGAGGGAATATGTGCCGGCGCAGGTCTCGTGGCCGGCGCCAACGCGTCGGCCCGTGGCCCGTCCCTCACTAGCGATACATATAATACGCGTTGCGAGACACAACGTACTGCTGTACCGTACGTTCCAACGACGCTGTGTCCATGCAATAAAGGCGGTCGATGGTTGACGGACTACTGTATGTGCCGGCGCAGGCCTCGTGGCCGGCACCAACGCGTCGGCCCTCTGCCCGTCCCTACTATCGATACGCATCATAAACATCGCGGTACACCGAACGATGTATGTAGCACTATCATACACGTCGTGAGACTCGACAATTTACTACTGTACGTACCAACAACGCTGCGCCGGTGCACTAAAAGGCGGTCGATGGTGAGGGGATATTTGTTGGCGCAGGTCTCGTGGCCGACCCCAAAGCGTCGGCCTGTGGCCCGTCTCTCACAAACGATACATATCATACACATGGTGGGACACAATGTACTGCCGTATGTTCCAACGACGCTGTGCCAATGCACAAAAAGGCGGTGGTGGTGAGGGACTATGTGCCGGCGCAGGCCTCGTGGCCGGCGCCAACGCGTCGGCCTTTGATCCGTCCCCCATTAACGATACAGATCATGCACGCCGCGATACACAACGAACGGTATATATAACAACACCGCTGTGCCGGCGCACTAGAAGGCGGTCGATGGCGAGGGACTATGTGCCAGTGCACGGTTTGGGGCCGGCGCCGATACGCCGACCCTTGGCTGTGCCCCTGACTAATGAGACTAATCGTACACGTCGTGATAAGTATAACGATATATTTCATACGCGTCGCAAGACACAACGTACTGCGGTACGTACCAACAACGCTGTGCCGGTGCACTAAAAGGCGGCCGATGGTGAGGGGACATATGCCGGTGCAGGTCTCGTGGCCGGCGCCAACGCGCCGCCCTGGGGCCCGTCCGTCACTTATGATACATATCATACGCGTTGTGACACACAATGTATTGCCGAATGTTCCAACGACGCTGTGCCGGGGCCTTAAAAGCGATCGATGGCGAGGTACTATGTGCCGGCGCAGGCCTCGTGACCGGCGCCAATGGGTCGGCCCTTGGCCCGCCCCCCACTAACGATACGTATGACAAACGTCGCGGTACACAATGAGCGAAGTATGTAAATACACCGTTGTGCCGGCGCACTAGAAGGCGGTCGATGGTGAGGGACTATGAGCCGGTGCACGGCTTGGGGGCGGCGCCGATGCGCCGACCTTTGACTCTGCCCCTCACTAACGATGCTTAACATACGCGTCGCGACGCAAAATACCGAGGCCGTGCCGGTGCACTGTAAGGCAGTCGATAGTGGCGGAGTATGCGCCGGTCCACGTCTCGTGACCGGCGCACCGGCTTGCAGCCGAGATTGAGCGGAATGCATGCCGGCGCATACGTCAACCCCCTCCCACTAGAGATACATTCGTACCAAAGACACAGGCGCGTGTCCCCCCAAGCGGAGCTCTCGGCCGGTGCACGAGATACGCGGTGCGGAGCACCAGATAGCGGATACTGTTGATAGGAAGATGCCGGCGCATGTCAACCACCGCGGCTATAAACAGCGCCGGCGCGTACTAATGGTTTGCCGGCGCACATCAGCACGGGGACAATCATGCCCCACCCTCGTCCAGGCCGGTGCATTGGTAGTGTTCACTGTTGCCTCTACCTAATATCGTTCCCGTCGTGTTGCCCCATTCTGCGCCTCCTCGTCGCGTCTGCTGTTGCCGTCGTTGTGTTCTGTTTTCGTCCGTGTCGTCCGTTGTTGGTGTCATCGCGTTCTGTGTCGCGTCCGCGCTGTTTTGACGAGTCCAAATTTCGCAGAGGCCCGGCGAGAATGACGGCGGAGGGGGGACTCGGGACAATGACGGGTAGCGACGTCGTCGAAGAGGCTTTTGCGTCGCTGGTAGGCTTAGCAACATTCAAGCTGGAGATGGCGAACGAAGTCGCCCAGCTCCAGGTGGCGCTCGAGAGCTCGATGAACGATATAATCGAAGCCTCCCACCGTCCCGCCCTCGGGGGAGGGAGGTGGCGCCAGCAGGGTTGAAACCCATCCCCGCAGCTCTGCTACCGGGGCCTCCCTGCTGGACCACTCTCCCAGCACCGCCTTGCTCGGACCGCCGGCCGGGCAGCCGTTCGGGAGACCCGTCGCCGGGGTCCTCCCCCCAACTCCCAGCATCGCTGGCTAACCCGTCGATGGGGCCACGGGCGTCCGCGTGGGTCTGTGTGGGCCCTCCAACCCCGAGCAGGGCAGGCTCGCCGTAGGTCCGGGGCGGGCGCTTATGCCACAGCGGTACTCCGGGCGGCGTCGCAGCCGCCGGCGCCCCTCTCGGACAGGCAGACCCAGGTCCGCTCGCCGCTATCCCGGGAGGGCGGGGCTACGGGAGCGTTTCGGGCGGTACCGGGGCCACCGTGGGCCCAGCGGGAGGGGTTGGCTTCGGTGGCGCTTTGACCGGTACCACAACCGCCCGCACTGCGAGGGGGGGCTTGGCTACGGGGGTTGTGCGGGCAGCGCCGGGGGCACCGGTGCCTTCTCCGGTTGGGCGGGTGGGCAAGCCGCCGACTCGGCTACGTCCCGGGCGGGGCGGGAGCCAACGGCGCGCCATCGGTTGCACTCGGCCACGCCGCACACGACCGGTCGGGTGGGCCTGAGGTCGGCTCGGATAATTACGGGAACTGCAGCGCCGACAACCCATTTACCGCCTTGGGCCGACAGGTCAACACGATTATGACCAACCATGCAACGGCATCGTGGGACAGCCCAAGACTCGGCTATGGCGGATCATCAGCGGCGGCCGCCTGGCGTCGATGCAGAGGGCGGCCGTGCAGTGGTTCGTGGGAACCACGATCAATATTTCGGCCGGCGTCCATGGCATGTCTGAGCGTTGGACGACATCGACTTTCAGCCTTCACACCGCGCGGCGGGGCAGGCATCAACCTTCCATTGGCACAACACCTGAGCATTTGGGGTACGCGACCGTTACGATCGCGTCCCACGAGCTCCCTCAAGATGGTGCGGACATCCATATGGCGCGCGCTCGCTTGGAGGCGCTCGGACGAGTCCTCAGCGCGGAAGATACGACCCTCGACGACCACGTTATAGAGAGTTTTGCGATCGCCGATCGCCCGACGAACTAGGCCAGGCCGCGGCTCTGTTAACCAAAGGCCGAAGACCTTCACGCTCGACCTGCGCGGGGTCCCCGACTCCTGCGGCCACGCGTCGGCCTACCCCCCGCCGGTGGATTCCTTCCTCGTTATTCCGGGGCCGCACTGGCCCCACCTTTCCGGCTACGTCGCCCTCGGCGGCTTGGTTTAACGCCGAAATCCAGCAACCTTGCCTTACCTCCACCCTAGCGGATGGGGCCGGGGGTGGCGAATGCCGGCAGTGAGGAAAATCCGGCAGGCGCCGCTACGATAACACACCTGCGTGTTCACCCACGTCGGTCGAGCTCGCAAGATGGGCAGCGGCAATAAGCGCATGTCAGCTAAAGGCGGGGGGGGGGATCGGCCGATAGCGGCGTCGCAGCCAGCGGCGCTGTATCCGGAAAACACTGACCAACACGGCCAAGGGCAAGGGCAGGCGGGGGCTGGGGGTGGCGGTGGAAATGTTGGGAGCAGCGGCAGCGGCAGTGGCGATATTCCCGGTAGCGGCAGCACCAGCTACAGCGGCAGCGGGGCGTCTAGTGGGGGGAGTTTCACTCGCTCGGCGGCGCCCAAGGCTGACGAACAGGGGGACGGGCCTCGCCCCTCGGCGGAGGCGAAGCCGATCGTAGGGCGTACGGAAGCAGCAGCGCGAGATGCACAGCTTGCACGTCGGGGTCAGCGTCCGTTGGGAGCCCAGGTCCGGGGGCAAGCGGGCATCGCACTATGCTCAGAAGTGCTGGCAGCAAGCTCATCCGCCAGTCGGTTGCGCCGTGGGCTCACCAAGGTTATACGTAGGGGTTCCGGTCTTGGACCTCTTGGTTTTTGTTTTCTGGGGTTGCTGAGGGTAGCTCCGTATTTCGACACGCGCCCCCATTCAATACGGATAAGATCCAGGCGTTGCTTGAGGTCGTCGCTTGGTTTGCGTCGGAGGGCAACCAAGCTGGTACCATTACTATTACGGGGGGCCATAGTTAATAGGACCAAATATTGTTGGTAAAAATGGTTAAATATATAGCTTGTTGTGTATACCATAGGTCCTATTAACTAGGGTCCCCCGTAATAGAAAACTAACAGCCGTGACACACATCCACCGCGCAAACTTGCAAATGGAGTTGCCCACGTCGTCGCCGCTCGTTGAACGTGGATTAAAAGGGGGGCACGATCGCACAATACCGCCGGTACCCCATAAGTATCTCGGCGCCCTATTGGGTGAGGCACGTTGTTGCTAGAACAGGGCCTGGCCTTGTCGTGGGGCCCGGGTGGCCAATTCCTTTGGCTGTCGTTGGTATGGGGCTACGGGTTTTATTGCGAGGTCTGACGAAATATTCACCTGTTCGTCCGGAATTATACACCCCGTGCATTGCTTGTCGAGGGGTGACGTAGCGTTATTCGCGGAGGAGCGGGGGTTGACCTCGTTGCAGGGGCATCAGGCTACCGGCGCCGAGGTCCTCTTTCAAGGCCATAAAGGTGACCAGGCTCAGCAAGGATCGGTTATCGTGCGCACACGCGTCGACGCTCTCGGGGCGCGTTACGGGGTTGGAGCAGTCGGCGGTGCCGTCGCTCTCATGGTGGAGTTTTTGTCGGAATATCCGACGTTGTCAGAAAGCGCCCCCCTGTCGTCGTATCGGGACGGTAAGGAGGTCAGAGTGCGGGGGTACACGCAGGCCCTCGGGGCACTTCGCGAATTGGTAGAGGAAGCGATGATTCCAGAGAAGTTGGCCTCCACTCATTGGGTATCGCCGCAGCCACTACGCTGGCGGCTGGGGGGGGAATTTCCGCAGAGGGCGATCCATAGAGAAGGTAGATGGAAGTCTTCAGAGGCTTCCAAGACGTACACCCGCAATAACCCAGAGGACGCGGGTATGGTATCTCGTTACCTAGCCGAGACGGGAAAGATAGGGCACAGGCAGCCAGGCCAGGGTACTGATTGGGGCCAAAAACCGTAGTATGGACGCGACCTCGGAATTGGGGTTTGTCAATGTTTTTTCTACCATTGGGGGTCTCGGTCGTCCGAGACTGCGTTTGTTAGAGCCCCCACCAGTCGGCTGGGGGGGGGGGGACTCCTGGGTACTGGCAGTACGATAGGCAACGAGAGTCAGCGGCCGGTGTCGCGGCTCTCGTACCACGCCAGTGGACCCCCCCCCGAACGTCGCAGAGAATAAAAACAACATGACAATTAGAAGGATACACAACAAAATCTGTTATTTCGTTTTTATCGTATCTGTCTCCGTTGCTGATTGATTTTCTCTTCTTGAAAGGCGAACTGCAAGGCATTGGTTTGTCCTTGTGCGCAACGGAAACCTACAACCGTAGCTAGCTGTGAGTAGGATCCAGTGCTATTCTATTTAGTACCCGTTGGTGTGGCGGTCGTGTGAATCCTTACTACTTTCATATATTTATTTTCTCTACTGGTGCCCGTTTGTATATCGAGTAGGTTTAGCAATCTGGGAGAAGGGATCTTTTGGGATGTTTTTAACTTAAAAAATGGGTAGCGTGGTCTGCACTTCGGAATCGTCGTCCGCAACTGAGAAATTTCTTGGTTCAATGCGAACGCGGTGCAGCCGCTTTTATGGCGAGTTTAGGCCGGTTTTGGCTGCGGTTTGGGGTCAGGGTTAGGGCTAAAGTCAGGGGTTGGGTTGGGTCTTCGCCCGTCACGATAACTGATCGTATACGTACGTACCTAACATCTTGAAAAAATTATATCCTGGCTGTCTATGTTGATTTGGTGCAAACCAAATACGATACCTTTTCCCTCGTGTTGTGCGTGCAACGGAGACATAATATACACCTACCTGATTTTTCACCCGTTAGGGTGTTGGAGGCCGTTTGAATCTTTGTGTCATCTTCTTTTCTCTACCAGTGCCCGTTATCGGAGCGTCATTGTTTTTGGACCAGGAAACTTGTGTTTGGCTCATAGCCTCTGTCTCCACTGCTGCTGTGCTGCTGCTGCTGCCGCTGCTGCTGTGGTTCGGAGCAAATGCGGGACATTTGGCTGGTTAAACAACGTTCACCTGTTGTTAGTTGGGGCGGAGTTTTGTGTGGATATTTGTATCTTGATTTCTCGGCCGGGGCCCGTTTGGATATAACTGATCGTGTACGTACGCACCTGACATCTTGTAAAGTTTCATCAATTTATATTCTGTCTGTCTTTGTTGATTTGGTGCAAACCAAATACCAGGTACGATGTATTTTCCCTTGTGTGCAACGGAGAAATGATCTAGACCTGATTTTTCATCCGTTAGGGTGTTGGAGGCCGTTTGAATATTTGTGTCATTTTGTTTCTCTGCCGAGGCCCGTTTCGATATAAAATCGTTTTGCTGGTACCTGGTATCATGAATTTCGTTCATATATATCCTATCCGTCTCCGCTGCTGATTTGGTCGGTTTCCGCTCAGAGAGCTAAATGCATGTATGTGGTTCGGGGAAGGGCGTAGACACGAAAAAACTACAAAACGCCTTATTACGGCGACCCCTAGCTAGTTAATTAAGTAAGCTCGAAAGCGTTTTGGACCTTTTCGCACGAAGTTGGACGTGGACGTGCGGAAGTGTCCTTTAGGGCTGCAGTCACGTTCAGGGGACAAATTACGTATATATATTTAGACTGTTTTTTTCCTAAAACGGGACTGCGGTCCTCAAAGGGTCAACTTTGAATTTTACCAATCTGCCGAAGGATATATAGAAAAATGTACATCCTCCCCAAAAACCCACTCCGGAACAATGGATGGTAAGCTCGACCCGATAAGTATCCGACCGGAAATACATGCGAAAATGCATCGGAAAACCAGGTCACCCAGGTGGCGGTATTCCAACTACTGTATACGTGTATATTCTGCGTGCTTCTTCTGTGACTGGACAGTATGTTATATATTTTTTCTAATAGAAATTCCGGCTTCATTCTATAGTCTGTCATTCCAAGACGAAAAAAAAGTTTAACGAGCGGTTCTTGGCACATAATGAATCTCACCCAACCTTCATGCGACTCGCCGAACACCTCAGGGCGCTTTGCAAGCAATGTGCCCGCTCGCTCGGTGAAAACCCGGCGTGTGCCGTCCCGGCATTTAAGGGGTGCCAGGGTCTATGGTCGTAAGGCTACCGCCATACACGACAAAGATCCCCCCCCCCCCCCCCCCCGCGCATACATCAGTATAATTATATGACTACAGTACTGCCGATGAGGAATTACGACTAGTTTTACCAAATACCCCGGTGGACACTGGTGCACGACTCTCGTCCCTCTCTTCGTGCCCTGTTATTCTGAGACTTCGAGCCACTTTTCTTCGTTCTCCAGCAGTATTTATATCGTTTCGACGCCACCACCAAGTCGGACGCTGGGACGGTAAAATCACCCAGCGCGTAATCGATCGTGGCGACTTTGACGCGTCCTACGATAGAGGTAGCACATTTCCGCTACGAAAATGTGTGATGAATGACGGGGTTCCTTGACCCAAACTCGTCGGGAAGCCAATCTTGTTTCGAAAAATGGCATTTTTGTATACCTGGGCTATAGGATTTTATTTAGCAGGATACAAATTGATTTAGGCTCGAGTCGGTTTCCGGGTGAAGTATGGATCTCTCTGAGTGAGGTGCCTCTGAAAATATAGGGTGAACCTCTATCGTACCAGGTACAACTTTTGTGACCAGATAACCCGACAGCGGAAATAATAGCTGTGTCTCTGGGGAAATACTTGTATGCCCTCTCAGGATTTTGGTACTAACCATGCCAGAAAGCGAACCACCCCCCATAATAAGTCTACTTCTGGCACACACACACGATATCCCATCTCTGTCATAAGCAACTCTACCTCAGTAAAATGAAGCTGTCGAATGATCGATTTGTTTGGGTATATATATTTTATATATATATTCCTACGTACAGTAGAAATTGTTGCTGGGGGTATTCTTGCGCCTCTTTCTGGATCTCGTGTTGTGATGTGGCAAATGTCGAGACATCCCACTCCCATAACTCTCGTACAGTAAACACACGATCACGCACCACTCACTGCTGAAAATGATACTCTAGAACGACAGCAGTGGATGAAGCCGCTGCGTACTCCAATTGTTTTGAAGCCAGCTTTCTGGGAACCACAGACACAATTATTGCAGGGACGCTCCTCGTTCTCCCATCATACAGAAAGTGATCCACCTCCACAATTCAGCGGCCCATGGGATGGGACAGCAGAAATTATCGAAGCCGGCTCGCCACCGATTGATTCGCTTTTCGGTTTAGATAACCCCTACAGTCGTCGTTTCTGCCGGGGATTTTGTTTTACTCTTTCCGGATCTCGTTACAGACATCGAACCAACATCATACATGCGTCGGTAATAATGCTAATACTACATACACGATAACCCACACCGAACTGAAACTCTAGAGCAGAAATCGAAGCCGCCGCGTTACCGATGTTTTGGGTGCTGGGTTTCAGAACACGCTTGCTCTACTTACGCAAAGTAGCTGTTGCTGAGCGAGCTCCTCGCTTCTCCCTCCGGAGGTCGTTAGTATGTTGCGACAGCAAGTCACTTACATAATTCCCCAAGTGGAACACTTGTAGTCTCTGATTCAGAAAGCTCGTCTGTCTGTCTGCCCGTCCGATGAGGGTGACTCGATGGTCACCTACGGGTAAATTTCTTTCAAACGGCTAGGCACATGCCGCACGCATCAGGTCGAAGCCCTCGCGGAGGCGATCGTCATGGTCGAAGCCATACGTTTTCGGTTGCCTTATGTGTGGAGTTATCAGAGTTGATGTTCGGCATCCCAAGCTGGGTGAAGGATTGAGCAACAACAATCGCTCCCCTAAGGCCAGCGGGAAAACTCTTCGTCAAGTTTATTTTCGAGTGGAAAAAATCATTTATGTGTGCTGTTGCCTGCCGTCCCCGTCGCCTTGCTGGTTTTTTCCGTCCGTCCCTCGCTCCAAATCTCCCCCCCTACCGACCCCGCTCCCGTCCCCCCCTTCCCCCCTCCTCCCTCTCAGCCCGCCTCACCCCCCTCCTTCTTTCGTTCTACCTCCCTCATTACAGCAGTGGCAGTACCTAATTTAGGGTGCTCTGTGTGTGAAGTTATCAGAGTTGACGTTCAGCATCCCAAGCTTGCTGACGGATCGAGCAACAACGATCGCTCCCCCAAGGCTAGCGGAAAAACTGTTCGTCGAGTTTATTTTCAAGCGGAAACAAACATCCTTGTTTTGTGCTGCAAGCCCCCCCCCCCCCCCCCAATACCAGCTGAAAAACTCTCCGTCAAGTCTGGCCTACGGTTCGAACTCTCTGAATTAATTTCAAAGGATTCGAATAATTGAAATCTTTGAAAATCTGTCCTGTTTTGTCAACTCAAAACAATATACGTACTACATAAGAAGTTTACGTATGCCGAGGATAGTTCAGTAGATTCGGCTCGGAGGACCCTCACTAGAGGGGTGCAATTCCCCGGCTGCGTATAGTGTCTGTAAGCTATTACGTATCTGCGTTTGGTTTCAAGCATACGCTTCAAACATTAATTAATTCAACACAAAAAGCACATATGACGTGTATACACCACACAACGCCTAAAACTCAGGATACTCTTTTACACGTGGACAGAAAAATCGAGTAAGTAAGTATTTAGTAACAGGGGATTATACTTTCAATAAGTGGATTTCTTGATCAACAAAGTACAAAAAATGGTTTATTTCACACAACAACAACAGTGGCCAGAAATTCACACCAGAAACACAAAGAAGGAGATGCGGTACACAGGATGAAAACAATCTGACGTCAAAAATTCGAAATTGAAATAAAAACACAAAACGGGAGGAGAGAGAAAAAACAAGCCATGTAATCAGGGAAATAGAACGCACAAGAAAATAATTCAATCGCCGATTTTCGCGGATTTCAGCGCGAGCGGGTGTTGAACAGAGACCAAAATTTATGCTGTCAACTCCTCATACAACAAACCCGACCAACTACGACCAAACAATGGTAACGAGTACACACACTTACTTGTGGAATAAGCACGCCAACCCCGTTCCTTGGCCGTGTAACAGGAACTCTACAGTATGCTGTACTACCGTAGCACACACAGCGCGCGCACGTACACGCAGATAATCCACCTCCAGGCGAGACTCTTGAGAACAGCAGCAAGCAGAAAATAAGCAGGAGTGCCACCGATTCATTTGGTCCTATGTTTCACAGCACCGCATCCACTGGTCCCTCGGGAACTCGGACTCTCTTATCTCCGGGTGTAGTATCGTGCTGCGAAGTCAAGCCCACGCCATGATTCTACATTTCACCATGTTATAGCCCATGACGATGTGAAGTTCTAGAAGGGTGAAATGAAGCCGGCGTGACACCGTTTTATTTTCGTTTTGTATTTCTTGGAAATCCTCTCCTCTCTCCAGATTTAGATAGTGTAGCTGAGACTCGTTCAACGGTAGATAATCAGATAGAGGTACCCGCAGCACGTTTTGGGCAAATTAATCCTGACCGATGATGGGGCTTCTCATTGGAGCGCGACCGCTCAACATGTTGTGCTTCTTGCGAAAAACAATGTTTACAGATCCAGTCCATGGAGAGAGGGTACATTTATATTTTTGTCGGGAGACACGGAGCTCTAAGGCCATCTCTTATGGCTAACCGGTTTTGGTTTCTGTAAATCGATGTTTCAGTACCTTTGCAGGAGTGTTTGACCAGGGAAACGGGCGAATCGGGCCCGCTTTTCTTGAAGTTCTACCAGTCATTTTGCGAGAGGCATGCAACGCCATTTTTATTTGCCGTTTCTTCAGGATAGCATTTTCAAAAATTGTCTGCACACTCCAGTTTCCTTTATTCAGTTTCAACCGCGATTTATCTGAACAAGAGACCATTTTTTCGGCTGAAACGCCGATATGCATCTGAAAATGATTTGTTGATTTTTTTGTCTGAAACTGACAACATCGTAAAAACCTCGAACGACACCCCTGAAGAAAAGAAAAGCGGGTCTAGATACCTCTTCCCAAAATACTGCAAGTATTTTGAGAAGAGAGAGGCTAATCCGGTCGGACTCTCTGTCTAAAAAAATGCGTGAAAGCACGTATAAACCACAGTTTCGGGTGAGTTTTTTTGTTTTCAAAACCCTCCCGTAAGAGATGGCCTAGGGCCTTACTCATCGGAGGGTTTCCCCCCAAAATTTTTCATATTTCTAATTTCTTTCGCGCATTTTTCCTGTCCCCTTCCCAGAAAAAAAACAAACATAATAAGTGAAATATAACTTTCCTGGTGTTTTTTGCGTCTTAATATTTTGAAAAAATATCGACAGAGCTCCTCCGCATCTTCGAACAAGTTTCCAAACTTTTTGGGAAATCCTGAGGAAAAATCTCTTCGATAATGAACGACCTCCAGCGAGAAAGAAGACTCAGAAATTGCGGACGCACCTCTGCCGCAGTGTGCGTCTGGTTCAAAGACACTCACTCACTGGATATTCCTAAACGTCGCCGTAGGTATGAAGTTTCAATCATCGCACTACTATTCAAAACCGTTCGCAGCTCGGAATCACTAATCCATACAGATTATGCCCACTTCATGACGACTCGGATCTACAGATAGATGAGTTCTACGAAAGGGGTAGCCCATTTCCACTGAAATGTTTTCTGGATGACGGGGCTCGTTAACCCAAAATCGTCGGAATGCCAGTCTTGTTCCGAAAATAAATAGAAATGACGTTCTTGTGTACTTGGGGCATGGGATTTATTTATAGGAATGCAATTCGATGTTTGCTATCATCAGTGTCCGGGTGAGAGGTATGGAGCTCTTCGAGTGAGGCGCTTCAAAATTGTTTAGGGTGACCCTCTATCGAACACCGCCTCTTCAAGGGAAGATCCAGATATCATGTATCCATTCCGTGATCTGTACGCGTTCTACGATAGAGGTAGCACATTCCCGACAAACTGTTTCTGAATGACGGGGATCCTTGACCCAAAATCGTCGGAATGACGTTTTTTTTTTCTTCGAAAAATGACGTGATGTATAGTCGGGCCATGGGATAATTCAACGGAATGCAGTTTGTTTTTTGCTGAAGTCAGTCTTCGGGTGAGGTGTGGAGCTCCTTACGTGAGGAGCCTCTGAAAATTTAGGGTGAACCTCTACCGTAGAACGCCTATCTGGATGATTCCGCTACCATGCTGACGGGTGGGAGTTGTGTAGTCTGCATTCTTCATGACGTAGGACATGTTTCCTAGGTTGGATGTACGTGCCATACAGATCCTGCCCACAGCACCTAATAATAACGGCATATATATTACGATCTAGACGATCTATTTGTGAATAATTTATCCGACGTGCCCAACCTTTGCCAGAAATACGATGGGCAGCTACAGTAACTGCGGGGAAGAAGAGCGTCGGCAACCTCGAGAGGTTCTGGGCTGACCTGATTATTCTCAAAAAGGTCACGTCATTGACCATAAACACCAGATACACCCCAGGTATGTAAAACACGCCCCACTCAGCTGCTGATATCGTATTTTTCCTCGGGACACATTCCAAACTTGGTGTGACAATCCGTTCGTGATCGTATCCTCAAAAAGACGATAGCTGAAATTTTACATTTTTAACCCCTCGTCAAGAAGACGCGAACATCGTTCCCACGAACGTACATGCCTCTCTCCCAAAGGGCGTACGTACGCGTCTATGGATCCATCCGCGATACCCCACTACTACCCACTTGCGAGACAAAGAAAGGGGAGGGCAAACCACAAAATCGAGCGAAAGTAGCTTTATCAGTAAAAATAATTTCGTTAACTCGTCCCGAAACTCCATCCCATTGGCTTTTGCTTCTATTTATGCTTTTACCTGTTTGGAGTCTAGTGTCGTTTTTTTTCCACCCCTTTCTCTCCTGCAATTTATCTGTCTTGTGTGGGCAGTAACATCCGTCGTCCAATTCCGACTGGTGCCGAGAGCAAGACGAAGAAGGCCCACTGACACAAGATGGCATCGACAAAATCTCGATTGTTTCCGGGCTGAAATGCTCGCCGTCAAAAATCGACACACTAATATGTCTTCGAGTCCTAAATCATTGATCAGGTAATAATGAATGTTAATGCCGGAAATTACCGGGCGCTGACCTAACAATTTTTTTAAGTTGCCATATATATCGTCTCCTCAACATTAAAACCTACTTGATTCACCCCCCTCCCTCGCACGAGCAAGGTTCAACGTTGGTACTCTGCAATACTACTGTACAGCAGTACACCTCTCCCCTCCTGGGGCTGTGTCAGCTGTATGTAGCTGTCATACCTATCGTGTTGTCACGTTACGCCCAGTTTGAACAGGAGATCAGGAGGGAGCCATTTCCGCAGGATGGAATCGGCCAACTCGAGGGTTTCTTGGCTGACCTCGTCCTCAAACCTCCGCACGCCTTCGGCCTTAGGGGTTACCCCCCCCGGGTGCTTGTCGATCTTCTTGTACTCAAAGTTGAAATCATTATCGAACGCCTCCTGCGCCGTACTTGAGACAACGTTCATGGGGAGCTGCAGACCTAATGCGTCAAACCATCGGGTGTGCCAATCCCAGGGATCCGTCAAAGTGTCGGCGTACCAAAACGTTACAGACTGGCGGGATAGCAAACCAGAAAAAAGGATGTACCGGATGGCAACCCATTGACACATGAGCGGTAAATGTTTGACCATGAATTCATCCAAGCTGCCGAGATCCTGTCCTTTGTGGAGCTCCTTGTGGAAGAACGCGCTTACGGCAACCGGTCTCGGGTCTCTGAACACCGCCAGCTGGAGCCAGTCGTCGACGACCGCGCAGTTCGCTTGGTTCAGGTTCACGCACCTCCACAGATCGGAAAAGTTTTCCACAGGGGCGCCGTCGGCAAACGTGCAAGCGTTTCCGTTAGGATGCTTTCCTTCGTCCTTAATGCCTAGATCGATACCGCGCGGATGCTGGTAGGGACAACTGTTTCCCACGGGCAGGATGTGTTTGTGGATATTGCCGACCACGATCGATACCCTGAGACAGTTGCACGGGTGCGCGTAGGCAGAAACAAAAAAAGATCAACGCACGGCGGAGCGAAAAAGAGGTCGAAGGTATCGTGGGAATGGAATACAGCGCGTAAGCGGAGACGACAGGAGGAGAGCGCGACCAAACTCAGAACGAAACCACTCCTCCTTCCCCTGATGATGTCAGAATGAGCAAGAAACCGGTGATGCGGTATTTCTAGACGCATCGAAGGAAACGTACTACGGGCTAGAGTTTTGTTGTTTCATTTACCTTGGTTTGTTGAAGACACTCCCTGTCTGGGTCACAAAGTAGTGGGTGGTGGTGTGGCCATTGTTTTTGTACGCGATCGATCCCCGTGGTCTTTTTAAACAATATCATCTAGGGGTCTTGTAATTGTTTAATCTCGCAAACGAGGGGCGCTTAGCGACGACGTGAGTATAGAAGCAGAAAGGATATATGGGGATGGAGCTTGGATGCGAGTAAGATCTGTGGTGGAACACAGAAGAGTACGTAACGAGAAGAAAGGCGCTAACACAGTAAATAGAGCAGACATAGCTCAAGCCGGAAATAGGTACAGCGCATGTTGATTTGGTGTAGGGCTCTTTTTGTTCACGCGAATTTTTATATCGGGGTGCTCATGAGTGATCAACGTCGAAGCTCATGCTCACCATTGTCGGATGGCAAGAATAACTGTAAAGAAAGGAGAAACTACATACGTGTAAAATGTGCAATCGGGGTTTACCAGTTAATGTGAGTAGGTGGAATTGATCAATGCCAGCTACCTTGGCTTCGTTTGTACTCTATTAACAATTCACACTTGAAACGGTTTTTACCCATGTATGTACGACGCACACGATAAGGTCGGTTCGGACAGATATCATGTACCTTAACCGCTCCTCTTCCCTCCGATTATCATGTTATCAATCTTCTGAATTTAGAGGGGTAACGGGAGATGAAACCAATCAGTACCCGCTATAGGACTCGGGCTGCACTAGTGTGGATTCATTTGCCTTTCTTCACGAAAATAAGCAAAATCGTTAGCAACAGGACGAACAACCAAGCTGGTCCAAGGTGGGGGCGATCTGAATAGTTTCGCCTATGCATCAAGTGGGGCACACGACCGCCTCGCTTTTCGTGCTGACCTTTCGCTTTTCCGTGGATATTTTCCACCGCCTCGCTTTTTGCGCAAATAGTTCGCATTTCCGTGGACACTTTCTCGCCCCACCTCCCTCGCGGGTGGTATGTCGATGGCTTTCGTCGACATTCTATTCCTGTTGTGGCGAGGTCTTTTCTTCCGCGTACCTAGTCGGCTTAGCAACCTTGCCGCCCAAAGGTGTGGGAGTGGGTTAAGAGGACCCGCATCTTCAACCCATGTTCTAGCTCGTGGAATTGGGGTTTCATTTATATACCACAATTCTGCATATTATACGGCTCCTCAGAATCGGCTTGTGCTAGGGTACTGCTTTGAATGAGGCAGGAGGGCCGGTAGTTACCTGGGTTCAGGTATTGGGATCCCATTCGCAATACTCATGAGGAAACATTGAATGGAAAACCGGGGCTTCCTTGCGAGGCACGAGCCTTGCTCTCAGTCTCCATCGTGCGCGAAAAGAGTAAAGCTGCTCTTCTTCCATCACCCAAGCAAACAAGACACGTGAGTCCCAACGAGTACCTGCTCAATAGGCAAATCTAACAAGGGCCAGAAAATGTCCCGATCTTGTACTGCCCAACCGACCGAGCAGTGCTAAGAACCCTCTTCGTTTTTATGGGTAGCGCCACGATCCTCAACAGTCCCCGAATGTAGAGCCCCACCGTCCATACTCCGCTTGCAGTCTGTTGTGAATACGGCTGTTAATAGCGGAGAGTTTTAGGTTTATCTTTCCGGGGGTTTTTCATCTGATCTTCCAGATTTTTCTGTTTTTTTCCCCCCACATTATGTCAAATTATTGTTTCCTCCCTGGTTTCTTGGTTTCCTCTGTTAAATTTCGCAAATCGTGACAGAACTCACCCTTCCAAAGACTCCCAAAAATTGGGAATGCTGTTGAAAAACAAAAGAATATCTCCAAGAAGAACAGCGGCCCTCTTTGTGAGCGAAGTGCAATCTCTCCGAGTTGGTTTTGGTCGACACATTATACACGATATAAGTGAACGTACGTTTTGCTGGAGCTCACCACTTGACACGCTCATACACCTCACCCACTAACTGACATTTGAGGACCGCTACTAGGGCAGCGGGGCTACCGTCTGCAGTTTGGCCACTTGGGCGAGAGGCTCTGGACTCCACGAGAAATTTGACTTGGTATTATGCTGTTGACGTTGCGCCAGGAGCGCCCGGGAACTGTTTCTAACACGCAGCAGATTTTTCTTCCGATACGTAGACAGGGAGGGGGGAACGGGTACTCAAACGCCGATCGAGCGAACATCAAGTTTGGAAAACATGATTTTTTGTTATTTTTATTTCATCCTGCGACCACAACGCTGACCTCGGGAGGTGTGGTGTGAAGTTTTCTCCGTTCGAGAGGGAGCCCTGCCCTGGCAGAGCCCAAATATAAGCTTCGGAAGCGATGCATACGCAAACCCTAGGAGAAGCACACCGAAGCTTCAAATTTCAAAGAAACCGAGGGTATAGTAAGCAGTCACTCGGTCGCGTGGATCTGAGAGGGTTGAAACCCAAAAACTTGAAACTACCCAGTATCGCACGTGGCCAATAGTCAAATGACCAAGGCAAGCAACAAACGAGTACGCCCCCCCCCCCCGTATCGCAGGAAACATGCAGCTCGGCCTGAAATCAAAATGACTATTCAAGGCTGTCAACCATGCGCGAGCCTGCCCCAAAAGCGATCCCTACAAGTGGTACGATACGGCCCACCCTTCATGGGACTCGCCGAACACCTCACCCTTCGCTTTGGTCTTGGTGCTATTAATAGCAATGTCTGCCTAGTCAGTCGGTGAAAATCCGACGTCCTCCGTCCCGACGTTACAGGGATTCGAGGGCCTATGGTCATACGACCATGGCCATGTATGATATTGAGTATACTCCCCACCCCCCTCACCCCTTCCGAGGCCTCGGTCCGAGTAAACACCACAGGACTCGTCTCTCCCGAGGGGTTGCACTTTCCGGCTCATTTTGGTGTTAGCCTGTTGAGGCCCTTGAGGGAGCAGCACCTAGTGCACCGGTTCCTCTGATATTTTTACTTGTATATCTGGAGTTGGACCATTAAGCACAAAAATATTGGCCGGGTTGCGCGAAACCAATTCTTCAAAGGCATGTTTCGGGTGGTATACAATAAGGGACCACCCCTATATGACCCCTGTGAGGCACCACCCCTATATGAGGCGCCACGCTCGGCGTGAGATTGGTCATACTCGGCCGGGTGGATCTGGGCGGCTGAAACCAAAGCACCCGAGAGTGACCCGCAATACCTCCTCACTTCCTTAGCCTCTCACGTGAAGGTGAAACGCCCGATGGTCGAGGGCGTGCAACGAGCAAAACGCGCGAAACGCCTACAACACGGCGCTTTACGACGATATTGAGGGTGTTACATGCGGCGTACCACGACATAGACTAAGACTTATTTCTGGCTGAATCATGTCTGGCTGATGCTTCTCAACCCCCAATCCGGACGGAAATACAAGGGACATTCACACGAGGAATGCACGGTCCTTCTATTTGCGCCCGCAGCGGCGAGAAACTACCGGCACCCATCACCGTTTGATAAGGAATTCGCCAAAGACCGTTCCGATGTGGACCCGTACTGTGGGTCGTGCGATTGTTTGTTTTGTATCGAGCGCACGCTTTCTCTTCATTTTTTCTCTTCATTTCTTTTCTTCTGACACATACATGATATATGCGGAGCTCTCTCGTTCCCCGAGCGAGGAGCCCCGGGAGCTACCGGTGCATCCCTAACGTAGCGTGCATCGGACAGGGTTTCTATGTTGGGGACCCCTGTAGGGAAGACGAGACGCGTTTAGTGGGGGAAAACGTGTTACGAACCTTTGTTGTGGGACATTATGTCGTCCATCGCACAGGGGCGGCAGTCGTCGTTAACACTTTCCGGACTGCAGCCCCCGTCTGGGCACATACTACTTGGAAATTGACTGCGTTGCCCCCAAATTGGTACTGCAGTCCTGAAAGGGTTCAGCGCTCGATATTGTCCAGAACGAGATAGTTTTGCCAGAATTCGAATGAGACAGGAGTTTTCGATCGGATCTCGTCGAGATCCTTTCGGAAACGTAAATGTTCGGCGCTCAGCAGCGCACCGTTCTCGTGCGACCACAAGAACAAAATGATAGCAAGTTCGCGTACTCGTACGAATATGGCTCACTTCGAAAGTTTTTCGCAAGCACACGATGACGGCGACAGGTCTTTACCAAGATCTCATATCCTGTACAGCTGTCGCTAAATTGGTGCGTGCCTACCTACAGGCTGGTTCAAGTCCTACCTGGTAAAACGGCCAAGAGTCGGGAAGATCACGCCTTTGTTTGGGGAGATAGGTAGATAGATGCCGATATTTTGCACACGTGTTGGATGTATGACCCCCCCGATCGACCCGCCATCCTTTTGTTTTGTTAGTATCTACACATTTGGGCGTTTTGCCCTCCCTGGACTGCAGTTCCATTTCGGCCACGAACCACTGCAATTCAAAGCAGTTCATCCTCAAAGCGGAACTAACTAACTGCAGTCCTCAACAGGGTTGACACTGTTGGGACTGCAGTCCTCACGCCGGTATATTTTCCTCCCCTTCGAGTTACTTCGTCCATGCAGCAGCTATTCGCCCTTCTTGGGTACGCACGGTTTCCTTCCAGCAGCCTTTCTGAGACCTTTGCGTCGTTTGTATTCTGTTTCAATCCATATCTATTCCCGTTGTGTGTGTTTTCGCCTGCTCTCTGCTCTATTATTACGATTAATAGCTTGTGTTGTTGTGTTCTCGTACCCGGTACGCCGGATTTGCACGTGCTTTGCCCACGAATTTGCGATTCTCTCAAGCTTTTGGTCTTTCTCTATTATTTCACATTCCGTGACCCTGGAATGAGTACCTCTCTAGAATATGGAATCAGTACTGTACGGACACTGGGTTCACTGACGAAGCTGGGTAAAGAGAAATATTGCATGTGAAGATATCACCAACACAGGGTTGGGGACAAGCTACTTAAATTCTAAATCGATTGCCCGCAAAACGAGATCGCAGTCTTAAAAGGGTCAAGGAGTTCCAAAACTACTGGAAGGCGGGCGGGCGGGTGGGGGTGTACTCAATATGAGACATGTACTCGATATCATGCATGGTCGTAGTCGTATGACGATAGACCCTCGCGCCCCTACAATGCCGGGACGGAGCATGTCGGGTTTTCAACGACAAGGCAGACATCGCTTGCACCCCGCGCGAAGCGCCGTGAGATGTCCGGCGGGTCGCATGAAGGGTGAGCTGCATCCTACTACGAACCGCGAGTGAGGCGGACTTGCATATGTATGACAGCTTCAATGAGTTCATTTGATTTCCGGTGGCGGGCGGGTGGGGGGGGGGGGGAGGGCGGAACCTTAGGTCCACGCGTCTACAGGGGGTAATAAACATGCGTTCAAATGTCCAGGGTCAATCTCACAAACAAGCCGCGTGAGCGTTTGACCTCGTGTGGGGGAAAAGCGCGAATCGTAAGGTGTTGCCTCGCACGTTATTAGTTTCAATATATTTGCAGCTCTTTGTCGATAGTTTTAGCTTGAAATAAGTCCGGCGCAGTCGGTTGTTCGAATATACAAGGTATGCGTGTTTCACAGACATCTAATGCCTTGGATTGCCTAGAACCCGCTCGTTCTGGAAACAAAAAAAAACGTTTCCTCCCTACGGGAACTCAAGGCTGTTGCTGACCATTTGCTAAGGCCCGTGGGTGTTCGGGACACGTTTTTGCGCTTCGTAGCGCCAGTCCTAGGGCTTCAATTAGGCGTTGAAGTTAAGGATTGAAATTAGAAATTGAAGGCAGGGGTTAATATTATTGAGTTGCCGATAGAGGTTGCAACTAGGAGTCGCATTTTTTAACTTGAACTGTTTCTCGCTGATGGAGTTCCTCAACCCTCGAAACTGCTCAGCCTTCAGGCATCCGATGTACCTGGGGATTGATCCCACGATGCTTCATGGGGGCTGCAGTTTGGTCGTTCTAGATTACTGTCTGACCGCTTGACCTCGTCCTCAAGTTTGCACCTATTTCCCGATGAATGTTGTGCATTTGCTACGTGCAACTGTTTTTTTTACCTCGCAACGCATCTAGATGCGGGTCGAGTTGCGCGAAAGCATTTAATCGAAGTCGTGTTTCTAGTGAGTGGTATATTGAGCTTTTTGCGTGGGGGCCTCACAGGATAAACCGCCACCCCTGGGAGGCATTTTTGCCGATAAAGTCTACAATATTTTGCGGAGGATTACGTTCCAAGTTTTACTCACCACTTCTGTGTCCCTACATAATAAGCCTAACAAAATTGAATATTCATGTTTAATTAAAATGATCTTTGTATTTGGGGAGGATTTATTCACAGGGCAGGTTTTTCGTGAGAGGTGTAGAGCTACTCAAGGGAAGCGCCCCAGGAAATAACAGACAAAACGGAAAAATGGGAACGAAACAAAAAATGGGAATGGACGTTTTTTTTTAGAAAGCAAACCAATTGTGTACAACTCCAAGAAAAAACGTTGACAGTCCTGTGGGGCTGTACAGCAGCCTTCGAATGAGCTGTCGCTCAGGCTGGAAGTCCTCGGCATCGCCGCGGTAGCCAGCATCTAGAGAAATCACAATAGAGCCAGCGTATATCGCTTTTTGCGCCCACCCGAAGGCACGAGATGGAGCATGACCGTTCTGACGAGCTCCTCTCACAGGACTGGCCAAGGGGTTTCGCAGGATCATTTTGGTTCTCTGATACACCACATGGTTCTGGAGATACGGCTTGGTTCTCATTTTAGGCTTCGTTCCCATATTTCCGATTTGTCTGTTAAATTTGGATCCTAGATCCCCCGAGGGTGAACGGAAAAAAAAGAAATGAAATGTGCCTATGCTCTATGACAAGGCCAGACAGAGGGAGAAGTATGCCAGAACGGCGACATTTTTTTCTTTGTGCTTCGTACCAGTACATGTATACCGGACGATTGTGCTCAGAATCAAGTATAATTGGTTTCAGCAACCCCCCCCCTACCCCCTGCTCTGGCGTCAACAGGAGGTGGCGCGGCAATATGCTAGTTTGAATACCTCTGTGGGTGTCTCCATCTTGCTATGCCCCCCTTATCTCTGACGCTTTTCTTAAGCTCCTGCCACCCTTAAAAAGCTGCGCAAGCAGGCTACCCTAAGGAACTGGTGCGCCTGCAACTAACTGGGGCTCCTCGCTCGAGGAGGTGTGTAAGCTTCACCCAGAAACGGATTTTAGAAAATTCGACGCTTGGAAACCCGATGGGCCTTAGTTCCTTGGCCTGCCCCTAGGTCTATTTCAAAATACGTTTGTGAAACCAAATCGACTATGATGGGCAGTTTGTTAGAGGAGGGGCCCCATCAATCAGAAATGGTTTGGGAAAAAAGAGGTACAGGACCCCTGTGACTGGTGCCGCGGTGGGGGCGGGGGGTGGGAAGGGGGGGGGGGGTGGCTTATATGTCCTGCCGTTTCGGTCGATGAGAACTGCCCCTCCGGCTAGCGACCTCCCTATTTCTTGGCGTCTTTGTGTCTTCAACATTATAGTAATATCTTCACGATGTTCACCGGTAGGAGATTGTTCGTTACTGTATGCGCGTCCACGCTTGATTGAGTGAGATAGAGAGTCACTCGTCCCAGTGACGTAAATTCACAGTCGAAAATGGGGGTAACCCGGCTAACGTCGCACCCAGTCCTAACGTAGCACGTGTCTCAAAAATCCCCACCGGAGGCGTTCTACAATAGTTATAGAGGTTCACGCTAATTGCTTCGAGGCTCCACACTTACTTGAGGCGCTTCATACCTCACCCGAAAACTGGATTAAGCAAAAAACCTCTGAATCGCATCCCCGTGATCAATCCCATGGACCAAGTATGCAAAAACGTCATTGCTTTCGACAAGATTGGCGTTCCGACGATGTTGGGTGAAGGAACTCCGTCATTCAGAAACAAAAAAAGCGGAAATCTGCAACCCCTGTGGAGAGCGCGTCATCCGAAAAAATACCTTCACGCAAATATTTAAAGCTAAGCTCCAATACGTAGCCGCACAGGCTTGCATATTTTGCTTGATATGCGGTACGTACGAGGTCACAAATCGGGTGCAAATGTTTGGGGTACGTAAGCCTAGCCGATGTAAGCGACGGTCGGAGTACCACCGACCTTTTCGAGAGATCCTCCCTTCATTACAGTACATATACTCTATTTACCTCACCGAAACACACATTTTGCCAATCCGACGCCTGCACAAGTGTGACAAGAACAGAACGTTGTCGAGTCATCAGGTCTGATTGATAGCAAAGTTCCTTTTTAAAAGCCGTTTGGTCATACGTGGCTACCTTTTTTTAATACTGTGTATGGATGGTGTGACTAGGGATGATTATTAGCAGCGAAAAATACATGTGGTATTGCGACGATATTGGTGGGCTCAGAAGCCTGGCGCGTGAGAAATATTTCGGCCGAGAAGGGTTGTCCCCCTATCGTACGTAGGCCTCAGCTTTTTCAGTTGAGGCCTGTCGCGTCAATGGGAAATGCTTAGGCTTGAAAATGTGCAAACCCCACCTGCAGAAACAAGCCCCGTGCGGTCCTTCTCACCTCTCCACCGTTTCGCAAGGACAACTTGCGCCCTTTCTGCCTAAGGCCGGGTCGAATGTCATTGTTCTGTTCGTGCTCTTTCCCGAGGGAGTATCCACACCGTACTCGTCCGTAAAGTCGACCCAACAGCTTTCCTGACCTGACCACGCGCGGGGGCAATCAACAACATCGTGGGCGGGCGCGAAAAGTAAGGGGTGCATCCGTACGGGGGCGGGTATGATACCACTCGATCGCCAGCTGTGACCGACCTCCTAAACAAAAACGAAAAAAGAAACAAAATAAGCCGTACCCTGGTTGTCTAGCTCCCGTAGTGAGCGACATATTTTACAGTGTCGTTGCCAACCGAAGCCCACCCAAACGTACGCACAACATGGTAGGGCGAGGTAACTTGTTACATCTTTTGTTTTTGTTTCAGCCTCACCAAAGCTATACACCAGATGCGGCAAGGGGATTCACTTATTACAGTTCTCGCTTATCTCAGCTGCTCAGAGCGACTATGCCGATTGAGTGTTTCCACGACTCGTTCGCAGTCTCAACAAGGTTTTTGCAGTCTTTGGTTTGCGAGACACGCGCCGCCATGGGAGTCATTACTGCATTGCGGCGTTGGACCGATCTGTTTTTTGTTTTTTGTTTTTCGTTTTTTCACGTCCAATTCCCTCAATCGGGTGGTCTATGATACAACCTGGAAGGGACCAGGGGTTGTACCACCTACCATCTCACCAGGCTATATGGTGTAGCACACGATACGTGCCACGATGGAGGTACTCTATCTTATTTTGGTCAAACCATTGCCGACGGATGAGGGTTCTGCGCCTATAGAATTACCCAACATAGTTTATTGTGACCGGGTTTTTGTTCTCCAAATGGACCTATGGATGGAGGCAGTGGGACTTTCGCTCATTGGTTTAAGCATCAAATTTTACGAAACCCGTTATTGGCGTGATGTACGGATGGAGCTCCTCAAGTGAAGATGAAAGCCTCAGAAAAATAACCCTGGAAAATTGCAGGTGCACCCCTTCGAAGCATGCATCACACGCCAAGGCATCGGACGGACGGACGCTACAGCAGTAGCGGGCGGACTTGACCCTTATACTACTACTGCAGTCCCGTGTTGGAGGCAAACCACTCCATTTACAAGTACTTTATACCCAAGACGGGACCGCGGTTCTCTAGGGGTCAACGTCTCTCTGCTACAGGCTGGTTTATGTCACACGGCGGAGAGCGTCTTTTCGCCGGCAAAATCCAGTGTATTTGTTCGTGTCAGACTGTGAAGTCGCTTCTGTGGATGCTTAAGAACACCTGGACTGAGGGGGGGGGGGGGGGGGGTCATTTATTGCTTGCCGTAGTCATTTGTCCACACATCCTTTCAGAGACGGAGCACCGTTTCTACTCCAAATATAGACACCGTTGCGTTGTTTCTTAGTGTTCCGTGCCAATCTCACCCCCTTTCTGTTTCGCCGCCTGTGACCACCATATATCCCCTAGGATAGCGAATGTGTTCTAGCTATCTAGTGTACCGGACTTCTCCATGTCACATTCGTCTGTTTGCCTCATCCCCCCTTTAAACTCTTCCCGTTCCTCCTTGTACATTTCACATTCTCCCATTAATACCATGCGAATTCAACTCTAGTGCTTCCCCACACGGGCGTATCTGTGCATCTACGTCTCCTCTTACTGGCTATTGGTGCGTATACCCCCGCCTCCTTCTGTCCAGGGATCGTTCTATGATAATAGAGGTAGCACCTTTTTGTTTCTAAACAACGGGGCTCCTTGACCCAAAATCGTCGGAATGCCAATCTTGCTTCGTCAAAACAATGGCGAAAAGGTATACTTGGGCCATGGGATTATTACTCATCGGGATGCAATTTGATTTTTTTAATGTCAGCTCTCGAGTGACTTACTTTTAGTATACATCCCCTGAAGTGAAGAGCCCCACAAATAATCGGGTGAATCTCTATCGTAGAACGCCTCCAGGTCCCCTACACGATATATAGCAGTTGCAGCGATATATATCGCGAAGTCCATTGGGCCTTGTAAATACGATTTCATTCCCATCCGGCTGAGTCTTATGCAGATCGACTTCGAGCCTCAGCTTTATGTTTTTCCATCCCGAAGAAGCAAAACTGCTTGTCGGTGGAGTCTGAATAGGCGAAATCCGACCGGAATATTTTCGGATTGAGAATCCAATGGACCACGTCGTCAAGGTTTTGCCCAAAATCCGACGACTTGGCCCTTAAGATCTTCAGATCGAAAAAGGGCACGGTCTAAAAATTCAAGATACTATCGACGACAACAAGCAGTGGCAGAACGATCGATGTATTGGATGGTGACGCAGCTCTATAGTGACGTTGCTTCGCGCCCGACGCGCAGTTGGCGGGCCGCGCGTCCCCCCGTGGCCAGACGACTGTCGGCTGGCGCGAACTCGGGGCTAGAGATCAAGAGAAGCGCACTCGGTGCGCACGTCTCCGTAGATACGTGCTCGGACGCTTGAAACCTACCCGCAGTGTAGCGCACTCGGCGCGTTTCTTTGCGGCGCCGGACCACAGCAACATCACTTGGTCTCGGTGGTTACTGGAATCTCACGCACAACAAAACCTTCTTTTTTGCATAGGAAGACTGCTGCTTCGATTCGCAAACTTCACAGCTGAAAATGCGATCGATCGGGTCAAAACCTGAAGCTCAAAACACGAACCACATAGGAAACAACCCAACTCTTGTATATCTCTAAGTGTGTCCGGATTTCATCCTTTTTCCTAGCGCCTTTCCCTTCTTTCTATGCTTGCTTCTACTTAATAATTATGTCTTGTACCACCCACACTTCTCTACGGACATCGTCTCTACTTGATTATCTCCTCTATCCTTCTATACTTTGTCGACAACGCTATCTCACCTAATCCAGCCCGCCCTTTGGCTACTTTCTCCCTTGCAGCATTTTCAAGTATGTCTCGCAACCTCCTTGGAATATTCCTTACTTTTGTTTTGCCATGCCAACCTTCTCACGTCTCTATTTGTCCTCTGTGGGTACTTTTTCCCAGTCCTTCTCTAAATACTGCATCATTACTCGTCGTACCTGACAATCCTTGTCTTCTTTAGCTGCTTCATCTGTGCTGGTTCCAACTGTTTTGCAAAGTTCGCCCTTTCCTACACCTCTCCTGCAAATTCTAGCTTCGGTACTATCGCATTCAAAAGGGATACATCTCCTAATCCTTGCGTCAAGGTACGAGTCTGTTACGATCGCATCAATCTTGCCTACGTGTGCTTTTTCACCCGTTCCTATTATTCTCGCTGTGTGTGTTTATCAAGATCTTAGGGCAGTCCTTCTTAAATTGTTTCTCCTTGGTACGTATGTATACCAATCTACAATCGGTGAGTCATCTTCTCGCCATTTCCAACAGAAATATACAGAGTTCACCTTATTATCTTCGTTACATACGACTCCGTACTTTGTTACGTTCGCCGTTACCCTCCATTCATTCCCTAGCCTACTCTAAAGCCTTCTCTATTTATTTGCTTCTTTCTGCAATCTTTCCGGCGTTTGTCATATATATATTATCCGCACGAAGTCATCCACTAACCTAACATCAATCTCAACACTGTATCTCCCCCCGCTGTGACTCCCTGCTTTCTTTGCTGCTTCGACTGCTACTACTACAGGTGTCAAAAATGTTCCTTGAATATATAAGGTGATGGCATTCATCCCTGTCGCTGTGCAACTTCTTGTAAAATATCAACGCTCCTTAATAATTCCCCGTCCAGCATCATAGCACCTCTCGCATATCTATTCGGTCACCCTTTTCACCATTCTCCACATATTTCCCCGGATCCCTAGCTCCCACAACATTCTCCACTATCAATTTATCCAAACTACCTGTATGTCGTGGGCCTTCTTCACATCTAGATAAAACTATTATTTTTCACATCTCCCTCCGATCCCTAGCTCCCGCAAAGTTTTCCAACAATAGATTTACCCAGACTATGTAGTAGACCTTCTACGAGCTGGTCTGGGCAAGACCAACTTTTATATTTGTCCTGCGCTTTCGCAACCACTTAGAAGTACTATGCCTCCAAATTTGGCTACAGTGTTACTGAGCCCGCAGCGCATTGGCCGACCATGATTTCTTTAAAAAAACCCGATTTAATTTTGTCGAGAAATTAATTGGGAAAATATAGATTTTCCGTCAAATATGAACACTACAATCTATACGAAAGCCCACCAACCGATGCAGCTGATGTTCGGTGTGAACGTTCTTTGAGGCATGCCCCAAGTACAGAAACCCTTAAAACGTCTTATTCGATTTTCTTCAAGAGACATGTCGTGTATACGATATCCTATACAACGCCGAGATATTACGATAAGACCCACAAAATCTGCTATTATTCCCACACCAGTTTGTTTTCTGACCTCGGTTTTTGTCACGCCTTATTTCGGGCAAGACAAAGAAGAGATTCATTACTGCGCAACTGTTTTCTTCAGTTTTGGTCATGAACATTGCAATTATTTTGAAATTGCGCCTTAGCTCCCGAAAAAAGTACAAAAAAAAACGAGTGGTGCAGTAACTATAATAGTTGATAATCACTACGGAATACTTTGATGAAGCAAGTAAGTGTCATTTTTTATAGATCAAACTGCGCGAAATCGGGCTGAGACTTTGCGCGGAACCCTAAATAGCTGGTCTTGGCCAGCCCAGCCTACGGACATCTCATCTACTCAAGAGGCCCAGCCTAGATCCCTCAACTCCATCTGGAGATCAGCAGTGTGTTGTTGGCCCCGTGTCGTTTTCACCTTGGTTTGTGTCACCTAATAATGTGTCCACATGGCTCACGCAGCTATGGATAGGCCTTGACCTCGCTCGCCCTTACAGCTTAGATTGTCTTCATCCTCCACCGTTGTTCCCATTATATCGTTTAGAATCCTCGGACGGGTTTTGCCTACCGTGCTGAATAGCGTTATCCCTCTATAGTTCTCCAGGTCAGCCTTATCTCCTTTCCTCAACAAGTTTACCACTACTCCTCCCCGTCACATCCAAATTGTATTCGCTCTTCCATATATATTATACAGGTATGACGATCATAATAAGCATTCCTTCTCCCCTGTACTCCAAAAAAATAATTCACCGTTTGGTCTCTGCCCATGCTGCCATATAGTTCACAAGTTTAGCGACACACTTCTTCACTTGCTCCCTTTTGCCTTTTGAACTGTCTCTGTAACCCTTCTGAAGCACCGTCTTCCCTTTCTGATGCATCTGCGATAGCCTCTGCGCAGGCGTAGGTTTCTCCTCGCTTTCTGCGTCAAACGGTTTGATGGCTGTGGGCGTTCCTAGCTTGTGGTAAGGCTTTCATTAGTTTTTTCCCCCTTCGAATTCTACCGTCCTGGGCTCTCAAGGTAGCTCCCCCGTGTCTGTTCATCAGGCTTGTTTCCCCAGACATCCTTTATATCCCTACCCGCATCTGCCTTATTATCCCGCCCTCGAAGTCTTCGTTCGTTTTATTCACTACATCTTTCCACATTATTATATCCTGTTTTTTTCTCTACTACCTCTTCTACTTTGCTCCATTACGGGGGACCATAGTAAATAGGACCTACGGTATACACAAAAAACCATCTATTTCCCTATTTCTACTAACAATATTTGGTCCTATTCACTATGCCCCCCCGTAATAGCTACATCCTTTCTCCCACCTGCCGTATTCCTTCTCGAAGTATATCTTGCGTGTCCCTTTCTCCATACTCTTACAGCCTCGTTTAGTTCCTCATCCCAATATTTTGCCCCTCTGTGGCATACTAAGCCTTTTTCCTATTATTCCGTTATTATATGCTGTGGTCTTGACCAGCTCCCATCCCTCTATTATCTTATCGATAAATTCCTTCTGCGATATCCCTTTCCACCCCGGCCTTTGTTGTACCTACTCTTTGCAACAGATCGGAAAATTACTCAGCTAATTTGGCCTTCTCTTCGTCGCACTCTTCCTGTTTTTCAGTCACGTCTGGTGTGTCGATTCACCATTTATTTGTACACTTTGCTACCTCGCGTATGTTATACTACTCTCGACTGCTGCTGGCTGTCTGCCCATACCAAACAGTGATCCGTAGTTCCTACGTCCGCTGCGCATGCACGTCCTTCCGTTTCCATGCTACTTCCATCTTCTACCACTGGTCGGAAGAGATACATCGGACAGGGTAGCAAGGCACCAGGCCGAACGGCGAGCAGAACATGTCCATGCTACTTGTTAGGCGTTCTACGATAGATAATGGTTGACCCTAATTTTTCTGAGGCTCCTCACTTAAGGAACTCCATACCTCCATCCGAAAACTGACTTCGGCAAAATAAAAATCAACTTGCGTCCAGATGAATAATCCCACGGCCCAAGTATACAGAAACGTATTTTTTTTTAAACAAAATTTGCATTCCGACGATGTTGAGGTTGAGGAACGCCGTCATTCAGAAACAAAATGGCGGAAATGTGCTACCTCTATCGTAGAACTCGTCTTGTGCCGTCAACTGCTGCAGCTGGTTCGAACGTAGCCTTCCCTTGCTTTCTTTCTCTTTTTGCGCTTTGATCCTCGGTGACTTTCGTGTTGTCATTTTTCTACTTCTCCAACACATAACTAAAGCCGGTTAACTTAAGTTGACACGGGCCCTTAGCCGTGTCCGATGCCAACAGTGATTATAGAAATCTTAGTAATTCTTAGAGCTGACACCCATTTTATTCCTATTTTTCTACAGCCTCCTGCACATGCCAGGGGCCTGAACAAGCGCACTCGGCCCAAAAAAAGAAGATTTTGCCCCTTTTTCAGGAAAACAGAGAAGAAAATTGAAAATATGGAAAATAGCTAGAAAACGCATAAAAATGTTGAATTTTCTTTTGTTCTCGCGTCGTCGCTGAGGACGATACTTGCTCCTCGTCTGCAAGCAATAGTTTCCGCTGTCGGCGATAATATTCATGAAAAGAGACAAAAATCGTCAAAATTCGGCCGAAAACGGATCAAATTGGCCGAAATCGGTCCAAATTTGGTCAAATTTGACCCACAAATTCTCATCAATACCAACTTGGATTATTTTTTTAATTATTTCGTGAGCACCTCCATGTCTGTATCTTTGCAACACACCCAACTAAAGTATCGCACACGCTCACGTTCAAAATATATACCTTGAGCGCCATAACCGACTCATACGTTTGAGGAAGTATATTTTTTTCTTTTTGTCCTTATGAAAAACTGTTCTTCGCGAGAGGATTGTGTTGTGTATTGTCTGCCGCATCCTCTGCGGGTGTGGGGCATGGATGACAAAAGCAGGGAGGAGACGTCAGGGAGGAAGCAACGTACGAGGCCGACTAGTAAAACCTGTCTATTCTAATTGCACCGCAACCTGGTGTGGCCGCCTGGAGGATGTTTTTTGTTGTTGTTGTGCTTTAGATTGACTATTTTTTGCCTTCGTTGTAGGTCTCACTCTGTTTGTATGCGGTAATATTATTCGGTCTTCAAACCATATTTAGCGTTTGCTTTATCGGCTTTTAAATTTGTAATTTGTTCTCTCTATTTCATAGGATGGGTATGTCGTGCCTGTCGTATCCAGTACGATGACATGTCGTGCCTGTCGTATCCAGTACGATGACATGTCGTGCCTGTCGTATCCAGTACGATGACATGACCCTGCACTGTTTACTCTGCCTACTAGTAACTGCAGAACAATGTAGTATCTCTGTGGCGTAGCTTTGCAACCACAAAACTTGTATCTCTTTCTAAGATTGAAGAATCGGCACGGACACTGGTTGGGCTAGATGCTGACGGGTACAATGAACGGCATAACGTAAAGAACACACACACGAAACAAGTCAAGAAATAGCTTTCTCCCTTTCGTATGAGCTGTCTTGTCCATTCTGGCCCTGCGCTTTTTGCTCCGTCGTTCAACGTCTCCATGCCACTGTCCATAGCGAAGTTCAACATATCTGCCCTGGGCATTCCTATATTGTTCAATGTCCTCGTTCGAGTTGCTCACCTTCCCAATTGCTGCTTCAAAAGCTTTTATTAGTACTACTTTTCCTTTCTGTGTATACTTCTGTGCATCTACAGCCACTTCTCCGAACTCCCTTCGACTATCTTTTACCGTACTTTTCTATTCTGGGGAACTTATTCAGTAGATGTTTCCCAAGTAAGTAGCAACCTTTTGCTCCCCGCTCCTCTGGTATCTTTGTCCATAAGTGTCCGTCGAATGTAGTGCCTTTGATCGCCTATATTGAGCCACACAGATATTCTCTGACTAGGAAACCTACTCCCCCCGCCCCCCCTATTTTAGGTATTCTGTCCCTTCCTGTTTTCGCCTATCCACGCGTACTGTCCAACTTTGCAACCTACCCGGCCACCCTCTTGCAACCTACCCGGCCACCCGCTTGTACGCCTGCGCCATTCAAGTCGGTATACATACTCTGCATCATTTGTGTTCTATCTAGCCCATACCCATATATTTTTTCTCTATCCCCTCTCGCTCTATGCTCGCTATCGATTTGAGCGTGACTCGAAAATGTGCACCCTCCCGGTGTACGTTTGCTGTTTATTGCACGGCAGGACATTCTTACTTCGTCGCACACCCTCTCGAACGCAAGCCTCGTCACGTCCGCGAGGAACTCCAGGTATCATCACTACTAGTCTGCGGTACTTTTACCCTGCCAATTTGTTTTTCTCTACCCCCTTGCCTCCTCGCCTGTCTCCTTATTTTTCCCGGGAATATCTCCACCTTATTCGTGTTCATACTTACAGCGGGAGTGTTCAACTTGATAGGATTTTCGAACCCTACTTATTTATAGTTCTTCTTGAGGGTCTGATCTGTTGTTTGTTGTAGTTTTTTTGCCGGCGCACTGCACTAGATAGGGTCTCCAATACAGGCTCGCAGCCAGGAGCCAAGTTCAACACCCTTTCTTTACAAAAGTACCCCACGTTTGTGTCACGCGATCTGCATGGTAGCCAACCTGTCGTCCCACGATCGAATCTACTACCAGGTATACTTTTGCCCCGAAGCTGTACTGAGAAGTCAATCTTACCGTGCAAGGCTCAAGGACGGCTTGCATAACACAAGGTGTTACTTTGTAATTGAGATGCTGTCTACGTCGCTTTCTCCGTGGTATGTTCGGTTTGTCATGGGTAGCTACCCCACTATTACGGGGGACCATAGTTAATAGGACCAAATGTTATTAGTAAAAATGGTTAAATATATAGGTTTTTATCAATGACATAGGTCCTATTAACTATGGTCCCCCGTAATAGTGCCCCCAAGAAGACTCTCACTGCCGAAAGTTTGTCCAACGATCCAACCACATTTTGTGCCGGTTTCTATCCTTCAAAATCCAATATATATATATATATATATATATATATATATATGTGTGTGTGTACCGCCTGTTGTTCGTTCTCTTTGGTCATGTGGTCGGTCACTTACTTGCAAGGCGTTTGTTTCATGCGTATGCCAGGTCTTGATTTTAATGGCGTACATCATCCGCTACCCCCCCCTTTATTTGGCGCATAGTCTACGCACCCAATGTCGGGGATTTTAGGAACAACGCCAAAACAGATTTGACCCGCCCAATGGATATATATCGGAAAAAGCTTTCCGAGTACCGTTTCACGAGACCCAACCTTCATGTTAACTGAACATGCCGGGGAGACCTTGTCAGATCTATATGCGTGCATATAAGGTGGCCCGCCTTCATGCTTGGTTTTGGGCTATGCTCCATGCCTTTACTACAGGTACTACGATATAGGAGAAACTATACACTTGTCCATGTCTGCTTTGTGTTTTGATACAGGGCAAAAAAGGTTAGTGGAGTTGTTCCATGTCTAAACTTGGTCTGTTGGGTATGGGAAAGAAAAAAGAATGAGGTGGGCAACTTCATGACTATTTATGATTTGTGTTTTGGTGCG
This sequence comes from Nereocystis luetkeana, assembly GCA_031213475.1. Taxonomy (NCBI): domain Eukaryota; class Phaeophyceae; order Laminariales; family Laminariaceae; genus Nereocystis; species Nereocystis luetkeana. The sequence goes on along the minus strand of JARUPZ010000025.1, from coordinate 1,562,408 downwards.
TATTGGAGAACATTGAAAGTTCATGTCTTAAGCAGGCTTGTGTTATCACAAGGGAAAACAAATTGGTTAGCTCGTTCGTTTCAGGTCCAGATATCGCATTGGTGTTTTGATGGGGAAAAAATGGTATTGGTTTTGTCGGAGAGCTTTTTTCCATCATTTCGACATTTTTTACGCGAATTTTTCAAACTCACATATTTCCATATATATATTTTTTAACTATATAGTATGAAAAAATTAACAACGTTGTTTTTGTTTGCTCCTGGAGAATTGCACGAATCGTGAAAGAACGCCTCCGTTAATTGATACATGTCTCCAATTATTTCCAAACTCGGAAACTTATGGAAAAAACGTTCTCCGATAAGAATGCGCCGTAGTTGAGTATTTTCATATCTCAATCCGGATTGTGATATAATAAGAGGAATAAAACTGGTTATATCAATTGTTTCACGTCCACATCTGGATTATTATGAGTTTCGGCATGAAAACAAAAGGTTGTTACGCAATCGAGTTACTTCGTGTCTACGCATCTGTTTGGCATTGAGGTGTAAGAAAAAGCAAATGTTAGCTGAATAATTTCATTTCTAAATCTGGTTTATATTTTGAAATGAGGAAATAAAGGAGATTTTGTGTTGTGTCTGATGATCCGTTGGGTCTGGATATTGAGCTGTTGTTGTTAAATCGGTGTCTAGGTCTGCTCTACGTGTCCTATGTGCCGACAGGAAGCAGTCTGTGCATTGCACGCCTAGTGTCTGGTGGTTTGGTTTGCAGCGTCTTCGCCACCTGTCGTCAATCCATCCCGATTTAGACAAGGTGGGGTGAGGGAGTTGTTAGTAGTGGTGTTTCGCCTGAGTTTGTTCTTTGAAATTGTTTTGTTGACAATTATGGATGTCTCGAAAACGGTCGAAGTCCTGCAACCGAAGAACCACGGTGAAACACCACGGTCCAAGAGCGCGATCACGCGAATATAGAGGCTTTGTTTTTTTAGGAAACGCAAACTGAACCCCAGTGGATTCAGAATTTGTTGGCCTATACTTGTAGGTCAGTCACTTCACGCGGGTCTAACTGATCCCGACATTTCTGGCTTCGCTGTAAGGCCGTGTCAGGCCGAGCTTCTTGCATATCCTAGAGCACACTGACTTCGGCATCACATCGGTATAGCCAGTTCGAATGTGCTATTTCCCTGAAAGTCTAGTACTGAGCGTTTTGCGTCTTCTACACTACACTAACTGCGGTATAGCCGGCACGAATTCTTTGCTATCCGGCTGCTTTTTTTCAGGGTCTACTACTGCTGCGAAGTACCTGGTACGGGCTGGGAGAGGACAGGTAGGCACAGAACGTACTGTAGCATACCTCAGTTTCCTCACCGAAATTATCTTGCAGGTACTCGCACGTTCTTAAGAGCGATGCTGTCGCCCAGTCGAACATCATGCCCGTGCCGCTCTTGGGTTCTCCGCGTTCCTGCACCCTAACGACTTGGCTCATCTTGCCACGCTGCCCGGTATTCTCCAGCTTGAGGAACAGGCTATCACAAGGCGGGCACGTCTCATATTGGTTCAACTCTCTCGTCTGCATATCAATATGGTGCTGGCTATTGGCCGACGAGAAGGCCCTATTCAGGGCTATGTACCAATTTGTTGAAGTCAACATCGACTTCATTAGCTGGCAGAAAAGCGCCCCAACGCGTTCTTCTGCCGTTAAAAAGCCCTCTGCTTTTTTTTCAACTTTTTCGCTGAGTCTTGCAGACGCCCTGTCTGTGGGGAATTGGCTGGGGGGACCCTGGACCACGAATTACCTGAGCGTGTGATTCAAGAAGCGAGATAGATACGGCGGGGAAGAATGTGTGTTTCGCTTAGTGGACGGCTTGTAATTTGCTGTGGTCACACTGTTGAAAAGTGGTACGTAGCCTCAGCCCGTCAGTCGTCTTCCAAATATCAAGTACGGAGATAAGCATATACTATGAGTGGAGTATCAGTTTTTAGTTGTTCATCGAAAAACATGTTGAGTTCAGTTGGAATCTCGGGGTTTCAGGTCGTGCTGCTTTCATGGTAAGGAATTGTTTTGCTTCTAATATTTTCTTCTCACTTTTTCTTCGTTTTTTCTTGTCTCTCTCTTAGTCGTAACTCAGATCCGGGGTCACTTGGCCGCCTCTCCTCTCCACTCCCCACTATGGTTCGTACCGTACATGTTTCTTCCCTCGTCGACCCGCTGCTTCCCCATCACTCCCCATTTCTTAAGGAACGTTCTAGCAGTTGTTCCTGCAATTTAAACCTTCTTCGGCGTTTCTGACATCCCCACGAAATATACCGCAAACATCAACCCGGACATTACCGTGTATCCCTCCACCGTGACCCCCTGCTTCGCTGCTCGGACGTCTGTGGCATCACGTCATTGATATAAATATGTATGTATATCTCTCTATATACCTGGTATATATACCTTCAAATGCATAGAGTGATAGCGCATATCCCTGTGCAATCCTTTTGATTTTGTTTCGATATATTTCGACAATTTCCCGTCCAGCTTCACGGCACGCGTCTCGCACATTCAGTCAATGTTTTTAAACATTATTAGGAGAGGGGACGTTCTGCTCAAGCGACTGACGACTGGGTATGACCATTATCGTTATGATGATGCCATCCTTCTAGTAGTAGTTTGTTACTTGAGGAGTTTGTTGGCCGAATATATCTTTTGGCCTCTGTTCAACACCCCCTGGCGCTGAAATCCGCGAAAATCTGCGTATTCTCTTCTTGCGTGTTTTATTTCCTGATTAATTATAGCGCTGGTTTTATCCCTCCTCCCGTTTTTCAGTGTTTTTCATTTTCATCCTGTTAATAACCGCATATTATCTCCTTTCATGTATGTGCTTATGAGGTGAACTTCTGCCGACTGTGGTGTCAAATAAATCCTTTACACAGTAAGTCGTACTTCACTGTTATCATGCTTATCCTCATGTACTTTATTGGTCGAGAAAACCACCTATTAATTGTCTTATTGAAATGCCCACTGAGTCTCTAATTTTCCCAGTTAATAAATACTTACCTGGTACTACTGTTTACGTACTCGATTTTTCTGTCTTCGGATAAAATAATCCAGGACGAACGAGTACGATCTATCTTGAGTTTCAGACATCGTGTGATGTATACTCGTCACTTTAAACTTGGAGAAAACCACCCCTACTAATAATAATAGTATAATCCCCAGTCTTAAATACTCTTACTGTTTACGTACTCGATTTTCCTCTCTCCGAGTGAAAGAAACCAGGACGAGTACGATCTATCTCGAGTTTCAGACAACGTGTGATGTATACACTTTTTTTGTATGTATTGAATTTGTTAATTAATTGTTATCGCCCTCGATGAAATGGGTTAGGGGGCAGTTCTCTGTTTGCTTGTATTTTTTTCGTGAAGTCACAGTTTTGGAGTTGGTGGGAGTGTGGAGAGAGACCAATCGGCACCGGTACACACAACACCTCGGCTCTTCTTATAGACTGAGCGTCTCTGCTTTTCATACCTACCTGGAACCAAGAACAAAAGGCTCGCCCTTCGCGCTCGCGCGTCCCATGAGATATGTACGCAACGCCTCGCGAGGGAGCAAAAAGGTCTGCCCCCAAGACTCGAATACTGCAGAGAGTTCTTTCAGGGGTTGGTCTACCCCCCCACAATAAAACGTGACGGAACGTCACACATGCCCGGTACACATTAATTAGTATCGAACTAAATATTTTTTTTCGTTGTGCACGTAGAATCAGTCACCGACCATGATACCAGGTAAAGCACAAGAAATAAAATACTGTAAATAGGTACATTTGCCCTCCAGAGGGCGCTTTTTGGCCTTAGAGGGCTTTTTGGGGGAGTCAAATGGCCACGTGACACGTGTGCATAGTACGATACGGTTACTATGTTACGGGACAGAGTGGTATGCCAGTACAGTATGATAACACGGTGAGGGCAGGACACCCCACCCCCCAACCACCCCCCAACAGCAATCAAAAGGCTGTGGTTTGCCTGGTCTATACGGCAGTGATGCATACCGGAGAGCACGTCCCTGCCGATATCTGTATATCGCAGAATGCCCCCCCCCTCGCCTCTACGAAAATCCCACACGGCTAAACAGTTCAAACGTGACAAGCACACCAAGACGCTGAAAAATGCTTGAAATACTCCTTGTAAATGTTGCAGCAGATAGATGTTGACGTGTTGACGTATACCTGCACATGATGAGCACGTACGTACGTGCGTGTTCGTTGGCAAGTCTCACTATGACATTCGTACATATTCTTGGCCTCTATTCTGCGCTTGATATATATATGAAAAAAACAGTATGCACACACCTAGTAAGAGTGCAGGGGTGGCCCAACAGTGCGGGAGGTGATGCTCGTGATTTCTGTAGGCAGGCTAGCGAGTGGCGCATTATGATCCTACAGGTCTTTGTTTCTTGAATCGAAGGGATAACATATATATACGTGGCGGTAACGAAGTGATCAACACAGAGACGAATATACTACATGTCTGTATATATATATATATATATATATATATTTTTCTCATCCCATTCATTATCTTCGCCCATCTTCTTCTCTCTCTCCTTCCAACTCGTAACTTAGATCCGGGGTCACATATCAGGCTCTTCTCCCCCCTTCCCACTACCGTACGTGCCTTCATTTTTATCGCGAGAAGATTTCAGCCTTTTCTTCCTTCGTCGACTCGCATCGAATTGTGCCTACCCAAGCTGCAAGGCGCTCTCAACAATTGATCCTTTTTATTTTTTTTTATTCTTGCAAAATAAAGTCAAAGTCCGACCCACCTGGGGCTCGAACCCAGGACTCAAACAAGTAGAATTCGAGGTTAACCACTTGAACCACCGGGGCGACCATACTACACAGAAGGTCGGAAAGTGAAAGCGAACTACTTTTCGTCTCTAAGTTGATGCGAATTAGGCTTTTTCGTGCTGCTAGACTACTATTACGGGGGACCATAGTAAACAGGACCTATGGTACACATAAAAACCTACCAGGTATGTGTTTAACCATTTTTACTAACAATATTTGGTCCTGTTAACTATGGCCCCCCGTAATAAATAAAGTAGTAGTAGTAGTGGTGATGTATACAGACTATTTTACAGCCTGTTACAGGGGATCATACATAGTAAATAGGACCCAATCAATGTTGTTATTAAATAAAAGTAAAAATAGGGAAATATACAGGCTCTTGTATTCACTGTAGGTCCCTTTTGCGATGATATGGTCCCCCGTAATATTATTATGAAAGAAGAGGCCGGTCGCCCCGGTGGGTCAAGTGGTTAACCTCGAATTCCACTAAGTCTCGTGTTTGAGTCCTGGGTTCGAGCCCCAGGTGGGTCGAACTTTGACTTTATTTGCAAAAATAAAAATAAAAAAGGATTCAATTGTTGAGAGCGCCTTCCAGCGTGGGTAGGCACAATTCGATGCGAGTCGACGAGGGAAGAAAATGCTGAAATCTTCTCGGGATAAAAATGAAGGCACGTACCGTAGCGGGAAGGGGGGCGAAGAGCCTGCTATGTGACCCCGGATCTGAGCTACGAGTTGGAAGGTGAGAAGAAGAAGATGTGCGATAATAAGAAATGGGATGAGCAAAACAAAAAAAAACGTGTGAATGACTAAAGTGACAGATTTGTCTATTAAATACCATGATTGTCATTCCCATTGGTGCAGCAGCTAGCTGTGAGCTGGGGTTTCTTGATACCTGGTACGTATTGTTGCGCTTATACGCACGACTGTTGCAAAGAAATCAACTCCATAGCACCCGTGGTCGTATGATAATAAATAATACCTGGTACCAGATAACCGACAGCGTCTCGTATTAATATTATGTGAAGAAGGTGCCGGGTATGTTGTTTGTTGTTGTTGTTGTTGTTGTTGTTGTTGTTGTTCTCACATTAACTCACAATACAATGCAGTCCGTGGTCGCAGGACAGGCTCCAATAACTCTGGAGTGGAAGAAATACCTCAAGTAAAAACAGAGGCAAAAACAAAAAACAAGCATAGGCACTCCACCACTCACTCACTGCGGACACCAGGGAAGCAAAAAGGAGACTATTAATAGCAGACAAAAACCTACAAAAGAGGATGAAGCGAAGAAAAAAAAACAAAAAAAACAGAAGCAGATCAGATAGCAAAACGCAAAAAAGGCAAAACGGACCATACTAACAAAGACACAAAGAGGTACAAACGGGAATGAAAGAAAAGTAGATGAAAAAAAAGAAGGGACAAAAAAGCGATAATCACGGGCGGGGGGGAAAGAAAAATACGAAAGGCCGGCACTGGAGCATACAGACACGCAAAGTTGCCCAGATGGCACCATGCTAGTTACTTGGGTCCCAAAGAAGGGAGTGCATCATGACGATGATGGCCATAACCAGGCCACAGTCTGTTGGGCAGACCGCCTCCCCCCCCCCCCCCCCCCATTCCCCCTCGTCCCCCTTTCGCCCCCCCCCTCTTCCCTGCCATTCTGCACACTCGCGTTGGCGTCAACGGCTGTGGTCGTTGTTGCAGCTATTATATGCCGTTCTGCCGATGCCTCCTTCTCATCTGTATGCCATTTATTTCCGCATGAAGGCCTCCGCCCCTTCCTCGACCCGTCGGAACCATCTGCCGGCTTTCTGTGCTGCCTCGCGCCACTCTTCGAGCTTGATGCCGAACTCCTTGAGGTCGTCCTCAAGGTACCTCATCCAGTCCCACTCCTGTCCTCCGGAGTAACCCTTACCCCCAACCATCTCCCCAAACATCACCCTCTTCGGCAGACGCTCCTCTCCCATGCGTGTCACAAAGCCCGCAAACAAGAGCCTACGTCTGCGTACCGTCGTCTCAACGCTTTCAGATTTTGTCCTGAGAAGCGCGCTAGCATAGGATAGAATGTGGTCTTCGCGTTTTCGTTTTCGACACCCGATGCATCGGAGGAGCATCTTGTGGTGGACCTCCCGTAGCCTACCGTAATCAGTCTTCCTCGGGATCCAAGTGACGCAACCGTAGAGCAACGTTTCGATCACCTCGGCTCTCATAATTCGCACCTTCATTCAGGCATAGGCGCACACCCGGGCGGTTATAACTTTCCATCTTATACCGTCCGAAGCATGCCCATGCCCTCTGGAGTCGACGCGCTACCTCGACACTTCTGCCCGTCCAATCTGCGCTGATAGCCCCGCCCAGATACACTCGGTCGTTTTTTTGTACACTTGGCCGGCGGCGGTGACGGTGAACGGCACGTTCCCCCCATCTGCCGGGTATATAGCTGGTTAAGGGGCACAGGGATGTCGGTGCTGGGTAGAGCACGCTGCTTGTACTTCACGAACTTCTTATTGTTGCTCCTCAAGTGAGTTGAGAGACAGGGGGAGAACTCGAGTGAGCAGTAGGGGGGGCTTCGCCAGGAACACGGCTCAGCCCAGATGTCAACCAAAACTATAGCCTGGTATGCAGATACGAGTATTCCCATACAGAAGATTCCCAAAGCGCTACGCACGTGTAGTCATACAAGAATCGCATACGGGTATGTTCCCAAAACGCTACGCGAAACCGTGTAAGATTCGCAAACAACGGGTATGTTCCAAAAACGCTACGCTTGATCCGTATAAGATTCGCAAACGGTAAATATAGGTTCCTATACGATAGATATGCTACTCCATCACAATTATTAATGAAGGGTATACAACCCGCCAACACTACAAAGACAAATGACCTTAATAACAAGTAAGTACATACTACTCCTGCCTCGTGAAAAACTTGTGACGAGAAGAAAACCGACGATTGCTTCTCTGGTGATGGTGTGCGCGCCGGTCATGGGTCTCCGTCTGCCGTTCTGAAGCCGTTCGCCATATTATTAGCCGCCTCATCGCCTTAGCCCTATCTTCATACTCCTCTGAACGTGCTCTTGTTGCAACTCAGTTGGTTCCCCTTCCCCCCCATCCCCAAAAAAACAATGTTCCTGGCACCTGCGATTCTGATCTGACAAACAAAAAATCTCGCGCAGGGTGAGTTCAATCCGTCTCCTCCCCGGTCGTCGACGCTCTGTCTCCCTCCTCCTTTGTCGTCGAATCGAGCCTCCTACCGGCGTAATAATAGCTGGTGCCATTGTTTATTAAGCCTGTGGTGGCGCCTACCTCCGCGCACGGACAACCCGATCGAGTAGTGCTTCTCTGCCGCTGCTGCCTAAGAAAGGACGCGCGAATCTTCCATATATATACTAGTGAATCAAGATCTCGCATCTGGACGGGATATATATGATTATTTTCTCAAAGTAAGTGAAAAACGTGTGCTGTATATAGATGATATCCTCCGATGCGATTGGTCGGTTTTTCTTATCGGTCTCACAGCAACAACTGCAACCTTCATTCAATTCGACCGGCGAAAACAAAGCTTTATACGTATATACTCGAAGTAGAACACCTCTGAACTACTCTACTACTGCTTGCTGCTGCTGCTGCTGCTGCTGCTGCTGTAGTTGTTAGTACTGATATTCCAAGGCGCCTCACTCAGCAGCAGTAGTAGTAGGAGGAGTGGAAAGTCCGAGTATGTGCGGCCACCTGCACGATACCCTCCGATGTGGATCGTTATTTTTTCTTATCGAACTCCAGCACTCGGCCGAGTTCATACTCCCCAACAACCTTCATTCCATTCTACCGGCGAATACAGAAAACGTGCCGAGTTATCAAAAGTATATTATAAAAACGCCAACAAAGCAAAATCACCGGGAAATATTTGCAACGATCTGGTACCAAGAACGGCGCGATACCCCGAGAAAGCGCGTGTAGTCGTCCGGCGAAGAGAGGGGCAACGGAAGGCAGGACCGAGGGGTTGGAACAGGGCGATGGCGGCGGCCCGCAAAGCAAGGCAGTCGGTAGAAAGAGGTAGCATCAGCAAGACCGAGAGATCGAACCTCGGAGAGAAAAAATAGACTGTCACAAGAAGCTTTTCGCGGAGCAACAACACCTATACAAACTTCCAGGACCACAGAAAATAGAATGTCCGTGTCTCCTTTCTCCCCAAATATCCCTCAAGTTCGGGGTCGCCGCGCTCGTCGGCGGCGCGAGACTCCGAGACGGGCGCAGGGGAGAACACCTGTCGGAGGCCGGCTCGCGCGACCCTCGAGGAAAGAGGTCGAAAAGCAATCACGAAGGCAGGTAAGCGAAGGCGTCCGGATTCCCAGAAAATATTGAAGATACTATCGGAATTTTAGGCTTCGCTCACAGCGGCCGAGAATGCGGAGAGGCAAAATACATACCTGGTATATATATATCTATTTTAGAGGAGTTTGAGAGGATTTTAGCAAGACTTAAAAGCCCAAATAAATTGCCAAAAACTTGCTGTTTTGGCAATATTTCACAATGTCGTTTTAGAAATGACCATTAGAAATGCCCATCATCACCTATATTTAAGTTCCCAAACGCCAAGAGCCTGCCCAGCTGCTCCATCGCCACCAGGGACTTTTCTGGCTAAGCTGCAAGGAGCAACTCCCATTCATTGTGATTTGATCTGGTCCGCAAGCAGTGGCTTTTTCAGCCATCTTCGGCGATGATGGAACGCGTGTTCTCGGTGGTTGGTGAAAAACGTGTTCGGCGCGCAGCAGACCACTACAGTAGCTTGAACGATCTGTTCGAGCTGACGGTCATGTCATGTTGCGCCCCAACCGCGGAATTGGCACGGCACAAAAAAGGATGATCCCGAACCCGAACCCATCGCATAGTAGGTTGCCATTCGCGGGGGGGGAGCGGCGGGAGAGGGGAGTCTGTATGTTGTCTGCTGACGCTCGAGACAGAACTAGTTCATCCCAGTAAACGTTTGGATTTATTTGTCTGTCTCTTTTGCTTCCTCTTTTTTCTCCGTGTGTGTCCGGATTTATTTGGTTTCGGCGTTCGCCCGTGAACATAACGCCAGGGCAAACCGAGTCATTGTAAGAGAAGTACCATACGAGTACGAACGAACTTGCTTATGCTGGAGTTGGGTGGAGAGGACGGTTTATGATACGAATATTACACTACCGACGAATATACCTTACCCTCGACCACAGCACCGCGGTAAGCTGAGCGCATACAGTTATCTGCTGCTGTGCTGCTGTTGTATATATATACTATCCCTTTCCGCCGATGTACGCAGGCATGCATGCATCCGCACTGTGGTTGATGTATGTTGAGCTGTGCTGGGGCATTCATGAAAATGCAAGCTGTGGCGTTGATTGTGGTGTTCCTGGTACAATGTTACCAAGATTTCACTACTACTGCTACTCAGACAAGCACATTATATCCTAACGTGCTGCGGTATTTGCAGCCCAATCGTGCTCGACTCTTGTCGTATGTGATGCATATACCGTGCCTAACCTTCGTATATATATGTACACTTCTTCTGAATGTTGTTGTTGTTCTCACGTTAATTCTCTGACGAAGTAGTCCGTGGTCCCACAATGGTGCTGGATTCCTAGAAAGATCCGAAAACTCATGAAGAATCGAAATTCGGCTGCCCAAACAAAATACGAGAGACAAAGAAGGTGAACACAAGAGGCCCGACCAAGGTGGAAGAAACGAACCGGGTTCGAATCGGTACACGAAAACTTGAGAAATAAGTGTGGGCAGGGGTTTCCTCTCGCTCTTCGGGGCAGAACAAAAAAAAGAAGATGAAATCAACGTGAAAACTGAACTATTAATAATATTTTGTTGTTGTTGTAGTTGTTATTATTGTTGTTGTTGTTGTTGTTGTTGTTGTTGTTGTTGTTGTTGTTGTTGTTGTTGTCTTCACATTAAATCGTACCCAGCTTCATCAGTACACCCAGTGTCCGTCCTGATTCCCTATCCTAGAGAGATACTGATTCTGTGGTCACAGACTGCAAGGCAGAGGAAGCCCAAATAATAAAACTAAATCGCAAATTCAAGGGTCAAGCAAGTGAAGTGTCAGCGTACCGGGTACGAGATGGCCGCGCGTACATCCTCTCAACTATACAACATAAAGTTCCCCCCGTTTCCACCACTATAACCAACTCGTGGCTGCTGACTACGGCGGCTGCTGTCTGGAGTGCTGCCTGCACCGTATGAACCGCACAGTAGTCGTGAACACGGAGATAAACACGGCTGATGTCTGAGGTGCTGTCAGAGTGACGACTCGCGGACATGCAGTGAAAAAGGAGCGATCCCACCCAGAAAAAAACACCACACGAATATCAACGATCGCCATCTCTTCCCGGACTGTCTGACACAAAAGGTGCAGCACAGTTATGATACCACGCCCCTGAAAATTGCGGGGGTCATTGTATTCCCCATGAATGAAGGGTATAAATCTCGCCAACACTACAGAGGCCATTGACGTTAATATCAAGAACATACTGCCTCGTGAAAAACAAAAACCAGAAAAAAACATGACTGCTTCTCTCGTGATGGTGTGCGCGGTCTTCGTGTGACGTCCTGCTGCCGTTCTTCATGGCCGCCTCATCGCCTCAGCCCAATCCGCCCGCTTCTTTGCACGTGCTCTCCCTTCCTGTCGATTCCTCTTTTCTCCCATCCCGAACAAAAATGCTCCTCGCACTTGCGGTTCTGATCTGAAAAAAACAAAACTATCGCGCAGGGTGAGCTGAATCCGTCTCTTCCCCGCTCGTCGACGCTACGTCTCCATCCTCCTTCGTCGTCGAATCCAGCCTCCTACCGGCACAATAGACTGTGCCGTAGTGTGGCCTGTCGTGGCGCCTGCCTCCGCGCAAGGACTTCCCGATTGAGCATTGCTGCTCTGCCGCAGCTGCCTAAAAAAGACGAGCGAATCAAAAGTCCCCGTGCCTGACGCACCACGTACGACCCAACTCTACTCCGACCCGAGCCTCGCGGCCACACGAAGCCGCAAGAAGGTATCACTCCTTGAGGGTGCATCCGGCCTTACACCCGCCAGAAAAACCTACCACACTCGCTACAAGCCTGAAAGGGTATGTATCAAACGCGCGCCAGGGCGAAAAAAGGCTGCAAGGCGCGTCTAAGGTTCATTCTCATCGGAGAGCATTTTCACCATAAATTCCAAAGTTTAGAAATAATTGGAGATACGTATCACAATACGAAGGCGTTCCCTCTCTCTTTGTGAAATTCTCCAGAACCAAAAATATCAAGTTCGTTAACATTCCAACATTTATTTGAAAAACAACACAGGAAAATATAAAGGATTGAAAAATTGCGCGAAACAAATGTCCAAAATTGAGGGGAAAAACTCTCCGATGAGAATGACCGCATTTGTTTTGGCATTTATTTGCCATAAATAAATAGCCGGAGAAGGCATTTAAGGCATAAAAAGTCAATGAGGACAAATAAATGCCTACAGCGCGCCTTACCCGATTTGTTTTTGACTGCGGCTCACTTGACGGCGCACGCCTTAACCCAATCTCGGCGCCCGTTAATCGCTAGGGCTTACCTCCTGGCGTACCTCCTGGCGTCAGCGAAATATATGTGCATTTATTTGAGCGGCTTCTGGTTCCCCATCGAAATCCAAACATAAATACATTCATTCTTGAAAAAAGATTGCACGTGATTTAATCAGTATGGAAGGCTCGCCAGGCGGATCGACCATATATATAATGGAAACACACAGGCGTGGAGACGAAAGACACGCGCGCTACGGCGGTCGTATCCACGGGCGGGCGCAACGCGCGCGCGTTGCGTTACGTTGCGGTGCTACCGAAGAAGAAGACGACCGCTGAGACCCAGAAAGGCGCAAGGGCAAAAAAAGAGTGGCAGGAAGACAATGTATACTCTGAAGTACAGCAGAGACTCGAATCATGCCTGAACCAAAACAAAAGGAGGAAGGCTCACCCCTAGATGAAGGAGAAGGCTCGAAGAACAACAGCTCGGGGCGATAGTTACGAGCAGGGATGTACAAGTAGGCCTTTGGACGTCATCAAAAATTGTGATGTCAAGAAGGCAAGAAGAGTGTCTGGCCGTGATGATCCACCTATTATATGGAAAAGTGTGAAACAAGTGTCTGTGCTTGGACAAAGTCAGACCCAGTTCTTGTTGACGTAACGTACCTATACCATAATAATATTCCATAGTCATTGGTGGGAATCATGTGCGCGACCTCAGTAAAACCTCCAGTAGTCATATATATTGCAATGCGTCATGCTGGGCGAAAACGGATTATTCAGTTTCGTGCCGGACCAACACGAACGAACGTCTACGTGCCGTACAGACGTGGTTCCCACACATCAAAATTCGAATAATTTCGAAGACGAAAAATCTGCACCTGACATGTTTTGTCTTGAAAGAAAGAGGTCATCGTAGCAGGTGCCACCACCACTACTACTGCTTGCTGTACAACATCTACAAACAGTAGTAGAAGATCTTCTCCTGCTTCTCAGTCCCCCCATCAGTGGTATTCGGACCGGCTAGAGTCTATACTGGCGAGGGTATTGTTCGTCATACGTCACCGTCATGTATGTATGTATGTGCAGCTTCGGCCGAGTCGTTTCGAAAGAAATTTGTGCGTGCTCGTAGTAGTAAGTGATATACTGTAGAGAACGAAGATGTCAGGAGGCAGCACTTACTTTCACCCCTTCCTTGACAGACAGCAATTTTGTCTTGACATACCTCGACTGACAGCAAACGTTTAGGTTTCAGTATTGATTTATTCATTCGGCCCTTCACCCTTGACAGCGCGCGCTTTGTGTTGCTTGACATGTTTCCTGACTTATTTGCCATAGATAGATAGGGTGGTTATTATCGGACAGACACATTTTTTTTTATGAATCCGTTTTAAAGACCACACAACAAGGAGGTCTACGATATAGCGGTTCACCCTAATTTTTATGATGCTCCTCACATAAGGAGCTCCATACGTACGTCACCCGAAAGCCGAAATCATCAGCAAAAAAAAAGCAAATTGCACCCCACTGCTTGATGCCATGGCCCAATTATACAAAAAGGACACTTATCGAACAAATACATACGTACGTGCATTCCGACGCTTTTGGGTTTAGGAGCCCCGTCATTCAAAACCCATTTCAGCGGAAATGTGCTACCTCTATGATGATATATCGTAGAACGCGTCCCACATACATACCTTACTTGCGGAACTAACTACAAACGATAAAAAATCCCTTTACAATGTGCAAGAAAGGATCTTTAGGTTGTTAGGCTGCTCGGGTATTTTCGTTCCTATTGAGTTCGAGGTACGGGCGAAGACCCAACCCAACACCTGACTCTAACCCTAACCATAACCAACTATCTATGGTGGGAAATTTTGGAAGGTGTCTCAGAACTGACTTTGTTCGCAGAAAACCGGCGATTTACTCGACCGGGTTGTCGAAAACACCGGTAGACTCCTCAGGATGCCCCCTTTGTTGTCCGAGGGCTTTCTCGGGCACGTTTCCGTTTATCCAGAGTCGTAGGTGGACTATTCGTCCATGTTTCCAGTTCTTCTGAGGATATCACGATTTATATTTCTAAAATCTTCCAAGATCCATTATTTCTGGCCTCAGTTCTGACCAACAGCCCTATTTCTGAGCGTCCAGAGAAAACTGATTGGCTGGTCCATAATGAAAAACCGGGACTCCGGAGAAACGAGAAATTGTTCCCGAAAGCTCTAAAACAACTACGGGGAGCACATTGAGAAGTCTATCGGTTTCTGGCTTTCCCTCCGAGTAAAACGCCTATATTCGGCCGATAAAATTAGTTCTGAGAGCTCAGAAATATTTTCGCATACCCTGGTAATTAATTGTGGAAGGCAGGATCGGAGATATCGTAAATCTTGTAACACGCACGTGCGAAGGACACGTCACCGGTCAAGTAATATCATAATTTTGGGTCACGAGCGGTCTCACATCATTGATGGTGCAGACCCGGCCTCGGGAAGATAGCTATCGGGAGTTTTTGTCTGCTATTAATAGTCTCCTTTTCGCTTCCCTGGTGTCCGCAGTGGTGGAGTGCGTATGCTTGTTTTTTTGTTTTTGCCTCTGTTTTACTACCGAGGTATTTCTTCCACCCCAGAGTTATTGGAGCCTGTCCTGCGACCACAGACTGCATTGTATTGTGAGTTAATGTGAGAACAACAACAGCAACCACAACGTAATCCGTCGCAGACTCTGGGCACCGAAATGGCCCCCACCGAGTCAGTCTAGCACTAGCGTCTCCTTGCAAAAATGTCATCGAAGAATTCTGCTCACCTATGCCAATGGAAACGCGAAGTTGAAAAGTTTTTTTTTCAAATATAGGGCTTTAAAAAAACAGCCGAAAAAATTCTCGTACCGCCGCTGTGGGAAAAAAAGAGAAAAATGTTTGATTTTTTCTTTTTTTTTCCCCAACGGCTGCAGGCGGCGCAATTTGTGTTTTTCTGGTCGCAAGTTGTCAACACGGTGATCGAAACCAGCTCGTGCGACGATCGACCCTCGATCTCGACATAGACTCAGCCCACGGCCAACCCACTCGGTATCTGGCAAGCCCAACGAGTATAGATGACGGCCTCGAAGACATCAGGCGGATCCATGGTCTAGGGGGCGAGAGCTTGCCGGCGGCGTCGTACGGTATCCTCCCAAACCTGAAAAAAGACTATTTTTTGCCATCATTCGAGACGGATGGAGAAGTTTTGTCTTCTGTTTCGTGCAAACCAGCGGCCAAATGTTTTTTTATCACACGCCTGGTCAGCTCCCGCCACATGACACCGGCCATGGTGTGAAGACGGTGACCCTAGGGTGGGTCGGAGCCCCTGACGAGCGCACTCCGTTCAGAATTCGTGACGCAACGTTGGTTTTGTTGATCGATGTCTGTCGAGGACTCGGAATCTCGCCGCTTCGAACCAAAGATCGGCCTGAGTTTTTCTCAAGCCGATGTTGGCCCAACATCGGCCCCAGATTTGCTTTTTTCGGGCTTTTCCAAAAGTTAGGAACTTTTTTCTTTTTTTAGGTGGCCCATAGGAAGCGTGTTCTCAAACATTTTGGCGGGTATCTTTGAAATTCAATTTTTTTATTGCAACTTCGCTGTACCATTGGCATAGGTCTTACGTTGGCCGTAACGACGGCTACAAGGGATCCTCCCTCCGCGACCTCATCACGGCGACGTCTCCGCGACTTTTACCCTACGACATCTCCGCGACGACCTCGGTACGAACGACGAGCGCAGGTACTACTTTTACATTGGTGACCACCGTGGGGTTCGAACCCACGAGCACGAATACATGACGACCTGAACGCCAACTTGCGAATATTACAGGTCGACCAGAAATAAAAATCTGATAAAACAATTCATGGCCTATGCTCAACTTAGAAAGCCATCTTGACACGGTCGGAGGAGCACGCTACATATCCGTGTGCGACGTACAAAATGCGTATCATCAAATACCAGTAGCAGCCAGCGAGCAATATAAGACTGTTTTTGAAACGCAGAATGGAAAGTGGGTGTTCAAACGCCTACCCTTTGGTATAGCTAACGCGCCGTTCCTATTCACGCGAGTAATGTCATTAGCTTTCGTACACTTCGGTCTGAAGAGTGGTCTCTCGGTATATATGGATGACTGTATATGTTGTTCATCAACCTGGGAAGGCCACCTACAACTGCTAGAAAACATGTTCAAAGCACTGCAAGCAGCCGGCCTCACCCTGAAACTATCGAAAGTACAGCTTGGACCCGAAGAGGTTAAATACTTGGGCCACATACTGACCGCCGACGGAATCTGAATTGGTGAGGATCGCGTAAAAGCTATTGTTGACCTACCGACACCTAAAACCATTACAGAGTTGCGGTCAGTACTTGGAATGGTCAACGTTATCCGTAGGTTCACACCAAACTTGGCTAGTTAGTGTCGTAGCACCCATGGTAGCCCTCACCAAGAAAAAGGCCGTCAATGAGGTAGCTAAACGTTGGAACGCAAAACCCGACCAGGCGTACGCAACAGTGAAACAGTTGCTCACCCAGGCGCCCGTGCTACAGTCTCCCGATATTTTTCTAAAGACTTTGCGACACACGTTGACGCCTCAGATGCAGGCGCGGGGGCATTCCTCGCGCAGCAGAAAGGCGATGACCTCGTGATAATCACATATCTAGTCAACGCTTCAATTTCAGCCGACGCCACTTCTCCGCTACACTCAAAGAATGTTACGCTGTAGTGTTGGCAATAATACAGCGCTGGCGGCCCTATTTATGGGGACGACACTTCGTGTATGTGACGGATCACGCGGCACTACGCCACCTATACTCAATGCAAGGCACACCGAACTTGTTAACATGCTGGGCGATCGCCTCACCGTCGTATGACTTCACCGTCCAACGCAAACCCGGTAAGCTACATGTTGTGCCGGACAAGTTTTCACGAATGTTCGCGTTTGAGCATCAGCAAGAAATCGCTGAGCCGTCCCTTGCGCCCATTTATTTGCCGGAATATACCAGATGACCCTGAACTACAAACACCGCGAACTCCCCGCCCTTATGAGGTTTCCGCCGACAAACTGGCTAACCTAAAACCAGTACACAGCGATAGAGAGCTTTTTAGTGTGAAGTCAGTAATCACGAGAGTGACCAATGTTTTCATGTCCGTCGATCGAGAAAACCTCCGCTCAGCTCAAGCAGCAGAGTTCGGTCCGTGCATTGACTACATTCAGCACGAAAACGCGCCCTTACCCGAGAAAGAAACCAAAACAACCATGTCATACTATTGAGTACAAGACGGAATGTTATTCAAATCGTATCTTCCTGGACACCTTCGAAAAAGAGGTGCATTTCGCGATCAGTTGGTAGTACCAGAAGCCCTTGTCGGTCTAATTCTGCACGCGCTTACCACGACCACGTCATGTCAGGAGGACACGTCGCATCCAGACCGACTTACGACAAAACCCGCCAGGGATATTGGTGGCCTACGATAAGGCGCGACGTGCGAGATTGGTGCGAAAAATGCCAAGCTTGCCTACGACGAAAAACAGCACAGGTCAGACCCAAACTCCCAACAGGCCATTTGCCTGTCGAACGACCGTTTCAAAGAATATCGGTTGACTTGGTAGAGTACAAATCGGTATCAACTTCAGCCGCAGGGATCGAATGTAAATATGTTCTCTCGATGATGGACCATCGGACACGTTTTGCAGTGCTGTTGCCGGTACGTGACAAGGCGGCCGCCGACACGGTAGCCCGGGCCATCATCGAACGAATAATTAGCATTTTGTTTCGGCCCACCAGAGACCTTGCACTCAATTCAAGGCCCCGAATTTGAAGACAAGGTAATATACCAGCTGCAACAGGTTCTCGGATACAAAAAGACCCGAACGATTCCGTATCGACTTCAGGGCAATTCGGTATCAAAACGCGTACACTCCACAATGCACAACATGATGGCCATGCATATATAGCGCGATAGATCAAAGCAACTGGGCATCACTGTTGGTACCGTCCGTCCAATGAGCTCACTACACTAGTTTTAGTGCTACGATGCATGAGACGCATCTTTTTTTAATGATCGGGCGACAACCTCGGCTTCCAGTCGATATAATTATCGGAATACCTCATGTAGGAAGAACAGCAGATACCGGAGAATTCGCACAAAACACGCGGGACAATTTGCAGATCGGTTTCGAACTCGCACGCCGAAATCTTACCGAGCGTGCAGACAAACAAGAAGAAAATAACAGCAAACTCAAACCGTACCCCGTGTTCAAACCTGGACAGGAAGTACTCGTGTACAAATCATACCAGGACGCGGATGGTCCCAACCCTAAACTGCTGCTACTATGGCGAGGGCCATATATATGTCATCTGCTCACAACTATCACCAGTGGAATATAGAGTACGACTTACGAAGGACACCCGATAGGTGTCAGTCCACCTTGCCCACATTAAGCCCTACCTTAGACGGGAAACACCGCCGGCACCTCAATTCGAGAAACTTGCGGAACTATTTTTGGGGAAACCGATACCCCTCCTCGCAATGGACCATCTCGACGAGGCTCAGCCCAAAATTGAGTACTACTTCGTAGACAGGGTAGTAGACCATAGACGTGGCCCTGGCCGAAAAAGCCCCCACAACTACAAAAACCGTCTGAGGCTTCGAGGGTACGGCCCGGAGTCGGACCTCGAGTATCGCGTAGACGAAATACCCCCAATATCACGAATTAATCGCCGCATACCGAACCGTGAAGGGTTTTGCAACTCGCGATAACCCCGCCTCCTTGGTCCTGCCTCCCTTCTCTCGGGAAACGGAAGCGTAAAGTAGGTGAGGAATGAGCGCAAATTGAGACAGCGCCAAATACGTTTTTAATGCTCCGCGGCGTAAGTACAATCACCAATAAGTTGGCAAAACACAGTTGACTCAGCTGTAGGCGTAAGAGTTAACAACGGTGATGAGAGTACCACCGTCAGACATGGCCAACACCCGTGTACACTGTGTCTAATGTGATCTGACGGGCACTCTAACCGGCATTCCGGTGGGAGTAGCCGGGACAAGGAGGCACTAAAGAATATTGTTGTATCCAACAGTCGAAAGCTGTAAGAATCATGACAATTCATGCCCAGGCCCACCCTGAGTTATGGACAAAACAGCAATGCCACTGTCGTGTCACAAAATTGTTCGAAACAAATCCCACACACATAGGGAATGGGAGCCATGCGACTCCGCCCCGCTTAAAACGAAGTCACGAGTTGATGCATTTAGATCAACCAGGTCGACCTCGCGTGACCGCCCAACCAATCACGAAAAAAGCAGTTAGGGTTCGGCTGCCCGCTGTTCTCAGGAAAGCAACCACGGGAGCGCACCAAGAGTACGTGTGGCCACACGGAATTAGTGCGTTGAGATAAAGTTTGGTTCTACCAAACAACTTCAGCATGAGCTGTCAGCGTGTAAGCTAGAAAACGTGTGCATCTTCGCCAGACCGGTTTTTTACATCCGTGTTTAGTCAATACGTCGGCTATAAGGAGTGGATGAACGCATGTGAAGCTTCTGTGTTGCGATCGGATAAAACAATACCCTGCTTTCTAACTAGTCATCCTCCCGATGACCGCCACAAGACCATCCCTAGCTAAGATGGCCTTGCGGCGAATCAAGAGGGGGGCGATGTGGAAGGCAGGGTCGGAGATATTGTAGACCTTGTATCACGCACTGCGCAGGACACGTCACCGGTCAAGTAATATCATAATCTCGGGTCACGAGCGGTCTCACATCATTGATGGTGCTGATCCGTCCTCGGGAAGATAGCTATCGGGAGATACGCAATCCGTCGCAGATTCTGGGCACCAAAAATAGCCCCACCGAGTCAGTCTAGCACTAGCATCTCCTTGCTAAATATCAACGAAGAATTCTGCTCGGCTTACATCGGCCGTAACGACGGCTACAAGGGAGTCCTCGGGAAGATAGCTATCGGGAGATACGTAATCCGTCGCAGACTCTGGGCACCAAAATGGGCTCTCCTTGATAAGTATCAACGAAGAATCCTGCTCGGCTTACGTCGGCCGTAACGACGGCTACAAGGGATCCTCGCTCCGCGACCTCATCACGGCGACGTCTTCGCGACTTCTACCCTGCGATATCTCCGCGACGACCTCGGTACGAACGGCCAGGCCAGGTACTACATTCACATTATAGTTGGTCGTATTACCATACACGACTAATTTAAATATCAATGATAGTACATGGTGTAATTTGGAAGCAAAGACAGGGACCCAAATTCTGCTACGAATACTGGTACCCTAGAAGTTTTATTTATGTATTCCACGGAGAAGGATACAGCGGGGATGGCTCGCAGTATGTACCTGGTATGCTTTTTAGAACATTGAATAGAGGACGCATATATATATGCCATCTATATTAATACCAAAATACACTAGACTAAGTACTGTAAAACTGCAGGTCATTCCTCTTGCTTTAACAAGGGTGGGGACCTTTTGTTTTGAAGCTGGGTAGAAATAATGGCGATTTATGTTCCAGGTTCTCGACCAGACCGTCGCATGGGTATTGCCCCGCGGAGGTCCCACCATTCACCGAGGTCGTGGATATCCGTTTCGTATTGTACGACTGTGGTCACCCATATCCCTGGACTATTTGATGTTGTCAGCAGATAGGTCGTCAGCAGTGACATCGTCCGGTGACAAATAATCACTTCAGATTGGAATGCAAGGCCTGTGCCTTGCACACGCACTCTTCCTCTCTCTCCATCATCGCTGGTGGTCGTGTCGTGAGGTCGTCGGTGCCGATCCTATACCAAAACCTGGCGTGTCCTACACGCTACCCTCTCAAGAAAGGAAAGTGCCATATATGTCGAGTCGAACCTGGGGGCCCACCCCACATTAGGCGTCGACGGCAGGTCGAAGACAACATACATACGTGGAGGAAAATTCTACAGTACAGTATATACGGTATTCATACTACTCTCGGTACAATGAACTCTTCATGGTACTGCAGGTCGTACGGCGAGATATCTCTAGATCCCTGGGCCCACGATTCCTCTTGCTTTCAAAAGAGTGAAGACCTTTTACTTTGGCCCTACACGTCCCTCAACACGTACGGGATTACTACTGTAGTGTCCCATACTACCGCAGCCAAGTACCGCACCGCTATCAATAGTAGCCCGGCATGAAGTACTCGCTGTGGTTCAGCTGTGCGGTGTAGAAAGAACAGGTTATTGTTGGTGTGTAAGCACCGAATGAGAGCTACCTTGAAACATTATTATTCGGGTAAAAGCACCACATGAAAGCCACGTTGAAACCACACACCTGGTAGAGAATAAGGTTGGTAATCAACAACAATTTGGCCTTGATTTGAGTATTGATTTTTCGAGTGTTTTTTTTTTAATTAATCTTGATTATTTGATTGTAATCATTAATCTGGTCCTGATTAAAATATTATACCAGGTAGAAAATATAAGTTGATTAATTAATTATGATTATTTCACTATTTATAAAGAGAAATGGAAGGCATTATCATGCCGGGATAGTATTTGAGGCGGCTAGGACACCACGGCACCCGACCCGAGGACATAACAACACACCCAGCACGCTGTTATTGGAGCGGCTAAGACAAGGCTGTCGTGCCTTCTGCAATCGGGCTTCGTCAGGTGGATTCATGAGGAACGCCGGCAAGCGTAAAGCAGCGACGCCGAGGCCCGCAGCAGCGTCGCCGAGAGCCACTTGTGAATGTACAGTAGGAATTATCTCTCTGATGGTTTTGGCACTTGGGATCAAAACGTTGCGCACTGCTTCTGCGCATCCGCCATCGTCCAAACCCCATCTCCACGGTGTATGTACCCAATACCGGTGTCCTGTGACCCAAGCTACGTATATAGCTTTCTCACCAGTATGATTTAGAGGGTGTGTTTCACACATTTCTCCACACACAAATTATGGCATATCCGTTGGGGCAGTTGTGCTGGTATTCAGCGAGCTAGTCTCGGCCGAAGCCGCATAATATTACCCGAACGCAGGGCGCCCAAACCGAAGTCGATTTCTACTCTACTTCCCCCCTCTACAAAACATAAAAAAGAGGCGGAATAAAACCCCCTCATCGTAACCATGGGCGCCCAACCAAACTCCATGACCTACCCATGCCACTCGCCCCCTCGAAAAAAACAAATGGAGCCGAAAAAGTAAACGCCGTACGTATCGCTTCACGACTTGCAACCCACAAGACATCTCCAACCATGAAGACATTTTAAAAGTATACCTACTACCCGGTAGAGCACAGTGAACCCGCCCCCCGCCCCGTCTCGATAGGGATGTGTGGTCAATGATTAATGGCTAAGGCAAGCAACAAATGAGTACGCCACTCCCCCCGCCCCCTCCCCTCGAAAAGCAGCAGCAGTTCGATATTGTTCAAAACGTTCGAGGCAGTAAGAACTGGATAGCTGACCTACAAAATGAAAGAATAAGTGACTCCTACGGTCGAGTGCTTTCAATTGTCCAACACTATCATCCAACACATGGTTGAAATGACCTCCAAAGGCGAGTTCCTGTGGAAAAGCTGGCCACTAGACACCGTCAGCCTCCTGTTCGAAGGCCACACTGAACTCCACACACACCACCAAATCAAACCACGCCACGTCCTGCACATTGTCGTCGCATCTGTTGCCGCACATCATGTCCTCAACGTCGCCAACCCAGCGCATATAGCAAGTTCAAACCGCGATCGACAATATGTCCTACTCAACGATGCGCTCTCGAATCCGTGGCACCCATGCCCCAAGAGCCGGGCCGTCATGTTCGGGATGAGCTTCGCCAACAGCCAGTCTGCATCGACGTTTCTTGTAGATGCTTGGTGGATGTGTAGCACTGTTTCCAACATATCTATGCTGTCCGCGACAACGTGCAAGACGGCCTCCATTGTTCCTACCATGTGTTAGTGGAGGCTTGCAGTAGTGCCCCGGCGCTATACGATTCAATATTTCTCTGAAAATGTTCCTCAATAAGATTTCGTACGAACAATACCTCTGCATCTCCATCTATCTACATACTCCTTCTCACACCCTGGACAGTAGATGATTCCTAGTCCAATAGGAGGGCTATTGATGCTTGCGATAGGTATCGAATAACTCTTTTTGAAGCCTAGGGTGGCCGACATTATGTATAGATTGGCATATCCACTGATCTACTGTTGGGCTAATATGCCATTGTACCCATCCATCTTAGCATATTGGTCCAAATATTTGATGTACTGATCGACACAAACATACACGTATAGTAAGAACAATACCTGGTAGGCTGTTGCACACGAACTTCTGAGCAAATTGATCAAATAAATACGTATCGATCGCTACGTCTCTGAACATACCGGTAGGATGATATGTATCGATGGACAATAAAGAATTCATCTGTTCTACCCTCCCGCAGCAGGGGGCAATAGCTTTCGATACGCACTACTTCAACCTATCGGCAGACCAATGGGCACATTCAATACGACATATTGCCCAAAGTGCCTGGGATTGTGGCTTGGTATCTTCGATAGGTTCGTGGCTAAAAGACACCTTCAGCTCGCGTAGAGCTTAAAAACCCACGCGGCGCTGACTGTCGTTGTTGCTCGTGAAGAGCTTGAGGTGGATGTTGCCGGAAAGCAAGCAAACCAACAAAAATGTTGAAGGTCAAGCTGCACATTGTCGGATGGCGAGAGCAATACACATAAGAGTCCTGGCAACAAGGTGGTGTGAGGATCGTCTAGAAGACCGACATGTGTGTGTCATGTAGCTTCTTCTTATATAATACCCTCTTCAAAAGACTATCGGGCCAACAACATGTGGGAGATGATGGGTATCGATACCTGTTGCGAGCCACAATGAGTCGGTTTTGTGAAAACAACAATAGGGGCAGCGGCCACAGCCTTTTGTGTGCTCGGTAGGATTTTGAAGGTGTCTATCTATAGTCATTCTGGATCCCAATATATTCGAACATTTTCCTCAAAAGGCTACAATATTATTCGAACATTTTCCTCAAAAGGCTATCGTACGAACAATACCTTTGCATCGTCATCTATCTATACGTATCCATAACAGGGGTAGGTTCGCGGTATCGGTGCACCAGACGTTCATGAGCCCCTCACGTTAGAACCTCGATATCTCAACAGATACAATTCTTGGAAGCAATTTTTAAGTGCCCGTAAGTCGAATTACCGTAAACGTCAGTACCTTCAAACGACGTAGTCACTCGGAATCGAATAGTAGCTTTATCTAGTGCCAGAAAGTCGAAACACTCGAAGGAAGTAGAACTCTACATCAGGAGGAGGGAGTAGAAAGAGGGCGCATCATGAACTTCGTACAGCACGTCCGTGATGAACTCATACATGAAATACCTCCACATTCACAAGAAGAACCTATTCTCAATGCAGAGAAATTTGAGATCATCGCCATGAGGTAGGTGTATGTCATATAAACCCCGTAATACGCGCGATCGAAGTTAATTAATAGGTCAGAACGTGATGAACCGTACCAAGGGACTAAAGACATCCTGACACACTTCAAAGTGGCAGACGAATGCTACTATATCATACGCAGAAACGGTTGTTGAAGGAAGGTACCGTGGGAAACGTCTGGCGAAGGCAAGAGAATGGTGGCAGCGTCGACACAGTCCACTGCGCAAGTTGAAACGTCTGCCACAGGTACGTACGTGAAGTTTGGCAAAATATGGGCAATCACCGCAGTGTTTGGGTAGTGTGGTCACGTATAGCCCCACGACTACGGACTTGGCAGAACTCTGTGAAGTTTCAGTTAAAGGTGAAGTGGTATGGTAGGACGATGGTAGCTTACGGTGGAATACATGCCGGGGCTGAATCAGTAAACGTCTCGGATATTGTCAAAATGCAGATGGAGGACTTCGAGAGGGGGCCCCTACCTCAGATGTAGGTGAGCTCCCCACCTCAGATGTAGGTGAGGCAGAAAGAACAACATATTTTTCACAAGTGAGTGCAAGCTCCGAGCGTGTCATACAGATGGGGCGCTGGGAGTCAAGTCGTGAATAATGTACGGGGGTCAGGCCCACCTCTCTTTTGAACAGCGTCAACGGCCAGCAACGCGGGAAGGAGAGACGCTATAACATTAGGCCGACGGCGATGAATGGAAGAGAAATGCTGTAGACTGCTAGGACGAAGGTCAGGATCGCCGCTCTTCATACCACCGTCGAAGGGCAAAACCACGGAAAGGAAAGGCGTTGCAACATCGGGCCGACGGCGATGGATGGAAGATAAATGCTGTAGAACGTCTGGACGAACGTCAGGATCGCCACTCTTCTCACCACCGTCTGGAGGCAACACTGTGGAAAGAAGAGGAGCTGCAACATCGAGCCGACAACGAGGTGCGGAGATTGAAGGCGCACGCTCTGCAGCGGTTCATGATCGCAATGCCCGCTGAAGGGGGGATACAAACGTTGGGCCGACCGATGGGGAAAGCGCACGCGTCGTCGCCGGGCAACTACTGGGATTCCCGCCATGTGCTGACGATGGCCATGCGTCGGGAAGGGAGGGTGCTACAGCGAGTGGCGCCAGGGTAGGAGGTTCGTGGCGCTGCTACTGTCGTGACCAGCGCTGTGGGGAGGATAATACGGCTCGAGACAACTGTCCTGATCAGTGTCACGCGTCGGATCTATTCGATGGGCAGAGGGCAAGCTTTGGTTAGCATCCTCTGGGCGGATCTTATAGGGGCAGGGAAGATCCCCGGTGTGGGAACGCCTTCAGCTCCGTGAAAAATACCAGTAACGAGGTCACGGAACAACCCAGTGTTTACTAAACACCACCAAGTGAAGAAAGTCAAAGCCAAGTGATCTGTGATACCCGTCCTATCCATCCCTAGCCCCTTGGGCCTGCCTTGCCCGTTGTGCCCGTCATCGTGTCCATGGTGACTCTTCCATTGCTCACTCGGGCTGCTTGCAACTACCGCATTGCATCGGTTCGCTTCCTGCGTGACCTGGTCATTACTATACGAAGGCACTTCTTGAACTCACAACCAGCAGGTCCAGCCGGCCTCAGAGATCTAACGAGCGCGGTTCCTCATTAGCGTCTGAGAGCTGTACCATACTGTAGCACAACACATTGGGAGGTAGTGTCATACCAGTACGTAGAGTGATTTTTTCGCCGGGCGTTCGGGCGTCATCATGGAGGGAAGGGCGCAG
This sequence comes from Nereocystis luetkeana, assembly GCA_031213475.1. Taxonomy (NCBI): domain Eukaryota; class Phaeophyceae; order Laminariales; family Laminariaceae; genus Nereocystis; species Nereocystis luetkeana. The sequence goes on along the minus strand of JARUPZ010000025.1, from coordinate 1,535,867 downwards.
AATAGGTTACATGTTATCACCGAGCCGGGGAGGTCACACGCTACAGGGCCGTCGGCAAGATGGCGACCCCAACTGGGGCAATGCCCAGGAATTTTCCAGTCACCGTGTCCCTCCCTTTGCAGCAGCAACAACAATGGTTTCGTCCCGTCCGGTAGTCAAGACCCCCCATGGGAGGGGAGAAGGAGTTCGAATGAGCAAGAGGCGGAGAGGCCGCGGGGACGCGGCCAGAACAACTCGCTGGGCGAGCGATTCGGGCAATTTCTGGCCTCTAGTGACTCGTCAGGCCCGCCGCAAAGAAGCCGTGGCGGCGGGGTGGGGCAGAGGGGACGGGGCGGAGAACGGTGGGGGAACGGGTCGGTGCACACGTACCAGTGGCAGCAGCAGCAGCAGCAGCAGTTAGATCCGCAGCAGTGGCAACAGCAGGGGTGGTGGGGGGGGGCAGGAGGCGGGGGTTGGAGCACATTGGGGGGGCGAGGCGACGTTACCACGGCGGCAGCAGCGGCCAGGTCTGCCGCAACAGGAGCAGGGGCGGATACACGAAGGTTCGGGGGGGGGGTCGGGGGTGTAAGCTTGTGAGAGAACAATGGGCAGGGACAGTGGCAGATACAGCAACAGCAGTCAGGCTGCACGCAGCAGCAGTGGGAGCCGTTGTTTGAAAGTCGGAGAGGTTCGAAGGAGGAAGCCAGTGGGGAATGGGAGCGGCATAGTCGCCATAGCAGCTGCAGAAGTGGCAGGTTCTGGAAGAGCAGAGGCACCCGGGGCCAGGGGTGGGGAGATAAGGCGGACATATCTCACGGCACCAGATCGCGGTCGGGGGCACCGGAAGCAGGAGGCCCTCCGCGCAGGGATTTCGAAGGTATGGGGGGAGCGCTGGATATTTATTTCGGGCAGCCGACCAATCGAGGGAAGGGGGGGGGGGGGGGGGGGACGGGTGGCAAGTCTCCCGTTTTGGAAACGATGTTGTGAAAAGCTGGCAGCCACGAGGCAGCCTGGGAAACACTGCGCGGGAACGCCTCCGCCATTTGAAACGGCAGACTCAGTGAGGCTGACCGCTAGCGGGTTTACCCTAAAGAGGGAGGGGACGCAACGGGTAGCATCGCTGTGCGGAATAGACGTCCGGAATTTTGCACAGAAAGAACGTTTTGGCGAGGGGGGAAGGAAGGAAGACGTTTCCCTGGACCTCAGGGTGGAGGCGCTGTTTCACCTGCTAGTGAATGTCGCGCTGCACGCAGTGGACAGCACCGCGGCCCCCGGGCGGACAGCACTGCGGCGGTCGGGCGCCTTATCGGAGCGCTTCTGGGTAATGGCCCAAGGCACCCGCACGTTAAATGCACAGAATGCGCGGGTAGCGGCACCGAGACAATTCCAGCTGACGTTGGTGAAGTGCTTCAATGAGGACCCGCACGAGTGGACGAAAGAGGTGACCAGGCGGGGGGTTCTGCTGCAGCAGGAACTGGGGAGCTGATTTCCTGGCCCGAACAAGGCGGGACCGATGCCGCTGCCTCCGTTTTCGCGGCCTTACAGGTGGATCTCAGCGGCACCGATCCAACTGGTGCACACGGCGGGGTCTATCGGTGGTGCAACTAGAGATCCTCCTATTGCTCGAACTATCACTCTCACGACGCCTCGCTTTTCTCGCATCACGGTTGTGCAAATGTTGGCGAGCGTATACAGCACTTCTTCTCTTTCTCGAGCGTCAAGATCGTTTTTTCCGAGTTTTTTATGTTCCGTGTGCTATTGCTGCACCATGCTATCTGATCTCTCTCGACCGCGCGACTCCCCATGAGGAAGCCGTGAACGTGCTGACCCGATGGTCTCTCGCAAGTCGGCCGAGCCGAGCGTGGGTTCTTCTGACTGCTGAAAGGGTGGCTGGCCGTATCCTCGTTTTCTCAGCCAACTATGTGCGACGTCTGTGCTGCAGTGGGGATTTCTGTGTCCTGAATGGGTGGACGGCCTTTCTGGATTGAGCCTCCTACAGCATCGACACTGTATCCATTCGCGTGAAAGTGAGGTTATCTGGTCCTTTGCTCGAGGTATTTTGTGTTGTAGTGTGAGCTTTCCGCGTCGCCGATACTGTGTCGGTTTCCGTCAGAAGGGGGTAATCTAGCCCTCTGCTCACACCAAGCCCACTACACTGAACCTTCAGCAACCTTGGTAATGTCCCGATTCGCGAAGAAGTGGGGTAGTCTGGCCCTCTACGTAGCCAAAAAGTCCTTTTCATCAAGTACTCCCTTCTTCTGGGTTATCGCTGGTGTAGGCACGTCGTAAGGGTGGCAATCTGAGTCATGTAGTGAAATGGCTTGCTGTATTTGTACATGCCAACGGACCATGCTGTTCAAGCTGAAAACATCATCCCCTCTCCTTCCTGTGTCCTCTGACCATAGAGTTTCCCGTGCATGCATGACACGGCGGGGGGCGAAGGGGGGGAAGGGTGGGTCATGCGAGGCTAGGTGGCACGATTTGTCTGCCAATAGAGATCCACGTGCGAGCTTGACTTAGCGGAGGGCGGAAGGGTATTTGTGTCGGACATGCGAAGGTGGATGGGACGAGTGGTCTGGCTTGCTGCTGCACTGTGCTCCTACCTAAATAGCAATATCTCCTTGCCGTACGGTCTCTAGCCGGAGCGCTATTTAAAACGATCTGCTGCTTGATTCACTGCTTTGGTTTTTCGGTTCTAGACTCTTACCGTGAAGTAGGGCCGGCGACAATGACCCGGGAGTGGGAGCGTGGAGAATCCCCACGGACCTCCTGGCGTCAGCGAAAATCGTCTATTCTTCTATTGCCCCTGCCCCCCCTTCGGTCGGTCCTGCAAGATGGTAAAGCCCGTGTTGTCAGTTGCTGGCGGTCCTCCGACCCCCTTCGCCCCCGGCGGAAGCCCCGCCCAGGCCGCCGGGTGCGTAGTTTCTGCTAAAGCGTGAAACGCTCGGCGTCCGGGGGGCTCCCGCCCTCTTCCTGCCGCCCCACCCCCGACTGTAGCAGCCGCCTGATAGTGCGGCGGCTGATGCTGCAGCGCCGGCGGCGGCAGTTGCGGCGGCGGAGTGGATCAATTGTCTGGGCGCACTACTTACGAAGTTTCCTACGAGCTCTCGTTGTTGCCGCAGCTGCCGTCTGAGCCCCAGCAGCTCTAGTGACTGGACGCCTTCGGCTGTTATCTGATCTCGCCTCATCTCACGCTTTGCAAGCTTCTTCAAATTCCAAACACCTCCACAAACTCCATCTCTCTACGGACAGTTACTTATCGCGTTCGCCGCTTCCTTCGCGTGCTTTATACTCGGGACGTTCTGTTGATCGGAGCCAGTTTCCGTTTGAGAAACGATACACGATACGATGCCAACTTGATATCTGCTTCAACGTCTTGTAAGAAATTGCAATATCCCGACGAAATGCCGCCCCTTAAATTCTAAATCCTAAATTCGCATTTCATCGCTCACCGCACCCTTTTCTGTTTTTGCGACGTAGGTATACTGCTGTGCCTGTACGTACTGTACAACAGCAGTACGTACTCGTTTGCAAGGTATACTGCAGACTACAGCAGGGTTCATATATGAGTCCACCTGGGTATACAACAGCAGCGGCTTGACCAAATTCTCGTGGACAAGATCGAACCGGTACCTGAGGCGGACAGTTTTTGGAGATACCACAGAACACCTTGGAAAGGGTGTTGGGGAAGACGCTGTAGAGAGGGGAGCGGCATTATCGGTGCAAGCTCCCGCTCAGAAGTCGACGGGTATAACAGAGGGGCCCGTAGAGGGCGGGTCCCCTTCGACTAGGACTACAGTAGCTGCAGCTGTCCGACAGGCGTGGACGACGCAGGTGACAACGACATTTGTAAGTAGTCCACACATGTTTGACCCGAGGTAGGCAGCAAGATGCACGTGTATGAGAGATAGAGGACTTCGCCTCGTTTCTATGGTTTCTGACTTTGCAAAGTAAACATCGGACCGGTCATTGATTTCCGCACACAGGATCCATCAGCGGGTACATCTTGTAGGGCAGATATGTGCCTGATATGTACTGCAGTATCCACCTCATTTGGCGGGTGAGAGCCGTGTAACCTGCTTGATCTACGAGTGTAAAACGTTGCCTATATGGAATCTGTACGGTACAGATCTTCCCAAACATATCATACCGGAAACAGTATATAATCTACCATTTCTGGATATCATGATATGTCCGACTTATGCATCACAGGACGGCCACTATAAATATTTGTCGCAGAGCCAAGAACCGTGCTAGATTTATCGTAGAAGGCACCCTTTGATCCCCGCCTGTTAGTAGTAGGTGAGGATGACCTTACGTAGACTTAAATGATGTGCATACAGATAATTATCGCGAGTACAGTATTTTTGAAGGCCTGAGAAAGGACCCGACAGGGTAAACATATCGACCGAAAGAAATGGCGTTTATATAAAATTCATACCAGGCTTATCGGTAACGTCCACCAGCCCGAGTCAGTGGGGTAGGCGCATGACACCTGTTTCAACTGGTGATACTACTCTGAGGGTAACAGGGTGAGACACATATTTCATTTCAAAAGGTTTGCACACCCTTGCTTGGGCGCTTGTGAGGGGGTTGATCAAAAAATGTTTTTTCTGGTTTTGTACTACAGTAGTATACAGTACCGGCCCTCTGAAAAGATGCAGATAGACGGGTTCAAAGCTACTGATAAATTCCTAATCTGAGAAGCGTGTGCTCAACACAGACCACGGTATATGGCATACCAGGTAGGTGTCGAGTTTTTTTCATCTCCAGAGTACCAACCAGTACCGGATTAATGGGCTATCCTATCGAGGGATGCGAAATGTCCCGACCTTGATTTTGGCAATCGCTTTTTTAGGCCTAGTTTATTGTGTTGCGTTTTGCGAGGGGGGCGGTATATTGATTCTACGGGCCCCGAAAAGCTAAATGGATTATCGGACGTCAATTGTGCGCGTCTGACGTGTCGCGCACTTTCAAAAGTTGACTATCAATCACCACTTCAGTCGTATATGTTTCCTCCCGAGCAAGTCTGAGTAGCCTAATGAACAACGATCACGCTGCGCGTCACAGCTCGATCACTTGTTCTCGTCATAGAAGAAGGACCACAGCATCTCCAACAGCGAGTACACGGGTATCCGGGGGGGGTAAATTAAACGCGCTTTGAGTCAAGTGCTACTCGTAACCGTGAACATTTTGCGGGGTACGGATATTACTCGTGAATACCCGAGTAATCAGTCAAAGGGATACACCTTGTCTGCATGAATGTTTTTCTTGGACCGATGCATAATGTAGCATGAAGCAACACGGCCGTGGTTTACAGTAGCCCGATGTTTCCTATTCGTTAAATTAGTAAACTATCGCCGCATTAAATTTGCCATCTCAGTCGTCCGTGGGAGGGGAATATACAGTAGTTGACACGCTCCCGTACTTGGTCTGAACCACCTCTGCAGCGCTCCCTGATACCCACCTACCACACTTATTTCTCCCTCTTTCCTGTACGCTCTTCCTTTCTCCTTTCGCTCCCTTCCCCTTACGCTTAACATGATTTTTGCTAGACGGCCTTGGAGGCGTTTAGGGTCAACGGGAATCTAACGCGCAATAACCCCTCTGGGGACGCCGAGAGTGTTTCGAAGCCTAGATGAACAGCCCGCCGGAAAAGCAAGACCTTAGGTTTTTGTTTTGACTTCGGCGTGGTTAATTTGTTTTATTAGCTTGTGCGGACGCGGCTTTGCAATTGTTTTGAATATGACGCCGGCAAAGAAAACAAAGCGAGCGTTCAACACCGACTGCTTGACTAAGTTGGCACAATCTCGGCTTCCAAAGTCTTGTAGTTGTGATTGTTTTGCTACGATTTACTGTGTGGATGGGGGGGGGGGGGGGGGGGGGTACTCATAATCATGCATGGCCGTAGTCGACCATAGGCCCTCGCGTCCTTACGATGCCGGGACGGAGGACGTCGGATTTTCACCGACCAGGCAGGCATTTCTTGTACCAAGCGCGAAGCACCGTGAGGTGTTGGTCGAGTCGCATGATAGGTGAGCTGCATCCTACGTAGAATCGCTCTTGAGGCGGATTATCCTGCATACGGATGACAGCGTCAATTAATTGATTTATTCTCTGATGTGGCCACTTACAGAGACAGGGTCGACATCGGAGGGGGAGGGTTAAGCGTGGCATACATGAAAGAATGATCAATCAGTACTGCCCTGGATGTTCGGTTGATGTTGCGTCAATGATTACTATGATAAAGGTACACCGCTTGGCTCGGTCGATGTGTACTGGCTTGCAAGTATTGTAATATCAAATGAAGGAGCACGTACTTTCGCAAAATCTGATTTCTGCACCACTATGAGTCCCAACTCCTAAGGGTCACAATTTTGGCACATACATTCTCTCGGTAACTGCACAAACGTCGAGGCATATCACAGAATGCCAGGTCGGCCATCTCATACATTATGCTATCGAATCGTGCAGTAAACACAAACGGAAACAAACGGAGCAACAGAGTAACATATACCAGGGATCAACCACTAATAGTATTCCACCCTGTCTCGTGCGCACCAAATGGACTTACAGAGGCTTCCGAGGGGGCGAGGGGGGGCAGTGGAATTGAAGGACAGGCCTGTTGAGTATCGTATCTTTAGCACTGCCTCGCTAAATCTCTCCAATCTTCCCCTGACCCCCCCCCCCCAGCTAATTTTGTTGGCAACCACGGCATTCGATCTGATGTCGAGGCAAGGCCGCTCTCCATTGTGCACAACAGAACGAACCGTCTGCACCACGATTGAACCCTTAAAAAAAAAACCGGTGAAGAAACCCCTCGAATAACATGCGTCACATATGAGTGCGAGGGTTCTGGGGAGCGAATATGTCAGGAGACATGTCTATCTCTCCCTGTCTGTCTGTCTAGGCTGTCCGTCTAGGCAAATCCATTTGTCTAGACATGTGCCCCCTACCCCCGTTAGAAAAACGCCTCATTATCCCTCTGTAGCATGGCCAGGCGAAGGTTCGTACCTGAGGGCGCCAGAAAGCTCTTGCGCTCCTGAAAATTGGTTCTCGGCAACTCGTGTAATGACTTTCCCTTTCCGCGGGGACCCTGTCGATAACTGCTTCCGCCAGTTGGGCATAGTTCTGAATCAGAAGGGAAGAGTATCACACACCTAGTACAAAGAAGAAGAAATACGACAGCAACAACGCAGTTGATTACGCCGACTTTCTGGGAACAAGCTGTCGTGGCTGTCAAACGCTATGCCAACCGGAGCGCAGAACGTCAGCGAACAAACATATTTATGTGCAGCCGTCAAAGGCCGTAGTCAAAGTATTCACAAAAATACGTAATCACATGTATCGTCTACCGTTAAAATGATAGTGAACGCCACGTCAGGAGGAAAACCAATGGGGTGGCCTTTCTTGCGAAAATGACACCAATATAGAGAAACAAAAAAACGCACGCTTTATGAACTTAAAAAGCCCCGGCGACACAGCAGACGACCTCCACCTCCCCTCGCTCCTACAAAGTGTTTGGGCGTGGGTGTGTGGGTTGGTGGTGATGTGGGCGCGTGGGTTCGTGGTTGTGGGTAGTGGTTCGTGGCTGTGGGTAGTTACCGTGTTTATATTGTTTCCTTTACTCCGCTTGGGCTTCCACGACTGAACCATGGCGCCGCAGCGTACGAACTAGGCACTCATCTACGGGTGCACCTACTGCCGCACTGCTGTAGCACATAGCGAGTGGGTGGATGAGTTGGTGCGTTGGTGGGTGGGTGAATGGGATCATAAAGTGGGCTATGGGCTTCGCGTATATGGGTGGCGGCCGCATTACGCTTTTGGAGTCGTGTTCTGTCCACTGAACGTGCTGCCACCATTGCTGACCAACTGTCATATTGCAGCATACCACTACGCGTAGTGCTTCCAAAAGATGCCCCGATCACATGGCAAACGCCCAGGGCCGCCTTTCACGCTCGGAACATCACAAGCTCGGAAGAAAGCCGCGCTCCGTGAGGCGTCCACTAGAGTACTACGGTACCTTCGTATGCGCCTTCCCCTCTCGATCATTCGGGCCGGCTTCCGACGGCTAGGGTCTTCGTTTCCAGCTCTCAAACAATCCGAAGGCGCGCCCTGCAGTTCGGCATCAGCTGCACGTCCTTTTCTCCCTCTCCTCCTTATTCATCGTCCTCGATAACAATAGCATCTGAAAAACATCAAGAGGTGACAAAGGGGTTGCTTCTCCGCCACTGCGGGTATGAAGGCATTTCGACGTGCGTTCGTCAGTCGTAAAGGCTGCGGTTCTTAACCTACGACGTCGCACGCAGTCCTTCAATGGTTAAACGTGGACCGGATCACAACTTGTATGTCATGACTAACCTCTGGCCCAATCGCCCTCGCAGACCCCGGCGCCTCCGGCGTCCCGGTGAACCATGCACTTTTGTTCTGTCGGTTTATGCAGCGCCCTGTGATCGCAACGGGCACGCCATTGAAGGAGTGTATCTTACTTTGACACAACAGCTTACAGCGTTATCTGAACGCGCGGATCAGTGGGTTTTGACCGCACCTTCAACCAAACCTTGCGCACCTCGAACAGATAATCGATTCCCAGCGCGCGCTAAATATACTGCTCTGGCACCCCTTGCGCAGCCAACTGGGTTGCACCCCCGATTCTTCCTGAGTGCAGCGCGTACTGCGCCGGCTATCTCTCGCTACTCCCGATCATAAGTCTCAACGCGGCTATAGCTTCCGTCCGTGTGAACGGCTTCCACCCATGTGGCGTACACCTCACAGTCAAGGGTGACCCTTCCGGAAGCCGCCGGTAAACTGCGAGGAGGACCAACAGCACCTCGAAAATGCCCACTAGACCACCGCTGGAGCCGCCCACTTTTGCTACACGCGTTCGAGTGATCGCGCACCCCGCCCTCTTCTGGTCGGTCTTCGACGCTACAAACGGCACCTGTACCAAGTCCACAATCGATCTGTTTTCCATCGCGACCAGAATCCTCCCTCGAAAGAAGGTGAGACAGTTTCCTGTCGGACAAAATTCGGGATGCAATTATCCGTTTGCGTACGCCCACAACTCCTACGCACGACAGAGCCGAAAATTCGACAACGCGAAACACAGCCACATGACCTTCCCCCCTGTCTGCCATACGTGTACCTACTTGCCTACCGAGGACTAGAATGGCCCAAGTGAGTGGCAACCGAACCTGCGCGGGTTGCTGCGCGGTACTGTGCAGTCTATCCCCTTTACCATGGCAACAACCATTCAGTGCGAGGTGGCTAGTTCCCACCCAGCATACATTTTGTCGAAGAACTTGATAGCGGTAAGATACCCCTCCACGGTGGACTGCTGGTTGTTGTGCACGTATCACCGACTCACCATAAAATCCATCATCTCCGAAAGCACCAACTTGGGGTTATCAGAGTAACGTTGCAGCCAAGGCCGCTTGCCCTGCGCGCTGCCCTTTCCGCAACCCATTCCTTCCACTTACTTGGGCAACTTGTCTGAGTTTTGTCTCCCTCCGACCTGAACTCCAGCGTATCCACGGGGCGAGCCACCTCCTCTTTAGTGTTCATATTTCTTGGCCCTTTCCCTGTGGGCGCCGCCGGTTAAACGTAGAATGAACAGTAGGAAATGGGGGGGGGGGGGGGGTGCGGTATGGTCCCCGTGGGGTGCCGTGCACCAAAAACCAAGACGGGTTCCGTCCGTTGACCATGATGTCCCGCGACCGATCGTCATGCCTTCAAAAACAAATGATTTTTGTTCCCAGCACGACGTCAAAAATCCATATCCTCTGGCGGGCGATATCCTGCCCCACCCAGTCGTTACTACCCGTCTTTTCCCTAACTTTCCCTGCTAGCTCGACTCGGGGCCAGCGCGATATGCCGTCCGCTAAGGTGTTTTGCCCAGCAGGTATGTGGTCCGCAGCTGGACTTGCAGCCGCTCTTGCTTTCAAGTCTACCGACCATTCGGATAAGTGAACAAGCCCTCCTTCGTTTCGCGACGCCACACGTATTATCCCATGTAACGGCGGCCACGTTATCGCGCCGCATCGCAGTTGGAACTCTTACAGACGCTAGTCTGTCCCCTGTCAACTCGAGTAGCACTCACGCGGCCACTACCATCCCCAGTAATTCTGCAAGTTGATGGGGATGGTACAAGGTTTGCGTCGTTCGGCCTTCCGTTTGAGTTCGCCGTTTGTGCGAGTGGTAGGTCGTATCTCCGGAACACCTGCTTCTCGACGCAGTACTCACCGACCGCTTCAAAACTGGAATCAGATATATAGTGTCGTTTGGCCGGTCGTTTGAGCACGGTGTAGCAGAGCGCAGGAGTTGCCTCCCCTATTTGCAGAAGCTTGCGATTTATCGCCCACTTTCAAACGAGGGTGTCGGCGTGGACCTCTCTTCCTCATCTCCAACTGTGCTGGTTCCTAACGGTTTGCTCATCATGCCGATCCGTGAGCATCAGCAATCTTCACACGGAATACCTGCAGGCGCGTACAACGTATGGCAGGTCCCAGAGCTTTCCCACCATACTGCGGACGTCTCTTGCTTCGTCCCTTGCTTTGGCGCGTCGTCTGTGCGTAGGCCAGTGATCGTCCAAAGGGCTTTAGACCGCTTCTGGTTTTTTATGTGTCAAGGAGATTCACATGGTGTGCGAGTGTATGGTGAACCCCAGGCCATCAATCTTGGAGTCCCAGTCTGGACTCACGTTCGGTGCTAGGATCGGCGTGGCGCCGGTCTCGCCCGGCCCGAACAACTGTACGTGAACGGAGGCAAGAGAGGCTGAGGTGATTAACGCGGACGAGTCTACGTCTGAATGCTGCAACTCAGCTAGGAAGTAGTCGTCCACGTATACGGTAACAAAGAAAGGGTCGCCTTCCCCCCCCCGCGATTCGCACGAATGTTTGCGTCTGCGGGTGCGGTCGTAGGGTTTCTTTCTTCCCACCGGTCTACTACCTTCACCTAACCTAGATTTTATGTTCCTCCTTGCAGAATCTGGGCCGACGCCACCGTGGTGTTACAGTAAGCGTGTTCCGCGGCTGCCGACATCACGCCTGAAAAACGGGAGACCCTGACTGACCAAACGTCAAGCGAACGTCGATGACCACCATTTCCCCCACCATGTAGCACATTGTTTTAGCCTCGTCGGGGTTTATTCTGACGTTGCAAAAGGCATCAGACACGTCAGCTTTGCTTATCAAAATACGCTGGGTAGGAAATTTCTTCACAGGCTGACCGATGATGCGAAGATGTTTGGAAAGGGCCTTTGCGCACAGGCACGGAGGCACGCTGTCCGAGTCAGTATCTGCATTCAATCCTTCCTCCCTCTTGTTGTTCTGCGCCTCGAAGGAGAAGTCGTGAATTATCCCGACCTTTTCTGTGACAACTGCTCCCATCGATGATGTGGACTTTTGTGCGGGGCAGCTTTCTTTTATAAATAGGCATTTTTGGCGTCTCACGTCTTCACAAAGCTGATCCCAAATCACTGACATGTGCTCGGCGACGCTGCGGTGGTTACCGTACTGAAGGGCGCGTCTGTGGGGTACTGCCTGCACCGGGACCCCTCTGGTAACTTCTGTGTCCAGTTTGTCAATGGCACCAAAACCTTTTGTTTCGTCAAAATACTACTGTATTTTGCGTGGCAACTACCGGGGGTGCTATCAGAGACCCTCCCAGGGCCTTGGTCACGCCGCCCATGACGCCGCGTGAGTGTCTCGTCAGGCCCGTGCAAATATCGGCAAGCTTGTACAGTAGTTCCTATTCGGGCCGTTCATTGAAGCTTTCCCTAGCAAGGTTGGCGTTTTCTGTATGCCAGGTCCGTACCATGAGTTCGGTCTGCGGTCGACGAAGCGACTCCCTATCAGGAAGCGTGCTGACCCGCTACCTGTCCGCGACTCGACTAGATCGAACGTGTGCTCGGCTACTCGAGGCCGGCGCCGTTTGCCTTGCCGCGGCTCTGACGGCCACTGTTTCGATCCTGCAATGTGCAAGTTGTTGAGCGCGTGCGAGTTCTGTTGGCGTTCGACGTTTCGTACAAAGTAAGTACGGTGCGAACTGATCCCGTTGCACGGTCCTTACGCCGGGTCAATACGGTGAGCCCACCCCCGCTGCCTGCGCCTCGCGCAATTTCGGCTCGGCCGACACTCGCGGGAAGGAGAAGCTAGCCCTGGGGAACCTGGCCCTGGCACTCGAGCAGGTACGGGCGGTGAACTGATTGTCCTGTCTACAAGAATAACGGAAGGGGACCCGGCCCTCGGAAACTAACGCCTCAACAACTGAATGAATCCCCCGCGATGTAGGGAGTGCCTACACTCGCGGGAGGGGGAGGCCCCCCCTAGGGGACGTGACCCTCGTACTGGAGCAGCTGCGGGCGGTGAACTGTAGACCCGCTTGCACGGGAAATAGGAAACCCATCGCCCGGAACCGAACACACCGAAGCCGACGGCTCCTCGCGCGATGTCGGCACGGCCGACGTTCACAATAGGAGGAACCTTGCTCTGGGGAACCTGGCCCCCGCACGCAAGAAGCCACGAGGCGTGAACTGTTGTCCCGTCTGAAAGGGGAAAGGAGGGGACCCGACCCTCGGAACCGAACACACCGAAGCTGACTGCGCCTCGCGCGATGTCGGCACGGCCGACGTTCACAGTAGGAGGAACCTAGCTCTGAGGAACCTAGCCCCCGCACTCAAGCAGCTACGACATATATGTGAAAGGTCGTCCCGCCTGAAAACGGAAAAGGAGGGGATTTAGCCCTCAGTACACGACCCATCTAGGCTACATGAGGCTCTCACAGCCTAGCCCTGAGGAACCTAGCCCTCGAACTCGAACAGCTGTTGACTGTGAACTGCTGTCCCGTCCAAACGGGAGGAAGAGGAAGGAGGGAACCCAGCCCTCGGAAACGAAAAGAAAAAGAAAAACACCCGAGCTCTATGAGCCTCACGCGAGGTCGGCCCCACCGACTCTCGCGGGAGGGGAAAACCAAGCCCAGTGGGAAAGTAGCCCTCGCACTTGAGCAGCTACGGGATGTGAAGCTTTGTTATCTTGATAATATGGGGGACCTAGCCCCTGGGAAACCTAACGCTTGTACGCTAGCGAGGGTTGTACGAACCTCCCGCGGCTCGGTACGCCGACACACGTGAAAGGAGGAATCAAGCCCTTGGGATACTCAGCCCGTGCACGCGCTTAGCTGTGGACTGTCGAACGGTTATCTTGTCTGACGGGGGAAGAGTGACAGCCTGGTCTATCGACCGCGAATCACGACAGCACGGACAAGGTTCTCGCGATGTCGACACTGCCGGCCCTCGAACCTCGTAGCCCTGGGAAACCATGCCCTCGCACTTTAGCGCCGCCCAGTTTGGAATGTCATCCTGTCGCCAGGATTAACAGGGGGGAGAACCGGGGCCCTAGCCCCGTACACGAGCGGCTGTTGACTGCGACTTCTGTGGATTGGGACGGGCGACACCCATTGAAAGGGAACCAGGTCCTAGAAGGCCAATCCCTCGCACTCCCGCCACTGTGGGCTGTCAACTGTTGTCCTGACTGAAAATAATACAATGAGGATAAGGCAGCCCTCTGCAAAGCGGAACGTCAACAACTGAGTGAACGTCTTGCGATGTCGGAACGGTCAGCGCTCGCACGGGGGGGGGACGCAGCCCTCACCCTGGAGCGGCTGCTGCCTGTGGGGGGCTTGTCTGTCGACATGACCGGGGAAGCATAGCCCCCTGTTATTGTGTTGTGTTGTGTTTTTGTTTATGTTGGTACTCTGGCGAAGCTTGATAAAGTCGCATCACGGTCCGGTATAGACGACACGCACGTGGAACGGAGAACGGAAGGGGGAATCCCGCTCTAGAGGGGCCACGCTCTCGCCCTCGGGTGGCAAGAGGGTAAGCCCGGTTCGCATGTCTCAGAGGAAAAAAGGAACCTGACCCTCGCGGTTGTCTGTCCCGCGCACACTCGTGTTCATCCTGCTACCACTCGCCGGCTCTGCCGTCCCTTTTTCCCTACCGTCGACCCGTTTGTCGTACGCAATCACTCTCCGCGCTGCGTAATTCGTATTTGCCCACGCTGTGCTGTATCAGACACTTACTATGAAACGGAGCCGACGAAACCGATCCTGGTGTGGGAACCCCGTGGAGTCCCACGGACTTCGAGGCGTCAGCGAAAAACCCGCTTGCAGCTGCTGCCACCCTCCCGTCCCCCGTGATCGGCCCTGCCTGGCGGTAGAGACCGTAATGTCAGTTGCCGCCCCCACCCCTGGCCGCTCCAACTCCCGGAGGGGCCGGACCGTTCTTGCCGCCGGTATAACTCCTGCTGAACCACCCGACGCTTAGCGGCCGTCCCCAGCCCCCCCAGGCTACGTCGCGTTCGCCGTCGCCGGGGTCCGGCGACTGCTGGGGTGAAGGGGGGAGGAACGGTGAAAGGGGGGAAGGACGTATTGCGCGCCTGGCCTGCCCTTCCCGCGCGGGATGCAGGGGAGACCTGGTGTTGCTCGAAGGGGCAGATGGACCTGGGGCAGGCATCGCTATGCCACACCTAGTGACGCGCAATGGTGGGTAGGTTACCCAGGGCGGCGGCCCGCTGCTTGGGGAGGGTCTCCCCCCCCCCCCCCCCGAGACCATCCCGCCCTTCACGACGACCGCCTTTCGTCGGTTGGCGCCGGGGGGGGTCTTAGGCTTTCCCGCCCCTCCACCCTTTGGGGGCGAGCGGTTGCGGGGCCCCATTTCCGAGCCCACGACCAGACCATTCGTGCTTCCTTCCTCCACGAGCGCCCGTAGCCGCTTAAAGGTGAGAGGCTGGAAGACAGGTCCACTGCCCGGCAAAGGTGGCACGAGGTGGTGCTGCCCCCGCACGACTGCTGCGTCGACGGCGAGCTTGGACATGGCAACCTTGATGCCCGCGTCAATGACCTGTACGAGCACATATCGCACCTGCGCCTTGTACGGGGCTAGGATCAGCCGGTCAAACTGCGGGTACGTCCGAAATTCTCCCTCGAACTTCCCGAGAGCCTCTCATACGCTCCGGACGGTGTGCGTGCACATCACTGAAGCGTCCTCCATACCGTACTCCAGGACGGCCATGAACGTGGCGATGAAATTGCCGAAGTGGTTCTCAGCTGGCGTTCCCGTTGGGACCTCCCACACTGACGCGGGTGGGAAAACGTCCTGCACTAGGAAGTCCGAACAGAGAGCGAAGCTGCCCTATCGCTTCGTCCGATGCCCCAGCGACCGTTGTCAGAACGTGACGCACGAGGCCGTTGGACATCCCCTCGGGCACATGAAAGAAACCACGCGCCGCGTAAAACGTTTGTGCTTCCCAGGACCGCCACAGGTCCGCCGTAACTTTCCCACGGGCTTTGACCGCCGCGCTGAGCACAGCCTGCTTGCTCGGTCCTTGGAGCGGGGGGAGGGGTTGAGCGGCGATGAAACCCCCTCCTCCAGTAGACGCTTCCCTCCCGCGAAGATGCCCCCTACGGGTTGGAGGCCTTGGTGGGCGGGGTGAGGGACCTGCCGTGGCTGCTGCAGCTGTGGCTACTGCCGGGCTTGTAACCGCTAGAAATGAGCGATATGGGCCCAGAGGGCATCCTGTCCCGCCACTATGACCTACAGATGATGCAGGGCCGACGTCCAGACCCGCGTGGGGAGCTGGGCCGGGATGGGCCTCGCCCTCTGCGTTGTTTCCCGGGACTATCCAAGATATGTCGACGCCCCCAGCCGCGAGCTTCTTCGGGGGGCGGAGCGACGACGGCCTCTCCTGCTGGCAACGCGACCGCGAATCTCTCCCGATAAGACCCCCGGCCATATCAACGTGGTCGCCCATGAGCGAGCCGCAATGCCGCTGTACGAGAAAGTCGATCGATCAAAAATGGTCTCGCTGTCTCCTACCACAGGAATGTTGTGATACCACGGTTCCATCAGCTGCAACAAAACGAGCCTGTTCTCCCGCTCGTCCGCCTCGACGTGCTCGTAACTCGTTGCCTTCGCCGTCTTACGTCAACTGGAGACTGGACGCGTGCGTCGTACACTTGTACGTCGGCCTAGTTCAAACTATTCCATTCCTCGATTTCAACTCGCCTCACAAACGCCAGTTTCCTACGGAAGCCTACATTTCCTTACCAGAATGTTTGAGTGAGTCCCCAACCCTATGTCATTCCCATTGATGTGATTTTTCTTATTCCAATTTGGAGTTTGGGAGTTCTTCGTTTCTATGTAGCATGTTCATGGTGGGTCAACATTCGTGGTGGAGTCTGGGGCGTTTTTTGGCCACTTCGTTGATCACGGTTGAGGCGATATAACGTGTAGTTCTACGAGAGGTGACCGGAGCAATAGCCGCGTCCACGCCCACAGACTATCGCATATCTAACCCCGGCCGCAAGCCCATTTTTTGGGCCTGCTCGATCGGCCAACCTTCACGAAAACCTAGGGAACGAGCATAAAAACGAAAGACACTCTCGAGACCTTGATAGCTGCATCACCGCTGCTGTTCCGCACGTCGTGGCGCTTGAAGGCTCCCTCCGCCCACCCAAAACTTCTTGAAAGTGATAGCTTCCTATCCTGAGCGACCAAAAAGAAGAAGGGGCTGTCGGCGGCGCGCACGCGGCAACGTAAAAGGTAGCATGGTCTGGGCTCCTTGCTGCGGGTCGGCTGGGCGTTGTGTGACGCGGTGAGTTCTCATTTGACTGTCAATTTATCCGCCGTTCCCCGATAGGATACAAACAAGTCTTTTTTCGAAATCAAATTACTACGTAAAATTCATTGAAAGTTTATAAAATTATGAATTTCGTCAGCTGTGAGTTCGTCCGATATTAGAGCTGATACTCAACTTTGCACAAAATTGAAGTTTTATTTCCAAATAGCATTCCCCGTTTTTACGATAGACCCTGATGTCCCCGTCCAGAGTAGTTTTTTTTCCCAAGTACTGAAGCATTTCGATTGAGTGCTCCCGCTAAGCTCCCATACGGTTTGGCTAGCCACCAGCACTATAAGCGCGGCGAGATCAGTATACGCGGCGCGATTAGGCTGGCAGGCTGCATGCTGCCGCCGTCCTCTGCCTGTAAGTACGGAACAAGGTGCGGGTACGATACAAACTCAGACGCTTGCAGCAACTTGAAGGCGAAGAGGCGCTGGGCAAGCTGCTAGTAGTGGACGAACTACTTCGATATGTGGATACTCGGCTTGTGGTGCTGGTGGGGATACATCACTTTGGTGCGGCGGCATGAAAAAATATACTCACCAGGAAAAGCTTCCAGATATCGTAGCCTGCACGCAGAGAGGGAGAGGCTTTTATGTAGCAGGTGCGCGTGTATGTCGTCGTGTTGGGTCAATTATTGCTTGTGTACTCCCAGGCGATACGAGTATTCCACCACCTACGAGTGTCGCCTGCTGGTACAGCAGGGTTATACCTGGTACCTTAAATGGTACTGAATCAAAGCAAACCTACAGCTGTACCGACTGTACCGTACGTACTACTGCTGTTGTATGTAAATGTTCGTACCTAGCTGGTGTCCGAGTACCACAGGAGGACTGCCTTCGGTAAATCTCTAAGACCGCCTGTGCCGTACGGGTTTCACAAGAACATCTGTGCTCGTACCGTCTACTACAACAGCAGCAGTTGCCTGAACTCCTCGTGCCTCCCGTGGTGAATGCACGCACATACTTGTACCAGTGTGCGCAGCAGAGGTACTTCACTGTTGTTGTACCTGGTACAGATTGCTGTAAGAGAATGCTGCCTACGACGGAGGCACCTGTTTGGTGCGTCAAACCTTGCACGGCTGCAGTGTGCCGGCGGCGACCTGCGCACCAATCCCTCCAGTAGGTGGCTATCGCCTGTACCCCAAGAGTTGTGTGGGTTTCTTCTCGAGTAAGTTGTCACTGCTGCTTTGTCCTAACATTATTCTTTGTCACCCCTGCCAGGATGACCCCGTCCCTATGAGCATGATGTTATCTTCTTCCGAGCTATAGAATAGCATCGGTGGCCCATTTAGTGGGTCAACCTGCTCAAAGACCCAGCAAACGCTGCTGAGGGAGTAAGCGAGGAAGGCTGCACGTCAAGGCTGGCTGACTGATTCCAATGGCCTGCCAACATAATATCCAGGCATGGAAGTACTCCACGGATGGCTTTCTAGTGTTTCAGCGTGCTTGCGGTACAATTGGTGCAGAAGAGTGCATATGCATTCGCTCATCGTGCTGGAAGATGATATGGCCACCGGTTGATCCCCGCGATCTTGATATTTCCGTCGTAAGGAGCGGGGGGGGGTGTACTAGACATCATGAATGGCCGTAGTCGTACGACGATAGACCCTCGCATCCCTATCATGCAGGGACCGAGCATAGATTTTAAGGGGGGGATATGAGAAGCTGGTACACGGGGCCATGCAGGGATACTTTGATCGAGTGCTGGACACAGTGTCTCTCGCTGCGCGTTTCCACTGACTTTATTCATTGTTTTCGTTCCGACATTGAAACGCTCTTTTCTGTTGCCTTCGTAGGTTGTACTCGCCCCGTGTGAAAAAATCGTCTTCGTTCTGTCGGGCAACGCGAAGTGTCCGAACTGGAGTTCCACAATATCTTACTGTGACGTTGAGGCCCAATCCAGTTATCTGTAGCAGGATGCCAAACTTGCGGGAGGCAGTGGATGATAAACGTGCGGCAGGTATTGAGGAATCATGTCACGATAGAATCAATGCTTCTACGCAGTCCTCGAGCTTGATGCATGCCCCTCGAGCAGAGTTATTCCGCTTCTCTTTTGTTTGAGTCCCCTGCCACCCTAGTGAAACATACTGGCCACCCCTCGAAGTCCTGCACAACTTTCATGACGCTAGTCGTACCGACGAAGCGCTGTACACGTTCCTAATCCAGCATAGAATTGTACGATATCGTCGCCGTTATGGAAGCGGGACAAAAATGCGGTTGTATCGACTTTGAGTAACAAGGCCGGCCACCTTGAGGCGTACTGTTTAGACATCGGACGAAACCTATCCCGTTTTTTTCAGTTCCGGGGGCCCGAGCGAGACCCTATACCGTTCTTGTATTGTATATTCTGTGTTAGGATTGGCATGACACGTGCTACCCACATCCCGCGCCCCACGGGTGGTGACGCAGGCATCAGCAGGGAAGCACTGAGATCCGTTCGAGAAAGGTATGCGCCCATCAGGACATACTGCGCGCTCCCGTTGATAGTGAAGGTTCTGCAGGCGCCACGCGTGGCAGAGTGAACCTCCGACGACCTCCCGTTTGCAGAGATGGTGTTGATTGATCTCTAAAGGTATAGACGCAGCTGGCACGGGAACGCGTGGTTGACTCCAGACAATAACACGGAACTCCTTATGTATATTATACATCGGTGCTGTCGAGTGACAGCAGGTGGCGGCGCATCCACGTGATTATACATCACATTGCAGGCACAATAAATGCCCCGCTTTTCCCGCAGACTATCCGCCTATATCTCCCGTTCTTATAATCCCACATCAATATATGGAACTCCCTCATACTAAAGGGAACATCTATGTCGTGTCTCTTGAGCACAGTCAATAGGTAGCATCATGAAACTCAACATGCTCGAGATTAGGGGACACCAGAGGATTTATGCGCAGTCATCAATATCATTGGTGTTTTCCCGCTTTTGCCCGTACGTCGTATTAACTGGGTGCTATATGACAATGCGGGCATGAACAAAACACCTCAATCAGTTGCTTGGATCACAATTTGAGAGGGCTTATTAACTGTTGCGTCCCAGGGGAGCGTTGCCGCGATTGATAACAGCTTGCGGGAAGAACGCGATCTAAACTTCAGTCGGCGGTGAGAGGTGGATGCGCCCGAGACGAAATACACCAAGCCGGCTTCAATTCTGGCCGGTCGCACAAGCACTGGTGGTGTGTATGTCAAGCGCGGGCAATTTGGAGAGTACTTTTCAGATTAAACTATATGATGTACGGCGCGTGCAGCGTGTATATTGACTCCTAATGTTTCAAGTTGAAATCATGGGTTATAGCTGACGTTATTACTTCCATGAGAACAATATGATGGTAGTGTTTTCTTGTGTTGCTCATGTTGTCAATCAACGTTTCCACGTGCCTTGATTGTTTCGCACGAATTGTAGGTATACGTTCCATGCAACTGCACCCGACGCCGCTTTCGGTCGGTGCGCAGTTTGGTGTCCAAGAACGGGGTTCGCTCGAGCTATATGCGAAGGGCATTATTTTGGTTTTATCCTTCGGGGGGTTGTGGGACCAGTAATCAACGAAGACTGATTCTGCGCGGTTCAACAAAATGGGATTTACGACCGCTTCTGACGAGGGGCAAACCATTAATAAGATAATGCAAAACATGAGACCATATAATGGGCCAAAAAAGGTACTCGACATTGTCAATATGTCGTCCACGAGAAGATGCGATCGGCACATCTTTGTGTCTCCACCACACATAGCCTTCCACCAGCACGTACTCGTACTCGCTTACTTCTTCGTTTCACTCGGTCGGGGAAGCTGCTTACTCACGGTGAGTGCTCGTGGTGTTGCCATATCAAACATCGACCAATTGAAACCTCAACGAAGAAAAGAAAGAGGACCTATTTTTAGAGGTAGATCGGAATAAGAAAGAGATAATGCACAGCATCTCTGTTGTGTGCAAGTATAAGTGGCCCCCAAAGCTTTATTGCAGGCAAGTAAGTACTGCAGCAGTACCATAGAGATACATGAGGCGAGGCTGCCTGATACATGCGGTATGTAGTCCTTGTGCGTTCGTGAGAAAAAAACGGAAACAGACAAGATCCTGCTGGTCTCGAAATACACCAGTAACACGGTAGATACGAGAGCAATTCGACATGGCCTGCAAGGGGACACGTCCCACGCATTAGCTGCAAGATGACCCGCAGATACAGGGGCTCTGGAAATCGGTATCGTTCAGCTCTTGCAATCAGTAACCTTAAAATACGACTATTGCGGGCAGACACGCTCGTAAAGTATTGAAAGCGTGCACACACCGCTGCGTTTTATTTAGTCGCTTCGCTTTCAATTTGTTTTTTGGGGCTTGGCCAAATACGTTTTTTAGCCTGTAAGATGTAAGACCCCAAAAATGCGACCTAAAAGCCGGAGGGAAGGCTTGCCAAGGCGGAGGAGATACATGACGACCTTGGGAGATGCTTCATCGCATCGTTCGACTGGTAGTGTACGTTTTGCCGTCGTCGGTAGATTGAATGGATGTGCGTGTGGTCATCGTTGCTGAAAACACGGCTGCGGGTAGGGATCAACGTGTAGTATTGTCGGCGTCGTCGTTCAGGTTCTGACGAAGAGAAATACTTGAAAGGGCCGACCTAAGCGTCGCACTGTAGAGACCTGCAGTATAGGACAGACGGTGCAGCAAAAACAGCGGTCCGGCGAGATAAACATTCTGTCAACTAGACAAAGAGAAGAGAGCGTCCAAGATCTACTCTATTCTCGATACGATAAGCCGAAAACAAAGTGCGCATCAAAGCTCAACTCATATTTCGTATTGTATGTTGAGTGAGCAGTCAGGGTAAACCATAAATATATATAGATAGATGTGGACACCACGCCCCCGGAACTAACACGCCTACTCATATAAAGTCGAAACCCCTTGCATCCTCGGGAAACTCGTTCTCGAAGCTCTCCTCGGGAACTCGGGACACTGTCACGTCTAGACCTCGCCACGGAACCTTCTCCTTTACGTTCCGCTGACGGATCCTCCACGGCGGCTATTCCGCGTGGCGGATTCTCCGAAGCGGGACTTAGGAAAGCCCCGCTGGATGGTCCTTTGACCCGAGTGCCGCGACAGCAACGACAACAACATGCTCGCCCTCCACTCTCACTTGTCTTCGACTTCTCTTCTCTCCCTTGTCATCGGATTTCTGTCTCCCTCCGAGTTGTCACACACTCCAGCCGTCGTAGTATACCAGTTAGACCACTCTGCTCACCCAGAGAGGACTGGGTTCCCGACCCACGGGCGGTGACGACTACATCATCCTATGGGCGTCTGACAGCAGTTGATCATCTACAGCAGTGTCGATTTTGAAGTTGTCAAGAGCAAAGAATGTCTGGAGAGACCGAGTCAACCGAAATCGTCGACAACACCGCCGGAGAAAAGCCACCAGCAACATACGCTCCAGAGGCCAAGAATGGGAGCACCGATTCCGCCTCCGCCTTAAATCCTGGAGCACCGATCGCCTGCATCCGTGACCACCTCGCCCGCATCGTCCATAGGAAACTGGAAAAGATGGAGCGTGGAGAGACTGAGGCATTGTCGGAGCAACACAATTCAATGCTGCAACAATTGGCAAGTCTAAGTGTTTCGAGTAGTCCCGCAGCGTCTGTCACCCTGTCCGAGTCAAACAACTCAAACCCTGTCCCCCCTGTCCAATCTGCTCCTACGTATGCAGCAGTGCTGTCCGCACCAAACGCTGTGACCTTTACGCCTAACGATGTCCATGGCCTTCCGGGTTTGAATGGTAGTGCTGACGTTGATGTCGCCGAGGTACTGTGGCAGTTCCGCTTGGTCGTTGGTTCTCGAGCCAAATTCGTAGCGCCGATTGACGATAACTTCGCCGATAATCTTGCTTTCGAGCACTCGAGCCTCACTGGACGGCCCTTGTCTTACGTTGTACCAACAACTGATGTCTGGTAGGATCGGTTGGAGCGCTAATGTTGTCAACGCCGAAAATATCAACAACCTGGGTTCGGTTCCCCCACAGTCCACCTGGGAGGAACTCGAACTCGCAATCCTAGACATCCTAATGCCCACGAACAGGGTAGAAGAGTGTGCCATGAAATTAGCAACAAACCAACCGGAGAAAGGCGAGACTGTATCCGCTTCCGCACTGCGTTTCCGTGCCCTCATGTCCCGACTTTAATCCGCTGTCGAGCGACACGCCAAAGGCCGCACGCCTTGGTCCGCGATCACTGTCACCTCATGGCAACACAGTCTACCTCCCGCACTGCAGCTGTTGCAGAGCGGTGAGAAACCGGTCACTTCTTTCACAGAGGCTGTTGAGCGCGCCTGTCGCCACGAGACTGCACGCCTCACTGGTGCAGCCACTGCCAGGGCAATGCCATTTACGCCTGTCCCGAACCATGCTGCTGTCCACCAGCTAGAGTCCTCTCGCAAGCAGGCGCGCCAGCAACGTCGGCATGGTCGCCAGCAACCTGGACGAAAAGGGTGGAGGCAGCAATCTTCCAATCAGCGGCGCAGGCTCCGCCCTCGCTGCACGTATGACAGGTGCGGCAAGCCTGTGGGACACTGGTAATCCACGTGTCTCCAGAAGGCACGCGACCTAAGTGCGTGCAACCCACGCTCGTCTGGTCCCTCCAAGCGCGACCGTTCTTCGTCCCCCCGTGGCCACCTCCGCCACCGCGACCGCCGCCACCGCGATGACGATGAGGGCGATGATCGCAGGAGCGAGGCCAGCAGCACCAACGGAGACGGAGACTGACGTGGCCCATCGGCTGTAGCGCTTGCAGCAGTCGGGACCCACCTTGCTGCACATACGGTAGGCAAGGTTAGCGCGTAGAGGAAACTTTCCGCAGTAGCAGTAGATACCGAATCTCTTGTACCGAGTGTCCTTGTCAATGATGGGAGTAGCCAACAAGTTAATCGTGGTTGGTTGTACGTCAAGAGTGTCCCTGTCTCAGGTCGAAGTAATGGTGGGTCCAGCTCGCATCGTCCGTGCAAGCGGGTTACGTTTGCTGATGACGCCCCAGTATCGGCAGGGGCAACCACAAGGCAAACTGCGACACGAACTATTGCGCCGGTAGGAGGCTGGATTCCACGACGAAGGAGATGGGAGACAGAGCGTCGACGTGCGGGGAAGAGACCGATTTTACTCACCCTGCGCGATACGTATTGTTTTTTCGAATCGGAACCGGAAGCGAGTGCGAGAAGCATTGTGTTTTCAGCACGAGGGGGTAGGGGAACCGACTGGAAGGGAGTGCCAATGAGAGCACGTGCGAAGGAGCGGGTCGATTGCGCTAAGGTGACGAGGCGGCCACGGAGGACGGAAGCAGGACGGTGCGCGGAAACCTACGACCGGCGCACGCACCATCACGAGAGCACAGCAGCAGTCGTCGCAGTATATTTCCTATACTTCTACCAGGTATTGTTTTTTACGAGGCAGTACGAGTAGTATGTTTCTGTTGTTGACGTCACTTGTCTTCGTGGTGTTGATAAGTCGAATACCTTTCATCGTGGGGGAATTGAACCCCGCAATTGCCAGGGGGGTAGTATCATGTACGTGCTGCATGTTTAGTCTGACAGTCCTGGAAGACACGGCGATCGTTGTTATGTGTGGTGATTTTCGGTTGATTACGTCTTCTTCACTGCATGTTCGCGAGTCGTCACTCCGACAGCACCCCATATATAGCAGGCGTGGCCGCGGTCCTCGCTGTGCTTACGACTACTACGGTATACCGTGCGTTTTGCACGGTACAGAGTGAACTCCGGACAGCGAGCGCTTCAGTCAGTACTTATGAGTTGGTTTGGTCGCGAGAACGGGGGGAACTTTGTGTGTGGCAGTTGAGAGGGAATGCCCGCGGCTATTTTTCGTTCAGGTTGCGCATTGAGTTCATTTTGTGCGCGCCTTCTTTGTCTCGTGTGTTTTCGAATGTTTTTTAGACCTTCCTAATTAATGCTCTATTCATAGCACCTCCGAGTGACCACCGTCTCCATGATTTGAAATAAATGTAAGGTCATAACAACAATTTATCCCTCGTATCTGCTGTTCATTATCTAACGCCCTTCTCTGAACGAGGGGGGGGGGGGGGCATGAATCGCAAGACAGTACCGGTGGTTCCCAAATGTACTGAACCCCTAGTCATGTATCTCATGTTCGGTCCCGTAGAGCACAGGCACAGGCCAGTATGCTGCTGTTGCCGAACCGGTATGATGCAGGACGAAGCTCAGGTATTGATGTGTAATATAGACAAGGTTGGGTACATGCCCGTCGTACGTGCGCTGCCTCTGCTACTGACTAGACCGTTATATCAGTCATAACGCAATGCAACGAGTACAAAAATGGCAGCCGACGTTGATGCACCCTATCGTGTGGCTTTACTTGTTTTATTTCCTGAACAGACGAGTGGCACCTGATGATAGCATGGAAGGCGTGGAGAACGTAATGCATTCAAGACGCAATAGGCGAGCAGCGACGGCCAGACAGAGCTATGTGACGACGAAATATTGCACGTCGATCGAGTATACACAATGCCCGTCGTATGCGGCTGCTACTACGTACCAGGTACAGTGGTTGCTGCTGTTCCGGAGGTTACCCGGCATAAAGCATGGTAAATGCTCGTACACGATCACGCCAGAGGCAGCTTTGGGCACAGACTGCTGTCATACGCTGCTTCTGCTACACAAGTTTTCTTTGCGTGATCACGACGACCCATGACCGTCGTACGCTGCAGCGCTGCAGCTGATACGAGAGATGCCGACTTTTGGCGCAATCACGGCGGAGTATGGCCAGCGTCGGTCAGACATCCGTACATGGTGCTGACACCAGGATGAAAGCAAATAAATACCACACATAAAATGCACGACTTGTCACAGGGAGATGCCTGGCTGCCTGACCAGACAGAGAACAGAGGATGTTCGTGTACAGGATGTGTTTCCGTGCATTTGAGCTCGCAAGCCGTGTGCGGCGCTCTCTGTGTCTGGTGAGTGCTGCATTTTCATCAATCAACGCAAGTTCGAGACTTGGTCTGTGGTACGATTGGTCGGCCAACATACACGAGGGACTCCCTTTTTGATTCCAGTGAAAGTGGGCAAGTACCGCGCAGAAGGTAAAAATGAGATGCATCTGCATCAACGGTATTCGCGGTAGCCGCTGCCAGCTGTTGCTGTATGAATTTCAAGATTGTGATCCGCCTTCCGAGCAACCCTTTGCGCGATACACATACTACGACTATAGTTATAATATATGTTGGAGAAAAAACAGCTGGGAGATCGAGGGTTTTGTCGACATTCATATTTGCACGATGTGTGTGACACTTCGCCCGCACCTACTGCGAGGTACGGTGCAAGTATAAGTTATTACTGTAGTTATGAATGGCCTCGTGCAGGAAACACGGCAGCCCGTAAACATGCATGAGGAAGACAAAATATGAAGCTGCAGAAATCTGCTACCGCTTCAGTCAGTACTACACTGAAAAACCCCTCAGGAAAAACGCCGTCTATAATGGTGTGCTCACGAATTCTTCAGCGTGCACCTTGCAGAGGGGGTTATTCGCCACGCCAAGCACTCATCTCTTCTTCTTGCTCTCGCCCGTCGTGCACACTGTGGCAAGCCATAACTCTCCACCTACCTCTCGTCTGTACCCAGAATGCCGTCAGGATCGGTCACCAGCACACCTTTCAGGGAGCTTCCTGTGCGTCCCAAGGTTGTTCTGCCATACCTGGTAGTGGGCACCAATCAAGTTTGGCAGAGGTTTGCCGCAGAACACCCTCTCTCTACGGTGGAAGCGCTGAGCTCTCTCTACAGTACTTCTCTTTGCTGTGGCTGGCGTAGGTGATGTATGTGCACAAACCCTCTTCGTGCTTACGGTATAACACTTTCCTTCACCTTTCTTTGTCTGATTAGAGTGCAATGCCTGCGAATATTATTTTTTCGGTCAAAACGATATCTATCTGAAGTCGCCCATCCCCCCCCCCCCAGTGTATAATATGCTTTAGTCTAGGTTTTGTACCGTTGATCGATAATTTTTCCAGGGCAGACATGAGTACGTGGGTGCACTCCCGTGATTGCGGCAAAGCGACAGCAGTTGTAGTTCCCGCCCCCCCCTCCTTCCAGGAGGTGGGCATTGTCGTTGACTTATGAAAATGTGGTTCAAAACGAAATATATATGGTGCCCATTCCAAAAATACAGCTAGTCGACAATATCAAGGCCAGAGCGCATACTGTACAGCATTACATGTTGTCTGTATAAGCGTTGGAAGGAGGGCCGGAGACTTCCTACTGCTCGTTGCACAGCAGAATACAAAACACTTATTTTAAAATGTTATACGAAGTATGAGTAAAATAACCGCAAAACCAAGCGCTATCTAGAAACCCTATTATTTTCTATTTTCAACGACCAAGTCCGCCTCGAAGGAGGGCATGGAAACCCTTGTCGCTTTGGTACACCCATAGTAATGTACAAAGGGGGTTCATTGCTGGCTTCCCAAATATTTGATCCGTGGATTTGTTCGGAGCTACGGCAGAATTACCGAATGCCCTACAGGAAAAAAAAACGGGTGCAAACGAGATTCGAGGTAGTTTTCGATTACAATCATTCCACTACTACAGTAAGTACTAAAGGACTCGGGAGGTTTTTGGGGGGGGTCGATGCAACACAAGTGCTTGTTGTGTGCCGTACTATCAGTACACTTCCAGTCACAAAAAAATGTGCCCCTTCTTCTGTTGTTTGGGACCAACGCATGTCAAGCCCATTCCGCAGGCGCTTTCGGGCACGAGTATCTAGAGGCGCGAGGCACTAGTGGAACAATATCATGCACTTGATTAGATGATCGGCCCCTATAAATAGAAACCCCTGACGTGATCTGAACAGGCCTCACAACCGTACTGGGACACCGTCCTTGAAGAGCTCTGGAGCGCAGGCTGTTTTCGCCAGGTGATGATGCAAACAGTAGTGGTGCCTGGTTTGATTTTACGTTCGGCACTCTCTCCTGCCGCAGCTTAGCAAGAGATTTTCTGCTAACGCGAGTTTGTTCGGAGGGAGTGCGCTTTTCGCATATTGTTTGGCCCATCGTGCGCCTCTTTCTACTCGACATGCATCTTTTAAAATCATCCGTGATGCCCGACCTTGCCTAACAACGGGTCTGCGCTAGCCTCTGATGACCATCGTCGGTCAGCCATCTGAGTGTTTATTCAACAAATAAATTCTTAACAAGCGGCTCATTGCGGGAAAACCAACATCTATCGCAGTTACTTGCTTTATGTTTGGAAGCCGTGTTATGAGAGAATAGCTACTAGATGGGTGGCGACTTGGGTATTGAGAATATATTCCGCCTTCTTGTGGGGTCTTCAGCTAAACTCTTCACAGGTTCCCGCCTTGCTCGGGAACGACGATTTTCTAGTTTTGAAGTTTTCGCCGATATATATCTCGTCGAGATCGAGTCGAATCATCAGCGGCGTTCTAAGATAGAGGGCCACCCTGATTTTTCTGATGCTCCTGACTCAAGGAGCTCCATACCTCACCCGAAAACTGACTCCAGCAAAAATCAAATTGCATGGCCCGAGTCTAGAAAACTTTTTTTTTCGAAATCAAGATTGGCATTCCAACGATTTGGGCTCAAGGAAGCCCGTCTTTCAGAAACAAAAATTATTATAATAGCGGAAATGTGCTATACCTCTATCGTAGAACGGGTCATCAATATGTTATATTTTGTGTATGACTTTGGTTTGGCACGTCATGCAGTGCTGTGTCGGGGTCATCCCTCGTAGTTCCTTCAGTTCTTCAAAGCCCTCAACCGGCAGTGGATCACGAGATTCAGTATTCGGATGGTGTATCCATGTATGTTCCGGCTGGCCCAGCTCGTATTGTTTATCAAAATCTTGTCCAATTTTAGCGGAAAAATGAAAGCGCCTCAGTGCAAAGCCACCAAAAATAATGACAGATCTCACCTGTAGGGGTGGTGCCATATTGTATGGGCTACTTACATGAGGAGCTCAATATCACATCCGAAACGTGACTCCGGAGAAGTATGTTCGTGCAACTCTTCCAACAGTCTATTCGCTACACAGTCCCAAAACAATACATAACACTAGAAAAACGGTTCCAAACTTGACCCGCCGCGCCCCTCCTATTTATTATCTTCGCCATCCCCTTGCTCCTGCTCTTTCCTACTGAATAGGTGTAACCCAGATCGTGGGTCACAATAAGTAGGCTGTTCTCCCCCTTCCCCATAATATGGCCCGTGCGTCTAGATTCATTTGTTTAGGGGAGAAGACCCGAACGAACACTGTCCTCCCTCGTCCACTCGCTTCGAATTGCGCCCTCGTACGCACGTTACAATAATTGGCGCTCTCGACAGCAGCTGTTGCCACGTCTTCGTAACACAAATGCTCCATATATATATATGTATGAGGACACGCGGACCCTCTACCTCAGCAGTATTAGTGTTCAAGGTCAACCACTAGACTACCGAGGCGACCATACTGTTATTATCTGGCAGAGCAGAGGGAGTTGCTCACGTGTGAGGACCTCTCAACAAACAGGTAAATCATGTTCAGCGAACTTGCAACCCGCACCCGCTCACCACCGTCAAAGAGGTCAGGACACGAGCCAAGCAAGGCCAATCGAGGGCTGTCAAAAGGGTAAACCTCAATGTTTCACTCTCAAACGTTGTACCAGTAGCAGTTTGCGCCAGTCTAGATAGGTCAACAAACAGTTGCAGTCTGTCAAAATATGCAAGTAAGTCCTGTCCCCTGACATCTTTAGTTCACGCATCTTATAAAATAATTGAATACGCACCCATCCATATGGCTGACCGACGACGGTTTTCAGAGGCTAGCGCACAGCCGTCGTTGGACAACGTTTGGCATCACTGACGATGTACAAGTTGCAAGTTGAGTAGAGAGTGGCGCTCGATTGGCAACAAACAAAAGATTGAGAGACGATGGGCTTTAAGACACAATATTGTCAACAACCAGATACGGTTGAGAAGAAGAGAGAACGTGGGGTGTGTGCAAACATGCCAGTCCCTAAATCTTGATGTCG
Organism: Nereocystis luetkeana; assembly: GCA_031213475.1. Taxonomy (NCBI): domain Eukaryota; class Phaeophyceae; order Laminariales; family Laminariaceae; genus Nereocystis; species Nereocystis luetkeana. The sequence continues at coordinate 1,506,179 of JARUPZ010000025.1, read as the reverse complement.
TCTTACAGCAACGTCTATCAATGGCTTGTCGCTGCAACTTATCTGCTAGAAGAACTGCCGAAAGGTCTCCTAAATATCCCGTTACTCATAACGTGGTGTAGGTGTTTTCACCGCAACTAACTTGAAAAGCAATTGACTCAATATAATAATGCTGCCTACCAGGTATTTATTACCTCCCTGCTTAATGCAAGTCAAAATAATGCTAGAAAAAAAATGAATCTCTGAGAGCCATTGAACATGACCAACGATGATCATGGCTACCGATCACCAGCACTTGCTGGAGGCGATAGGAACCCCAGTAAAGTGCCGATCATGGGCAACGATCACCAGCACTTACTTGTTGGAAGCAACGCTACTTCTGTCCAACACTGCTCGAGAATACAAAACAATAGCTTGTGCAGTGGAACGCCATTCAAAACGTGGTTCGCACTGTGTAACTTGTCAACAGCAATCGTATTCAAACCGGTACAGGCTAACTCACATAACGCATAATATCGCTCCTTCCTGATGACAAGGGGTTCTTAGCCATGTTTTACTCAAGTAATATAGCGTAGGGCAGGTAGCAATGGTACCACCTCAGCTGAATCAAAGAGAATATACCACGTAAATCCCCCATTCCCGCGACAAGAGCAATTAAAGTAAAATAGAACGGGCCCGAAGATTTTCTTGCTCCACCACTTTGATATGCCAGCTGTACTTGATTGAATACACAGTCCTTAACAACCCAGAAAAGTTCTTACTGTTGTTGTGCTCATTAGTGCAACAAAATAGACGACCTGCCTAACCTCTTTTGGCACCAAACCTATGTCTGCCTCACCGGGAGTTATAGGTTACTAAATCACTGATTATTATAGTAAACGATGAGCAAAGTTCTATGTACTCGATCGAAACGTAACTAAAACGCCAGCAATGAATGGCTAACGATCACAATAATATAATGGGAGCCAGCAATATTTCCCGGAAAAACACGGACTCCGTAGTGGGAACCGACCTTCAGTGCCTAGGGTGACACAAGTAAGTGTTAACAGACTGCTTGTCTGGTCCTTTTAAGCTGAAGTTTCAATATATGAAGGAACCACCCCACGGTAGGGGTGCACCAGAAGTTCCTGAGCCCCTCCCATCATATTAGGAGCTCAATATCTCACCCGATACAGCACTAAGTCTTACTTACTTGAAAAAACATTGTTCGCGCCACCCGACCGGCACTTCTATGCGCTATTATATTGATATTATCCTAAAACGAATATACGAGTAAATCTTTGATCCCCACTGCAGTCTGCTGGTTCCTCATTTATATACTTAGGGAACTGACTTGGTCAGAAACCTTTGACCCAAAACGTGCAACACCTACCGTTGGGCGACTCGAAGTAAATTATAATGTAAAACTACCCCTCAGGCTCAGCTATCCTTCTAGGTTCTCGCTCCAGGGTCAATCGACGATCGTGCAGCTTTTATGCTACATTTTTTTGGATTTATTTATTGTGGATTCAATCTATCTTCTGTCCTATATATATGTCAAGCAGTCATTAATAACAAAACGTTTCGCATCAAACCCATGCTGGCTATATATTATGTGTGATACTTTCGCGGGTGGTACCGATGCTACATTTCAGACAGGGTCCAAGAATAAATGATTTTTGTCAGAGCAGCATCATGTGTCGTCATCTTCACTTTTGCACGTGTCGTTGATACAGATAAAATAGTTCCTATCCCAAACTTGTAGAGTGACAAGTCTGTAGAGTCGCCATGGTAGAGCTAGACTCCGCACATACATTGGAATAATCAACCAAGCAGAACTGATGTCGGCTTGGAACCTAAAGCTGTACTCGATAGCTCCTGGTGGATACCTGATGTGAGTGGATGCTGTGATACCGGTCAATGATTTTCAGTAACTTCGTCGGGAGACGTATCTTTGTTCGAGGTTCAAGGGAAATAATATCTGACTTCTCCACGTGGCTGAGATTTATTGCTTCATGGGCAGATTAAATCAGATGCGTACTCATGAGAACTAAGTCTAAACCTAACATACGACCAGTCAAGTGACGAAATGCCAAGAACTTGCAACACGTGAAGGCATTCAAAACCTATCGTAACATTGAAACTGTATTTGTATGTACAGGGGGGCCGCTTGTACTGCAGTAGTAGTTGTAGTGGAAGCCAGAAGTATTGAGATCTTGTACCGAGATTCTGCTAATAATGCGCAATCCAGGGGACGTCTCTACCCTAGCGAAACATTCATTCCGCGTGAGTCATTGCACTACGTCCCATTCACGTGCCAGTTCTACCAACGAGGTCTGCAGCACAGTACACCTACCTGCTGTTGCCCCCTGCTACACTACAGGTACAAGAGATGAACATCAATCATCGATATAGGTGCCAATGCCATAATATATGTTCGAAGGATACCCAGACGAAGCTTTGAGATCAAAGCTACCAGCGGCAAGACCCGCAAGATGTACTTTCAAATATCTGATACGTTACGGTACAGGAATACGTGTGGCGAAACCTGAGCCAACGAGCTTCAACTCATTTAGGTAGTATATACTAGGGGAATATACTACTTCCCTATTTCGGCATAGTCGCACCATGGGTAGACTCGTCGCAACGCGTGTGCTATGCATAAGACGGGACGTGACCAAAGCCAATGAGGTTTACCTTGTGTAGCTACTTTGGTGAAGCAATATTACCCCCCCCTTAGCTCGACACAATCGCTGCACGGGTACAACACTCGCAACACGTATGGTGAGACTCTATGCAAATGAAATGGCAGAAGTAGAGATAAAAAACCGAAACAAAAAGAAAGCATGAACAAGCACCAAAGGTTTTAGCAGGTGGTATCCCCCGATATCATCCGTCATCCTGACACTCTTGTTTCACCTCGGGGTCCTTACAACAGAATGGTGACCACGAAACACACTGCGTATATGGTATGAAGCATTCAACACACCTTCAGAGATTTAACAAACTCAATGCCACTGTCTGTTACAGGGCGACCTGGACATACATGCATGGTTGTCCTCCAGCAGTGCTTGTCGATTCTTGAAGGGCCAGAAGCTACGTCTGGAAACTATCTTCCCTTCCAAGGTCAACTCCACGTCTAGCACGCACAACGTGGGATGTCGACCGCAATCGATCGAAAATCGAATACCTAAACCAAATGGGCATACGCACCTCGGGTACAACACGAAATCTTGCTCGCAATCAATCAATAATATTGAAAAAAACCGAGCGAGTAGCTTTGTTTGCTAGTTTTTTTTTGTCTGCTGATGACGTTGAGGACTTCTTGAACGCTCCTTTTTTTCCCCATCCCCTGCTCGCTTCATCGTGTGTGCCATGCGTGGGGGTTGTCCAATCTATAGTCATTCGTTTCGCAGCTGGCGTGGCGTATTGTCTCGTATTAAAATCGGCCGCCGGTATCAAGTGCAAAACATGCCTTTATGTAGTCGCTCGGATCCAGGCTGGGCTCCATATTCGTGTTGATCAAATCCTGTAGGGGTACCCCTCTATGTTTCTTGGGTGAGAGAATGAAAGGTGTACTTGTTCTCAAATTCGAGTCTGTGTCGGGCCACTGAAACATCACGCGATCCAGGTGCAGTCGGGCTCCTGCAATACCGGGACCGAGGTGCGTCGGGCCGCATGTAATATCGCATTGAACTGCTGTGCGTATGCAAGCGCTAAATCACGCGCCTTGGTCGGAATTGAGCGGCTATGATCACGAGACGGAGCTGTATTGTCGGACCGCAGGAAACAACGCGCCGTCCTGCCGTGTGTAGCAGCGCCCTTGCCAATATCACGCACCCGAGTCGAAGCCGAGCAGCTATCATAACTACTTTCTGGGGATGTTGCCACTGACAAATCCAGCAGACGCCGCAAACGTGGCTCGCCAAAGAGCGCAGAGGAAGTTCTTAGCCTGTGATGTAGTGCCGTAGTTCCCTCAGGGCAGTGCGCTAGCGCGAAAGGAAGCTCACAACCTATTATTATTACGAATGTATCGAGTACACATTCAGATGGCTATCCGACAAGGCTCTTTAGAAGAGGCTTTAGAACGTGCGTAGAGCCGTTCTTGCACAAACTCGGGCATCACTGGTGATGATGTAGAAGATGCATCTATCTTGAATAGAAAGGACCGCTCTACGGACCAACTAAAGCTTGAGGGACGACCAACTTTAGGGCCTTCAGACGTGGTCGAGAAGAGTTAAGGTAAGGGTGTGCAAACACTTCAACTCTTTGATATCATTATCCTCTTCTTATGGCCATTTTTATCGGAGAGCCTTTTTTCCGAATGTTCGACATTTAGTTTCTTCGCGCAATGTTTCAATCTTCCATATTTCTTGTTTTTCCCCCGCAAATATTGGAATGTTAACCAAATTGATATTTTTGGTTCTTCGTTCTGGAGAATTTCACCAAGAGTGACACGCCTCCGTATATTGATATATAGATCCAATTATAATTTAAAACTTCGGAAATTATGGAAAAAACTCTCTCCGACAAGAATGAACCTTACAGGGACGTCTGTCGACGACCTGTCGCCTCAACTCGTCGACTGCAGTACAAGAACTGCTGGAAGGTCTTCTAAATTCTCGTTTAATCAGAATACGGCCTATTGCATTTGAACCGCACTTACTTCAAGAAGCATTGACTCAATAGGCTATACACTTACTGCCTATTTCCTTCCAGTCTTTACGGTCGCTGCTGTTTTACCCGCGGGGCTCTATCGGGCTGAGGTCTGCGTTTCCCACAAGACATATTTTTTTTTTAAACATGTTTTTGAAGTGTTTTTTCCGTGGTATCGTCGGCACTCCTTCGCCGCTGCGAAAATGGCGCAAGTCAAATTCCAAGTATAATTACTCCGAGAAATCGAGGGTAAATTACGTAAAGGGCCAAAGAAAACTCGTACATGACTTGTGGTCTACATTAATTTCTATATTTCACGGAGCACTACCCAATTTTCCCTTGCTTTTCGGTAAGACGTGATTGCTTGCTAGATAACCGTGCTGAGGCATGTTTTCAGCGGTTCATGACGCACGCGACAAATTAAGAGGTGTACCAGTTTATTGCTGAGCTTCCCCTTTCAAGGAGCTCCATAGCTCACTCTAAAACTGCATTGGCAACGATCAAATTGCAATAATAGTTGATCACTCATCCCATGACCCAAGTTGAAATGTCGTTTTTCGGAACAAGACTGGCGTTCCAACGATTGTGTGCTAGCGAACCCCGTCCTTTTGAAAATAGTTTAGTGGATTTTCCATCATCATAGAACGTGTTCCCAACGTAGGCTCCCTTGTAGATCACTGGAAACAGCCTTGAAACGCATGGGTTCACCGGGGTAGAGGGTCGCTTCAACGTCCTTGCTTTTCGGCCGCTCCGAGCCACCCGGCCGAGAGTGGCATCCCCTACTTGTTTGGGCAGTGGTCTCAAAGGGTTTATGCACAAGGTTTGGTTTCACGTTACGCATCACCACACCACGGCCATGAGTTTGTTTGTTACGCGACGCCAACGAATAGGGCGCTACCCTAAAAACTCTGAGGCTCTTCATTTAAGGAGCTCCACACCTCACACGAAAACTGATTTAAGGAAAAACCAAATGGCATCCCGATAAATGATCCTATAGCCCTAGTATACAAGTACGTCATTTTTCGAAACACAAATTGGCATTCTGACGAATTTAGGTAAAGGGGCCCCGTCGTTAGGAAAATTGTTTGACGGGACAGTGCCGCCTCTATCGCAAACGCGTCATTAGTCCAGTCCAATTCTGAGGGAGGTGCAGAGCTATGGGCTACGACGCCCTCCAAAACTAAAAGGAACACCGGCGCGTCATCGGCTCCGTCCGTACTGCATCTTCACCTACCTGGCATCAGTCTTCTATACGTTGCAGATGTCACTCACCACAACAACGGCTACGCGGCCAGCCGAGTTTTGAGGGTTGCGTGCAAAAAATAGAATGTTGCGGTGCACGTGCACTCTATCGAAACGTGACCGCATATATATTGCATTTCGTGCACACGTGGCCTACGAAACTAAGAACATAGTTCGGAGGATGTAGGCATGGAAGTTGAACCGCTCGAATATTTGCGTTTTTGTATATTCGTTTTCGACAAGCACAGCTACAATAGTCGGTAGCTATTCCAGGATCAGCCCTTTCGTGAAATGGTGATGATATAAACCCAGGTCGATAATCGTGTATCGTTACGATGGTCAATCCTTCCGTAAAGTTTATTCCGTGTCCAACAAGTGTTTGTGATCGTCAACCACGATCGGCGCCCTAGACAAGTTCCTGTAGATTCCAAGAAGTGTTAGTCACCGATAACCGGGATCGGTACTTAAGGCTACTACTGTTAAACTGTTGTACAGTTGTCGCGCGAGTGTCTGACTGCTGTAGACACTCGAACCGTCGTGCTTATTGACATAAATACTCTGTGCGGTAGTATCCCAATGGGTCGATGGTCTACGCCAGCGTTCAAGGCAAGTCGTGTCGTATACCGGTACGTCATATCGTCGATCGTGTATTATGGGTGCGTAACATTACAATCGAGTATCCCAAATATCGTACGAATTGGCTCGACGCCCTACGCCAGCGCTCATGGCAAATTTCAATCGCATACCTGGTACATCATATGGTCTATCTAATATTCAGGGAGTGCATCGTCTTGGTCGAGTAGCCCTAGAGGTAACGGCTCCACAAACCAGTCGATTGTGAAGTGCGGTTCATCGAATAATAGCTGTTGTGCCGCCATGAAGCCAAGATTGACGGTAACATTTCAACCAAAATAGCCGCGTGAGGTGCTGATAGTTCGGACGAACGGGCGTGCCCGCGCATCTGCCTCCTACTCACCCCCCATTTAGCTTCCGCACTGCAATTCCACCAGTTCACCGTGATGACCCTAACTTGGCCAGGAGTGCGACTTTAACTAAGGCACCACCATCACTACCACCAAGAGAAAATTAATCAGCCATTCACTGCCAAGAAAGGACAGCCAACACATTGTCTCTCTAGTCTCTCTCGCTTGATTATCTCTCAGATCACGCCTCGAAGAAGGCGTTCACATTTTCAGGCCATCGCCAAAATCCATCTCGAGGCCGGACCCTGCCATTTGCTGTCGGTAGAGCGCATCGAACTGTTCCGACTGCATCACGGTGAAGACGTCGCGCCAGCCGCCCTTCCCTCCCTTGCGTATATGGTTCATGTAAATGGGGCCCTGGGCTTCGGCATTTCTCCTCATCACGGATATACCAGATCCCGCCACCACCTGGTGTAAGAAAGTTGCATGGCGGTAAGAAGCATGGGGGCACGGAAGGCATAACAAACGGTTGATAAACAACCAGAAAGTGTTGGTACGAAATGTAGGGGGGGGTGAGGAAAACACGTGTGTGTGTCCAAAACTATCACATGATGGAAGAAAATCGCACGGGTGTAAGAAACGTGCACAGAAGTAAAAAAATTGCACAGGGGTGAAAGCACACATACATATATTGTTGAGGCATGCCCAGGGACGTGAGAGAAACCTTGGAGAGGATGTAAGTGAATGGGGTTAGGGACGTAAACGGGGGTATGATACAACACTGAGGTGACAATATCAAGTGTGGGTAAGGGAAAACCTGTTAATCCATGCGAGCGCAAAGCCCATTAATTTGTGTATCCTCGTAGAGGGCACCTGCTCGATCTAGCAGGAACAGGAGGGCGTAGTGGGAGCGGAAACATAAAGAAGGCGGGCATACTGGCAGCTGCGGGGTTCAACTGGAATCTGAACGAGCACAGGGACCCACTGCAACTGCGTCACTCGAAACAGCAGTACGAACATAACGACGTACTGAATGAAATAGACGCATAAGTATGGACCTACTGGAGGACGCAGTACGACATTAGCCCGAACTACTGCACGCAGTGGAAATGTGTACACCTAATGAACACACGAAAGAGAAAAAGAACGCACCGCACGCGGTAGGCAGCACATAGCCTAGCAATTCACTGTCTCCAATTGAAAGGTAAGAGTCTCCTCGATGCACCACGCAAACCTGGGTCTCTATACCCACCCTGATGTACTCGACGCTGGATGGTGTGGAAAAACCAGCACTACCTGGACACCATAGGCCAACAGCGATAACAGCCCAACCACCACAACTCCCACCACCAACATCACCAACACCACTGCTACATTAACAGGAGCATACAACGGTACGGGGCAGAGGTAAATTTTCCCAAATGCTTCCGATCACGACTGTGTCTCTCTCAACCGAGAAGCTATACCATACGCCCAACATCACACAACATGGCATAGATGACGGACAGTTTACGAGCATTCAAACAAAGCAGAAACCCTCAAGTCAGCTCCATTTTAGCATGTAGTAACGTCGTATTACTCTCCTAATTTGTGTCCATATATAGTATCGGTGGGAAGAAGGATAGTTAAAGTTCTCATGATGACCCGGGTAGCATCCCGAGATTCACTGAACCGTGTTTTCAACGAGGGAACACACATAGAATACGCGCGAACTCTTTAATGTACAGCTTCTAAAATACAGTATTAACTCCAAAATTTCAAGGCGTAATTCCTCGTGAATTGTGCACAACACCCGAACTAAAAATGTATATATAGAACAGGCGTCTTACGCAGCTTTCAAAGTTGAATGCCAACTACCAGCATTCAATTAGTCAAACTCACAGCCGACGCAAAAAATCAAAGTATGGCAGCTAAACCACGTTCCCACATGAGCCGAACCTTTTCCACAACCTCCGGCGTGGTGTCTATCCCCACGAAATCAGCAATTTTCTCGATGGTAGCGGACGGGTCATCGAGCATGTCTTCGTAGCGTAGGAACAGAATGTGCTCCGGGTCCGCCTCCGAGGCCTCGTACCACTCCAAGACGTGGTCGAACCAAGAGCCGTTCTCTGACCTGATTGGTCCATCGGTCGGTCAACCGGTTGTTCAGTTGGACGGATTCGTGTTAGGGTAGGCGAGCCGCTTTAAATCCGTTCGCCACATGAAGTTTGAAGTCTTACGTGTTCAATGCATTTAAACACTGCACCCCCGTATGGGACTGTTATTCACGGTGCGCCAACGAAACATTTCGTTTGCCTGGTTTTGACGTGATGCACAGAGATTCGCTTTACTGTGTGGCGTAAACGTGGCGGTGAAAATGGGGGTCACTCTTGATGTACGTCGCACCAGTCTTCGGTCGGTCGGTCTGTCGGTTGGTCGGTCGGCCAGTTCGTGGAGTGGTTGGTCGTTCGGTCTTCTTGTAGGATTACGGATGTATCGTGAATTCGAAATTTGCCGCTATCCTAATACTTTTTGCCCAGCGTGCGCGCAGGAGACATCGGAAAACGGTTTGTGATAGTGTGCTCCTGGATGCTGACTAATACGAGAGAGTATCGCTGAAAATATCAACGACACGAAGCCAGGCGGGATTTGACGGACTCAAGAATGTATTTGTGTGGGTTGTATCTGAATTCCTACCCACTGCTCCCCTTTGGCATGCGACTAAATATATGCCTGTAAATAGTTCTCTATAGCCAACAGGTCGGACGGTCGATACGTTGGATAGTGACTACGTAGAGACCGATTAGTACTATGTGACATAATGTCGAACGGTCGGTCGGTCGGTGGGTTGATTAATAATGCGTGGGTGGGCCGGTCGTTGTAAACTGTGCCCCGACGTTGAGGTACGACATAATATGCCTTGGAGTTCGAAGCATGAAATCTCGTCGTCAAGGCTTGATCCATCCGTTCGTTGTGTTCTCGAGGCTTGTTGCAGAACAGGTTTCGACCCGCAAACTCTTGCTTCGCTTTGATAAATCGGAGGAGTTTGGCGAGGCGTTGGTATTCAACACGTGAATATGTCGTGGTAAAGTGCGCTAGTTAGGGTACCGATGTTCCGCCGATTAATAGAAGCAGTATATCAACAGTTGGATGCGTCATACGTACATCGTGCGATATACCGTTTGACGCTTTCTACGATAGAGGTAGCACATTTCTGTTTTTTTTTGTTTCCGAATGACGGGCCTCCTTGACCCAAAATCGTCGGAACGTTTCTTGTTTCGAAAAATGTCGTTTTGTATACTTGGGACATGGGATGTTTCATCGGCAAGCATTTTTTTTTTTTTTTTTCTGAGGTTACTATCCGGATGAGGTAAGGTGCTCGTCAAGAATGGAGCCTCGGAAAATTCAGGGTGAACCTCTAAAGTAGAACGCCTCATTTAGATGTCTATCATCCACATGGTCGCCCATACAACAGAATTTCTCGGATAAAGGCCCGCCACTATACTCGAACCCAGATTACGACACGTACGAAGTACTTCACTGAATGTATTATCACTAGTCACTAAGTGTGTAAATACATGCTTCGAATAACTATCAACAGAAAAATTACTCGAGGCAAAACTCGGCAAGTGCTCCGTATGAAGATACTGTGAACACATCCGTTCAAAGCAGCTTCGAGTTCAACAAGAAATCGACTCCGAACAACATCCCGTACGGAGCACGTCGGGAACAGGTCGTCAGGTAGGAGTAGATCCGTTCTAAGAGGTCGCGAGGTCAAACGCGAACCTAATCAATATCCCAGGGGGCGTTTCAGCCCTCGATGAATCAACGGGCCAAGCGGGAGTATGGTGATTGCTCGGCGGCATGACTGTCTGCAACGGCATTCTGCAATATCCATGCACCGCCATCGCTCTCACCTGCCCTCCGCGAAAAATCGAAGCATGTCGGCAAATTCGCCCTGGTACTCGTATAGTTTCTTGTTTTTCGCGTGGTGCTGAAGGGAGACGCAGACATCCTTCGGGTTCCGACACACGTAAATAACCTGTAAAACGAGATACACACAATACAAGAGACCGTCCCGTGGAAGCGCGGAAGGTAGGAAGGTCGGCAATAAAAACAGAGGGAGACCTGTTTAGCGGGGGCCGTGAACGCCTCTCTTGGAGCAATGCACCTGTGCGAGGATGGTGCCTTTTCTCTTTGAGTTCCATGGAGGAGGAGCCCAACATATCACGCGAAACATGGGTACCTTTGTCGTAACACGTGTTCTCGATCGTTCGACAAATCCACGAAGCCCTACCCCGATGTCAAACCCGCTAATGCAATTTCGTGGCGGTGCTATGTGCCATCCGCATGACGTTGCCCTGGGAGCCCATGGCGGCGTCGTGACAGTTCATGCCAAGCTCCTGCTCGATGCAGATTTGGCGCCAGCTATTACTTGCGTGCATACCAAGAATGCTACTGTAGTCTTGAGAGTAGGGAGCTGCCAGACGACGGGTGAAATCGCGGTCACCTACTTGTGTGGCCTTTTTCGTGGCACAGGCAACACATGCGGGCGTGTACTGTCGTGATGGCTCGGCTCGATATTTTACGACCGGCCGGGCTACTCAAGTGACCAACGATCATGAAACCGGTTGCCATGATACTTGTGTATACATGCGCATCTTGTTTATTTCTCGGTACTTCTTTTCAACATATTTCTTCGTACTCGCTCTTTTGGGCGATGTGCGAAGTAGGTGACGTAGGAAAACCCGGTCGGACACGGTGCTTGAGGTCCGGCCACGATCTGGTACTCGGATACACCGTAGATTTGTTGTAGGGGTAAATATCCCAAACATGTCTTAGTCGGGTCGGGCGAACAAAGTTCTCCGAGATCAAATTTCGGGATGAAATATCAAGTTCTCTCCTGTTGTGAAGACCTCAAAAAGAAGGCGCCATCGCTGCCCGCGTGGTAAAGCTCTGTTACTTTTTGGTGTAGGGAGAGGTCAGACAATGCAGCAGTTTGGGCCTGTCTTAGATAAATCTGTCATGATGAGAAAGCACGAGACACAAGGAGTTGGCAAGCGATTGGTTTCCATGTCGGCGCCTCAGCATCGGATTCTTCGATCGCCTTATCCCCTTCGCTTTCTTCAGCGCCATTGTTTTTGGGCCACCGATATGATCACCCCCTAGGCGTACCCTCTCCGACGTCTACCTCGCCGGGCACGCGTACGAGCCTCGACGGCACCGTAGTAAGGTACATAAATATTACCTTCACCCCTGGCGCTTTTCCACAGGGTAGGTCCCGGAGATTAGCGTGAGACTTGAAGAAGCGCCGCTCCGTGGTCCCGACGACCGTTTCTGGTGTCCAGCCTTTCGCCTGCATGAGGGCAGGAAGACAGAGGGTGGGCGGGTGGACGGTCTGTTCCTCCAGCTTGTACTACCGGTCGGGCTATTCAACCTATTGAAGTAGTTAACACTCTATGAAGTACTCCACAAAAAAACAAGATGAGGTTTCCGCCCAAAACAGAGCATTGTTTTCCCGGAAACTTGGGTGAAGTTGAACGTCAAGGAGACAAGTTTCGACCAAATGCCTAGAACGGGTGCCACTCTTCGGCTCAATCTAATCTGACCGGTTGAGCTTCCCGGGTGGGAAACTTCACCCCGGGTAGTATTTAGAATTTTGCTTCGGAGTGTTCAAATATTGCTTTCGGGACTAAAGTGCGCAGCGCGTTTAACTCTTGGTCGGGTGTGGCGTGAAAGAGAGTTCCTAGAAATTGTGTTTAAGATGAGATACCGAAGTTCCCATGCGATGAACCCAGGAAACAAAACACCACTCCCGGCGTGATAATGGAGAGCGTTCTTTTTTTAGCATTCAGGTGGGCGTGCTAGTCCAGAGGCTTGGCACGCACCGCCGCTGAGGGGCATGCTCTTCAGCTTTTATCAGAAAACGCGGATATATTGCATCGCCGCCCTCTCCCGGAAAAGATGAAGAAAAGAGGAGCAAAGAGTCGAAACAGAGCTCAGGATATTGGTTGCGCGTCTGCGACCAGTCTCCCACCTAGATCAATGTACTGGCCGACCTGTGGCAACGTTCTTAAAATGGTTGCTTGCGAGCGTCCCGACTCCCGACGATCGACTATGGAATACCACTATAGCTGGTGGGAATGGCTTGGCACCTTCTTATCATGCCGCACATTCTTAGTCGTACGATGGTCAATCAATATTGCTGCGTACATGGAGTATACCCTCACTTGAATACTACCCCACCCCGCTGAGTACTGACTAGATAGACAGTCTGGTGCGTACAACTACTACCTGTTACTATTCCACTGTAGTGTTACCGGCCGGCGACCAGCCGGCCAACTGGTTACTGCTTCTCTACCGAAGTGCATTACCTCCGTTCACATAATAACCGTCGCAAATTCTCCCCGCACTAATCCCGATAAACATGCCCCCGAAAAAGTCGGCCTACTTCTGAAGGAGATGGGCGACAAACACGGTCGGTCATGCAAGCTAGACGACGTGAACACGCAACGGCCAGTCTCAAGCAGAACCCTCTAAGGGATCAACCTGTGCGCGGCGTGATGCGCACCTCGACCTTGCTATAAGGCGCAACTCGTGCGCCGGGTGATGCGAAGCTCGACCCTTTCCATGAGGCGCGGATGCCAAAGAAGGGGTAATGTACGAAGGACCAATTTATAGTTGGGTGGTCACAGGGCCTTTCATCTCTTTTCCCCGTGACCCTGGCGAGAATCATCCACATTTGTATTTTAAAGAACCTATTGCGGAAATCCATGAAACCCACCGCATATTTGTCGTTTCACAAATTACATCAATCAGCGGAAGCAGGCTATGGTAGGAGTATATCCTTCACCCTCTTCCTCCTACGGCCATGTAGGCATCGCCCTTCCCGGAACTGTATGGACTGCTTGGTTCCCGACGTGAATACCTCCAAACGCCCGTACTTTTCCGTACAGAGTGGTACTGATTTTATACAGCTATGCATATATTGGGTGAAAACGGGCCACAGGCCGCAACCTTATGGTTCATAGTTTTCAACATTGTTTATAGGCATGTCTGGGGGGGGGTACTCATGTCATGCGTGGCTGACGTTGTGTTAGATAGAGCCTTGCATCCGTACAATGCTGTGGACGGAGCATCTCGGGTTTTAACCGACTTGAGAGACATTGCTTGCACCAAGCCCGAAGCGCCGTGAAGTGTTGGATGAGTAGCATAGTGGTTTCAGCTGCATCCTACCAAGGGCGCGTTGTGAGGTGGACTCGAAATTAAATGAGCGACAGCTTCGAATTGACTGGATAGATTTTTGTGTGGCCAGCTCGAGAGACAGCAATGGGTGAACTATGTAACGGCCTCGTGGGTACCTTACCATCCACACGCGATGAGTGATACAATCATTCTTCGTGTGCGGAATTAAGTTTTTCACTCCGCATAAATGATCTAACTAGACCGTCAGCCGTGTTCACCGCCAAAATAGCTCTGGGAAATACGAGTGGGGGGAGGGAAATATATGAAAACCTATCCCGATCCTCATATTTCCGGACAGAGTGGCACTGGAATAGTACAGAGTTCCCTCCCGCTCGGGCGCAAAACGCCTCGCGATCGCAAATATATGGTCCATAGGTTTCTACTACTATAGAAGGCATGCCGACAACTATATCGGAACAGAGGGCGCTCCTGCCGTCGGAAGCGGAAGAACTTACCTCTAATTGCCCAAGAAATCCGCCAAAGTATGCCATTTCGAGCCAAGGCACCACCTCCTGGTACGTTTTCCTTCCCTGCTCACCGTTGTTCAGCAGCTGCATCAGGCAGTGGAAGAGGGCGAGACACAAACAAACGAGAACGTGACGAAAATATACAAGGTAGTGTTTACCAAGGTGAGATATCCACGCGGAAGACACAAAAAAATACACATGGTTTCCGAGATGGGGCACGAAAGCAGGACACGAAAAAGCGATAACACAGCAGGCACAGTCAGTATAATCCTGTCAGGGCTGCCGATTCAGTCAGTCACGTATTTTATTTGGCCATTTACGTGGAGCCCCCCGAGGTCCGAGTCCAAGAGCGGTTTACATGTGCACCCGATAAGCAAAAAGGGGTCGGTAGTAAAACAACGGCAACAACATCGTTCGTCGCGATAGGACTCAAGGCCGCCAGAACGAGGTCAGTGACAAGAGAACAACATGGTTAGTCGAGATATCCCAAGACCTCCTCCTCATTGTTTAAGGGCGTTTCCAACGAACGTTCCAGGCTGTCCAGATTTGTTTTGCTTTTCAGCCCATATTGTTGGTGGTCTTCCAGAGTTTCGCTATACGTGCTATTACGGGGGGCCATAGTTAACAGGACCAAAATTTTGTTCGTAAAAATGGTTGACTATATACGTGTTTATCCATACCATAGGTCCTGTTAACTATGGTCCACCGTAAATAGTTCAAACCAATCAACGCTAAGCGTTCATATTATGCCCCATGTGTTCAAATCCGCCAACAAATCTTGACAAAAAGCGCCCCCTTATTATCTCGATACGACTTTTTACTATTAATTATTCGGGAAACCAGGAAAATGTGGATTGAAACTATATCTGTTAATAATAATGAACAAAACACAATCGCTGCAATTGTATTTGACGCGTTCAACTAATAATAGGAGATATAAAAACATCATTAAAATAGTAGAGACTTCCCGCCGGAACAAATCGGACCAACGGGGCGATTTCCTCAGCTAGCTCGGGAATTCCCCATATCGTTGTCGGAAAACAAGGAAAAAAAATGTATTTTTGACCAATGCTCCGCGAACACGTGAGCTATACTTGTAGGGTATCCTTAATGGGGGCATACGCTTTCGAGGCGTGCTGCGATAGGGGCTATATCACAGTTTGTCCAAAAAAAAACTGACTGATCGGGGCCTTTGTATTTATTTTTAATCCTCCGGCGGAACGGTAAAAATAAAGTTTACCCTCACCACACTAACACGATAAAATTTTGTGTCGTATGTGATTGACACATACCAGGTATCGTTGGAGAAACAGGTCGAAATCCTGTCGTTCTGCACTTCGATAGTCCATGATTAGTGACACACCTCGGGCACGGCATATTCTCCACCGGAAGAAGAGAACGTTTTAGCCAAAATCAGGTATACCCAGCCACTTTTCGGCAAACATCAGTATCCTACTACAAATACGTACAAAACACACGCTGGAGCAAAGGTGTCAGGAGACATTGCAGTGCAGTGTCAAGCTGTCGGTCTGGCTTGCATGACGGTTTCCGTCGAAGGGTAAAAGTACTGTCTCCCGACCTCCTTGCCAGGAGCGCAGCTATTGGCCAGGCTGGCATCATACCTGGTACCTGATTTTGGGACGAAAAGGCCAATATATACGTGGCTTTTTGTGTGCTCTGTCCAACTTCCAGCTGATTTCGGACAAATTTGGACCAATCGAAGAGGCCATACGTTCACTGTTTTCTCTCTGTGTATACGTTTATGCGTATGCGACTGCGGTCCCTCGTTCGAAAATATTGACGATGTGTAAATCCTTTGTACTCGTAAGTACGTACGTACGTACGTACGAACGTATGTATACAGACATACGTACGCTGATTTCACTTTTTCTTATTTTTTTGGGGTGTATGATATGCTGCAGCTGCCAGCTATCAGATGTTGTGATGTGTACTTCGTCGTTTTTTATGGTCACGGGAGTCATACACCACGTACGAGTACGATGGACACAGACGGCAGTCTGCACTGCCCCGCGTCGAGGTGGTCTCAGGTTTGGTACGGCAAGATAATTCCGTGCCGAGCAGGGGGCTCACAGCGAGGATGGTCGAGAAACGTCCAAGCTGTCAACCTGGCTGGGAGGGGCGTCAGAATAAATTTTCTTGGCGCTCCCGTCGAGGCGAATCAACGAGGTCTGGTGACTCTGCCGGCCCAAGTGGAATCCATGGAACCTATACCCTACCAGGTAGAGCGCAAACAAAGCAATTCACATTCTGGAGGCACCCGCTTGATGATAAGTCGGCGCGCATATATATTTTCAAAAACAAATCATGGACAAAACACCGCTCGTGGCGCGCGTTTCTTGCTTGATTTCAGTAGTACCTGACTGTGATATCAATATATCAGGCGTGCCTAGTTGTGGCCACAGGCCAAACTAAAAGTTAATATAGGAGGTGAAAAGTCTCCTCGGAAGAAAGCGAGGAGCCCAAGAACAAAAACAGGCGTCGCAACCCTTACCACCGTAGATGGCGTCTTCTCGTTTGGACCAGGTCGGTGTTAGAATGTAAGCTTTTTTTATAAGGATAGAGAGCCGCTCAAACCAGGAGGGAACCCCAAAAATGATCAGGTGCACCTCTAACGAGAGTTGGGATAGCGCGCGGCGAGGGGGGGGGGGGGGGGGGCGGGGGGGGCGTAAAACGTTCTGCTCAAAAGCTTTCGGGCTACGAGTAGCGTGGTCGAGATGTTTATGTTGACTGACGGATTTCCTTAGCCAAGGAACAACCCAATGAGGCGCGCCTTAGTGCCTGTACCCAATAAGACGTGCCTCATGCCCAATAAGGCGTGCCTTATACCGTGTTATATTTACCCGACAAGGCATGCGGCTTACATCAATTAAGGCGTGCCTCATACCCAATAATTCATGAGGCTTAATTATACCGAATAAGGCATGCGGCGCATACCCAATAAAACATGCCGTTTAGCCAATGAGGCATTCCTTTTACCCAAAAGGGCATGCCTCGTGCCCAATCAGGCATGTGGCTTGTACCAAACAAGGCATGCCTTATCCTATTGTGTGGAACGATATTCTTCGTTAGCAAGTAGGCCGTGGAATCAAGTTCCTCGTGTAGCTTCAAAAGAGCCTACCATGTTTTATCAACGGGCAAAAAATGCCAAAATCAGTTATACCTGATCCGTTTGAGCCAAAATCAGGTACATATTAAAACCAAGTGAAAAACGCGCGCCTTGAGCGGTGTTGTGTCCATGAAAGTCGGGTAAAAAATGAAGCGTGCCACATGGCCTCCAAAATTTAAATTGTTTAGTTTTCTTGAGAGTGTAAATATCACGGGCTTCACTTGGACCTGCAGAGAGTCACACTTCGTGTCGTTTGTTTTGCGACGGCGGGGGCGCCAACAAGAGTATTTACTCTGGCGCCCCCCCCCGTTGGCAGCTCTAAATCCTCTAGAAGACCGTCCTCGCGGAACCGCCTGCTCGGCACGAAACTATCTTGCCGTACCAAACCTGAGACCACCTCGACGCGGGGTGGTGCAGAGGGCGGGCAACGACCTTGGTGTTGTAAAAACAACACACAGCAGGACAGCAGGACACATCACAACAACTATTCAATAACTGGAGCACGTCACCCCAAAGAAGAAATAATGTGAAACCAGGGTATGGATGCGCATATATATTATGTAAATACGTACTTTCACGTACAACGTACGAGTACAGGGTTTATACGCTAATAATAATAGAGAACAATTTCAACAGAGGGAGGGCAGACGCATACGGAGAGAAACAACATAGGGTACGTAGGGTCTCTCTGGTTAGTTCAAAGTTGGCCAAAATCAGTTAAAAGCTAGACAGAGTAGAAAAACACAGGTACACCTTGGCCTTTTCGAGCCAAAATCAGTTACACTGTCAGCCTGGCCAAGAGCAGGGCTCCTGGCGTGTGTTTCGTACTTGTTTATAGGATGTAACTGATTTTGGCCGAAAAGTGGCCAGGTATACCTGATTTTGGCAAAAACCCTTCATCAAACGTCTTCTGGTGTGTGACTCCCTAACGACTCACTTAACCCCTTTAGAACCGCAGTCCCGTTTGGGGACAAAACTACTTGAAATTTGAGTGGTTTGTCCCCAGAACGGGACTGCGGTTCTAAAAGGGTTAATGTATGAAATTCCCGAAGTGAGGAGGTTCATACACATTACATACATGCAGAACCACCCGCGACTATCGTACTATGCGTCCTCTATCGCAGCGTGCATGATTAGGCGACAACAGTAGTTAGTGCTGGAAACTCACAAGGGCAACGATCTGCTGGGTCCACGTAGTGCCCGACTTAATGTAGGTGCAGACGAAGACATCATCCTCCCTCGTTTCGAAATTGTCGACCAGATCGTTATGAACGGTTTCCTGATGAGGAGGGCAAGGTGCATGATTAACGAGGAGGCATGCGTGCGCAGCGCCGTAACGGAGGGGAGAATGCGCGTTCATGGAACAGACGTATATCTCCCGATTTTTTTGCCGCGGAGCAGATTGTGACACGACTTACTTGGAGCCACCTATCAGACGAAGCACGTAAGTCCTGATTTTGTGTGGTGTTTAGTCCAGGGTAAGCCTCCGGTGAATCAGGAAGTAGACATCGAAAAGCAGGCGAAGAGCAGAGGATTTATTTGATGATTTGTGAACGTGGAACAGGCGTGTCTAACCATATATCTATCTCGTGCCTATATATACCACCCACCTTAATAAGTCAGGGACAGGCGTTCGTAAACGACCTCTCAAGACTGTGTAGTTGACGCCGTCACGCTGGAACTCCCACACTCACGGGAAAGGGGGTATATGTCACGGTGTCTTCAAGACAGGCATTGATTGGTCAGTTCCACACTTAACTTACTTCCTGGAACAATACTACTCGAACCTGTTTATATCATAGCGTTCGGAGGGGTTGCTTTGCACGCGGGTCCCAGTGACACCATTATTAAGGATCTTTCGTGGATAACGGATGCCGTGCAGAGGGTCCGTATCGTGGTGAGTGAGTATACCGCTATTTTGGTTTTGAATGACGGGGTTCCTTGATCCCAAGTTGTCGGAATGTCAAATCTTGATTTTGAAATAAAAAAGCAACGTTTTGTAGACTCGGGGCCATGGGATTATTCGCCGCGATGCATTTTGATTTTTGCTGAAGTCGGTTTTCGGATGAGGTACGTACGGAGCTCTATGAATGAGGAGCCTCAGAAAGTTTAGGGTTAACCTCTATTATCGTAGAACGCCTCCGGTACTGAAAGTCGGCCGCAATCAGTCGTAGAGGTCTACCGCCGTACACTCCTCACGTCTTGTTGTATGATACCTGGTAAGCAAGAGTCTATCGGCCTACTTGTACCAACAGTACAGCGGGTCCGAGACTCATCCTTAGCACGGACCCAAGCTTTTTTTAGTCAGGCGAGGCGAAGGCCTGTGTACCAGGTGATTGCTCCGGTATTTGCACCGGCCGGTATATAATTTCGCGATGTCTGAAGCAGGCCCATTCATCCCAAACAAAACAAACACAAAAAAATGACGCTTCTCAGATGGGCGTGTAGAAATGCAGATTGTCAATCGCGGTTAGGAACCCTTTGCCTTCACAACTCACCATCGCGATTGTGGCGTTCGGTGGTACACGCGGGCCCCGACAGCAATGGGCGGCAGTGATGGGTGTCGTTTTGCTTTACCGGCCTGTACCGGGCTGTGCCGATATGACTATCAGGATGGAAACATTGAAACTGAGGCTAGTCACTTGTTGGTCAAGAACGACAAACCTTGACGCGACCCAGAGTCTAGTTGCTGAATCAGGCTCGACGCTGAGTTGATGAGAAACCTCCCCAAATCCCCTATCGCCGGGGCTGTGGCATTCACTGTGATAATTGACTTTGACCGCAGACAACACAAGTAAGTCGTGGATACTGTAGTTTTCGTTTTTCAGCGTGCAACAGCTTGCCCTCGGTTTTTGTACCTACCTGTGTGAATGAAACACATGGAAACCGAAGTAAGCCTTCGGCCCCGAACCAGACAACAGACATGTACTCCGACCAGAACTGAGTGCAACCAGAACTGAGTGTTGCAATTCAGGATGACATTCGGGTCGGTGACCAATTTGAGACAGAGATGGCACAGACGCCGATTATTTATGTATGAATATGTGTCGAGATGATAGTTTATATATTATAGCCTATACAGCCAAATCGTTTTTTTAGTTTTAAATGAGTAGGGTACGAGATTTTTCCATTCGAAGGTAGGAGTATACCTCGAAGCATGGAGAAAATGAGGGGGGACTAGTCTACTATATGGAACTGCCGTGACAGAGGTAACTAACGACACAGGGAAGAGGATGTGCGTTGGCGCACTCCCCGATCCACGGCAAGTTTAAAGCATGTCAAAGAAAACAAACTGTAGGGCGCGTGCAATACGTGGTATGCTTTACAGAAATAGGTCCGCTCCGATTCTTGGGGGTACTACAGTAGTACTGCTGTACCTTCCTTCCATCGTCGGCTATCCAACTTGCCTCGGGTTGGGCGTAGTTTCTTTCTCTCTTTGACTTTTCTATGCTACAGTAGTATTCGCATTGTTGTTTGCATTGAAATAATACTTTTGGTTTTTGTTTTACAGGTAGGTACCATCGTACCCGGTACGTACGTAGGTTTCTCCTATTCGGTGTTTCCATGTTTTATTTTCAATATATGTAGTTATCTTTGTGTTTTTTTTGCTCTCAATATGGTTTTGCTTTTCGCTCTACATGTTCGTACCGTAGTCGTTTTCGCAGTGGTAGTTTTGTTCTTGTTTTGTTTCACAGGTACATGGTACGTAGTTTTCTCCTTTTCGATAACTTGTTCTTTGTTTTATACGAAGAAGTTTTTTGTATTTTTTTGTCATTTATTTTTTTCCACGCACTGCTGTGCCTTTCGTTTTTTTTCTAATCACAGCTGTGTCCGGTTCTCCGGCGTGTGCATGCTACGCTTATCGTAACTAGTGCGATGGCATGAGGGCATCGCACTGTCTACTCTCTTCACCGCGTTTTGATCTACTATCTGTGTGTGTTGCCTCGCCCACGGAGCTTGCTCTTCTTTAAGGGTTTTTCTTGGGCCCGGCGCAACCGTGGGCCGGGTTTGCCGGCCCGGCCCGGTCCAACCCTGCCCGGTGCATAGTTCATTAATACGATGGGCCGCGGCCCACCCCCCCCTCTCAATTTCTTATCTATAATGGTGCGTCTCCCGACACGGCCATGGTGCGTCTCCCGGCACGGCCCACACTTCTTCCCGATAACTGTCCGCGGCCCGGCGCAGCCGGTCATATTTTCAAACATTCATGACCCGACACGACCCGGTCCAACCAATTTCAATCTCAAACTTGTTCGGTCCGGCCTGGTCCGGCCTGGCCGGACCTACGACATTGGCCTGTAGCCCATGAGACACGGGCCTCTCCGTGGGCCGGCGCGGGGATTTGACGTGGTGGAACCACGGGCCGGCCCATGTGTTTTCTCGTGCAAAAAAGACGCATGGCAAGTCTGTAATACCACGGGGTTGTTGACGCCGGCTATCTCTCTATTTAAACCACTAAAATACCACGAACGACGCGAGCCATCATCCAATGAAATTGTTGTAATAACGTCAACCACGCTAAATCACGCCGCACACGAACAACCTAAAGACAGACACGGCTTGCAGCTCGCACACCAGCAGTAAGGCGACGATCGACCTTCGATCTCGACATATTTTAAACGCACGGTCTACTAGTTTCGTAACGGGTAAGGCCAACGAGGGTAAATGATAGCCTCGAAGGCATCCTAGGGACCGGTGGTCCAAGGGACGAGAGGTTGGCTGCGGCGTCCTACGCTCTTTGTCGAAACATTCAAAACGTTTTATTTTTAGCCAACGGGGAGGGATCGAGAGTTTTAGTTGTCTGTCTTGTACACACCAGCTGCCAAATACTCTATGTATGTTTTTAGTAGACGCTTGGCCCACCTATTGTATATAGATTCAGCAAAATACAGAATAATCTACATTCGCCCAGCATGATGCATCGCATATATATATATGTCTACTGCAGGTATTTGTTATGGTCAGAGCATCGGACACTTTGTATCCCTGGACAGATATGCTCACTAAGTCGGTACTCGTTGGTACTCACGTTTGTTGGTTGCTTATAGATAGAAGAAGAGCAGCTTTTATTATTCCATGCACGACGAAGACTGAAACCACGCTCGTGCCTAAAACCCCAGGCTTTCCACCTTAGATACGCCTTCCAAGCACTACAAATACGATCCCAGCGCCTGAACCCAGGTAACTACCGGGCTTTCAACCTCATACAAAGCAGGACCAAAACGTATTACTGAGATCGCGCTTCATTACCACCAAATACTAGTTGTCGGGCGGAAGGCCTCATATAAAGCACATGGGGGGCGGCTCTCTGCCGTCTCCTAGTATCAGCTCTGTAAAGGTATTGCACAGGCGTAGAGGGAGGGGACGGTACCAGTTACCCCTCCCCTCTGTCGGTAGCGCCCGAGTTGGAAAAAACGACGTGAGGTGTAAAAAAAAGTTTTTTTTTGAGCGCCCTAGTATTGAGTGTTTTTTTTCGTGCTGCACAGCGAGCAGGAAGAACGTTCCGATACCTTTCCCGGCGCCCAAACAAACCACACGAACCTTGGGACAGACAGTACGCGCGCCGCGATATCGTAGACCTGGCTGTGCTCTTGGAAAGACCAGCGTGAGCACAACGGACCTTTTTCTTACAAAACTGGTTGATCGGCTCGGCTCGAACTGCTGTATATAAAAAAAGATGTGCACGCCACAAAACACCGCATGTTCTCGTCTTGAACAACGTTTTCATGCTTTAGTAAAGAGAGGTGCGCCTGGGAGGAGGGGCGGCGGAAGCTGCTGTCGCTTTGGCGCACTCACTGGAGTCCACCAAGGAGCTCATATCTGCCCTGGACAAATCATGGGTCAGCGGAAATATTCGAGGCTCTGATAGAGCAGAGGTGAAATAATTACAAGACATACCCTACGCACAGGGGATAGATATGGGGGCACAGGTGGCTCCAGAAATCGTTGCACTCCGAAACATTATGATTTATGGGCGATGCCATCTATAGTCGTCAATGAAAGACAGGTGAAGGAACTTGTTTTACCGTAGACACAAAGCGGGGTTCTTTACAGGACCTACCCAACCTCAGCACTTACATCGTAGAAGTTGTTCTGCGGCAAGCCTCTGCAAGGCTTGAACGCACACGTGACCTCCTTCTCCGACGTCGGCGCCCACTTTGGCAGAACAACCTTGGGACGCGCAGGAAGCTCCCTGAATGGTGTGGTGGTCATCGATCCTGACGGCATCCTGGGCGGCAGGCGAGAGGTCGAGAGGTATGGCTTGCGCCACAGAGTGCACGGCGGACGAGAGAAAGGAGAGATAAGCGCTTTGCGTGGCGAACAACACTCTCTGCACGGGTACGCGCTGAAGATATCGTGATCACACCACCGTAGACGGCGTTTTTTTCTGAGGGGGCTCAATACATAGACTGAATCGGAGCATATTATATACGGCCCACAGCGTGCAGTTACACTGCATGCGGATCCCAGTGAGAACCCCCATATAGCAAACGGGGCTATGCCGTAGCATGAGCTTCAACGTGGATCACATGTAACCGATCAAAGCATGTCGATAAATTCAAGTTTTCTCAACGATGAGCGAGCCAAGGTACAGATGGGCATTGGCATTGAGCAGAACAGACGTCAGTCAGTATAAATGAAGAAAAATACAGTCACAACGTTTTCTTCTTCGACTCGTAGCGCTAGGTGACCAAAGCAAAAACACGGCAGCACCCCACGATTACATGAAGGCTTTACACCAACGAACCATCAGACTGTAGTACGGCGAGATTGATTAGTTTGTTGATATAATTAGCTGTTGCGCAGGCGCGGCATTAGGATCAAAATTACCGTTCCTCCCAACATCCGCGGCGGAGGGACTGATTGAACGCAGTGCAACACACGATTTTGGCCGCGCAACGTTTTTTGGATGCATGCCCAAAACAATGTTGCGGACGTATTTGTTGGCCGAAACATTCTGTTATGAACATCCGCCCATGTCGAAAACATCTTGAGCCCCCTCCATTAGTAAATACGCCGCAGGCCGATTTTTCAGATCTTATTTTCAATTGAGTGGAGTAGAATAATGAAAAAAAATGTTCGGATCACTATACACGCCTTTCGAGGTTCGGGAGGCGTTGAAATGCACTTTGTTGCTTGTTTTTCGGTCATATATATATTATGTGGATACATCGCAATGGTTTTGCCTCCGACGACCCTCCCGGGGAGCCCCCGTGAAACGCTCGCGCGCCTGCGGCGCGCAACAGACACCGCATCACCAACAATATCCCGGGTAAATAACTACGCACACAGAATCTAGATAACGAATCCGACTGTAGACTGCCTGGTATATATTAATCTTCTTCGGGATTGCTTAGGAAGGAGGGCTGGCCCCTGCCGTCGGAGGAGGCTGGGTCAGAAGAACGGGAAGTAAGGGCAGTGGTAGTACGTGGGGGAGGGGGGGTGGAGAAGAAGGTGGAAGAGCTACAGACAGAGCGAGATAGCAGAGAGAGGCTCTCTTGGGTACTACTGATAAAAGCGTAGACCAGCAACAGCGCGCGGCCTTCTGCGCGTTGAAAGATGCTCGTAGCAGTTCTAAACAAGCCCTTTTCAAGCAGCATCAGGTTTTCGCTATTATTATTAGATGCTTCTTCGGGAGTCCTTGGGAAGGAAGACTGGGCCCTTGCGGTCTGAGGGAACAGGGTCAGGGTTACGGAACGTAGAGGCAGCAGTAGTACCGGGCGGGAGGGGTTGGAGAATAGAGCGGAAGAGCTGCAGAGAGGGCTAGACGGCAGGGACTTTCTCCTAGGTACTACCGATAGCAGTGCAGACCACCAACACCACACGGCCTTGGGCGCGTTGAAACACGCACGTGGCACTTTTAATCCAGCCATTTGGTGGCGTTTGTCTCCACAAAGGGTTCAGTAGATATACACAGTCACTGCATCATATTTTGCTGTTGTTGTACGAAGCACGGCAGTAGTGCTGTACGCGGCAGAAGTAGCGAGCGCGATAATTCACCTACAGTACTACTGTAAGCACTATCTTGTTGTAGTACATAACATCGATCGCTTTTCCCATCGTTAGTACTGCGTTAACTAACCCATCCGCGGCTGGTTATAATGGCGATAAACCAACGCGATGAGCAGCACGCAGCGGGGCCACAGCGCGGGCACCCGAATTGGTACACAACACAGCAATGGACCCGACCAAGTGGAGCATCTCAGCTGTGACGAACTAACGCGCCGAGGATACCCGTATCCATTATCATACACACCCCTACAGACAGCATGCCGAATGACCTGTTGATACGGTGTGAAAAATTGTGATGTCACGAGTCAGGAGTCACGAGATAGCACTTTCATCCTGTTTTGTCAAGGTCGGGACCTTTTGTATTTCGTATTTTGATTTTTTTTTTAGTCATAACTTTTACTTTCCAGCCTAACTCGTAGGAGGTTTCACCCTCGCCGATCTTGGGCACAAGCCGTGGTCACAGGTGTCGTTTCTTCTCCCCCCCGGCACGTGCCCTTAGTTTTTGTCCAGCGCAAGGTTCAGCATTCCCGTTGTTCGTCGATTTTGACCGAATGTAGCTAATTCACGCTGTTATCTCTGGACATAAGTTTTATTTTGGGCAAATAAATGCCAAAATCAGTAAATACCTTTTCCTTTTGAGCCAAAATCAGGTAGATACTAAAACCAAGTATGAAAAGCGCGCCACGAGCGTTGTTCTTTCTTTCCATTAGAGTCCGGTAAAAAATGTTGCCTCTAAATCATTAAGCGTGCCACATGGCCTTCAATCTCTGAACTGTTTTGTTTTTCTTACGGTGTAGATACCACGAACTCCGCTTGGACCTGTAGAGAGTCACTAATTATTAGACTTCGTTTGTTTCGCCACGGCGGGGTCGCCAAGAGTTTTTTCTCTGGCGGCCATCCCCCGTTGCCAGCTATAATTTTCTAGACCTTCCTCGCGGAACCGCCTGCTCGTCACGAGAATATCTTGCCGTACCGAACCTGAGACCACCTCGACGCAGGGTGGTGCATACAAAGACCATGATGGTGCTGTATCACTGTTAGTGTTGTGAGATTCTAGAAGAGAAAACAACCGAGTACATATCACAACAACTATTAATATTTGATAACTGAAGCACGTCGCACCCCCCAAAGAAGAAAAAGTGAAACCAGCGCACGGCATGCATGCATGTAAAAACACGTACTTTTTGGTACGATGTTCGAGTACAGAGTTTAGATATTGAAAGAGAAGAAATTCAACCGAGCGAGGGCCGACGCATACGGAGAGAAAAAACAGGAAGTGTATCTATCACACGTATGGCCTCTCTGATCTGTTCAAAGTTGGGCCACATCAATTAAAAGCTAGAGAGAGTAGAAAAAACAGGTATATATTGGCCTTTTCGAACGAAAACCAGATACAATGTCAGCCTGGCCAAAAGCAGGGCTCTTGGGGCGTGTTTTTTACTTGGTTTTAGCAAGCAACTGATTTAGGGCGAAAAGTGAAGAGGTATACCTGATTTTGGCAAAAACCCTTTGTATTTTCAATACACCATATTTTTCGTCATTGACGGACACGAAACTACTACCTGGTACTGTTTTAGTGTGGGACAACCGCGGCCTAAAATATATTAAAGCAGTATACCCGGTATACCTGGCTGGTACGCTTGATTGGTCCACGTCTGTCAATGACCCACCGTTTCTGACAGGTATCAGGCCCCCGGTATGCACTGGTTCTAGACAAAAGCTGCCACAGAAATTGGTATCTCTTCTAGGATTGAAGAATCGACACGGACACTGGCTGTGCTGATGTCGACGGGTGTGTGTGTAGAAAAAAACGGTTTAATGTGAAGAATATACACACCTGGTGGACCTGGTGTACGACAGAGCAAAATCCCCTTTTACGTGTGCTTCATCGATCTGCAGAAAGCGTACGACTCTCTCGACGGAGAGCTGTTATTTATTTATTTATAAATTTTTTTCATCCCATTCATTATCTTCGCACATCTTCTTCTCTCTCTCCTTCCAACTCGTAACTCAGATCCGGGGTCACATAGCAGGCTCTTCTCCCCCCTTCCCGCTACGGTCCGTGCCTTCATTTTTTTTTATCGCGAGAAGATTTCAGCCTTTTCTTCCCTCGTCGACTCGCATCGAATTGTGCCTACCCACGCTGCAAGGCGCTCTACACAATTGAATCCCTTTTTTTATTTTTGCAAATAAAGTCAAAGTCCGACCCTCCTGGGGCTCGAACCCAGGACTGAAACAAGTAGAATTCGAGGTTAACAACTTGAACCACCGGGGCGACCGGCGTTATGGAAGGTACTTACACGCTTTGGCGTACCAATCAAGATGCTGAGAATTTTCCGTTATTTCCACGATGGCATGCGGGCTCGCGTGCGTACTGATGACGGCGAGCACTCGGAATGGCTTGATGTCACGCAGGGGTTGCGGCAAGGCTGCGGCAAGGCTGTGGACTATCACCGTTACTGTTCAACTTATTCTTCGCTGCTGCGTTACACGTCGTAAGAATACGCTTCAGCCAAGACGAAGCCATCGTAAGGGATTTCGTCCAACTCAGTGATGCTGGAGTAGTTCGAACAGAGAAGCAGGGGCCGTTGGCGTGCGTGCGAAGGGCTGCATGGGCCATGTTGTACGCCGATGATGCAGGAATTGTCTCGAAGTCGGCTGAAGGGCTCGCGAAAAGAAGACAGACACAATGCTTCTACAAACACCAGACCAGACGACCCTCGCACCACCGCTCGTCATCGAAACGGCAGGCCAGAAGTAAAAGCAGACGACCCAGTTATTATACCTAGGCGGCATTATCCCCTGAAACGCTGACCTCTCGCTCGAAATCGACCGACGGATTCGCATAATGCGAGCATGCCTCAAAACGGTTCGACCCGTAGTTGTATGATAGGACGACCGCCCCCCTTAGCCTTAAAGTCCGAACGCTGAAGGCCGAGGTGATTGAGACCCAGTTGTACGGGTGTGTGACGTGGACCCTCAGAGCGGAACACTTTGCCAAGGTTCGAACGGCTCACCACCGAGTGCTGTCGCGAGTCATTGGCTTCCAGCGCCGACTTTGTACTGACCATGCCACCCTCTCATACGCGAAGACCCTCAAGATGACACATTACGAGAGCATAGAAACCACCATTCGTAAACGGCGGCTCTTCTTTGCGGGGGGCGTGGCACGGTAAAGCAAGGAGCGATTACCCAGTCGGGTAATGTTCGGGACGATAGCTGGTGAGGAGAACCCTAGACCAGGCGGACAGTGTAAGACTTGGCATAGACGCATAGTCGAAGACCTTAGGGAGTTCCGAGCCATCGAAGGGTCAACGGAAACTTCCACCTTGGTGTTTGGAGTTGAGACCGCGTTGTGGTACACTGCAGCCAAAAAGACGGGGAAGTGGTACCGGGGGATCCTTGAAGCAGCCGAACAGTTGATGGTGAGATGGCACGAGGCTGAGGCTGAGATGACTAGGCAGCGCCGTGCGTCGGCCGTGGTTGGTGTCGGCCGTGGTTGGTGTCCAAGGGAACGGGGAGGGGGGCTACAGGGGAAGTGGCGGAAAACCCGACCAAGGAAATGCGGAGAGGGGGGGGGGGCATGAGGAGTAGAAGGGAAACTGCGGTAGACGAAAGTAGGAAGGAGATGACAGACAGGGTAGCAAGGCACCAGGCCGACTAGCAAGTACAACATGACCATACTACTAGTGCCACCAACTGGTGCAGCTGGTTCGAACGTGGTCTTCCCTTGTCTCCCCTTTTTTATTTTTATTTTTTATTTTTTATTTTTTCTTTCTTGCGCTGATTCCCCGTGATTTTCATTGTTTATATTTCTCCTCCTTTTTTGATTGATATATATGCCGTATTGAAGGAGTCCTGTGGCGTGGTTGGATGACGGACCTGCTCTGCTCGTTTCGTATTGCCGGACGCCAAGGGGCTGGGCATAGTCAACGAAGGCAGGATGGAGACGGCAGCCTGGGTAGCAAGGTACCAAGCGGATTAGTAGGGAGAACCTGGCTATACTACTCGTACCACAAACTGCTGCCGCCACACCTGGAGGGTGCTTTGGGCTTTGGCCCGCCAGTTATTTTATCCCTCTGTTGTTTTTTCCTTGGTTCTTTGCCTTATACTCTGTTTACAAGCAGTGGTGTTTTTGTTTTTTATTTCCTGGTATATATTTTCTTTCCAGCTCGTTATTTTTCAAGTGTTGGCCACCTCGCCTGCGGGGGGGGGGCACGACAGATTGTTTCTTCTATTTTATTTTTTATTTCATTTTTTCTCTTCGTATTTGTCTCATGTTTTTTGTTCCTTTTTGATTGTTTCCTTTCGGTTCTATGTTTTATAGAATGTGTATGTCGTGCCTGTCGTACCTATGATGACATTGCATTGCATTGCCCACTGCTGTGCTTACTGCATACCTGGTACCTGGCAAAGTGATATATCTGTGGCGTAGCCTTGTGACCACATAACTTGTACTGCTATCTCTTTTAGGATTGAAGAATCGGCACGGACACTGGTTGTGCTGGATGTCGACGGGTAGAAATAACGGTTTAACATGGAGAACACACACGTGCGTGTGGACAAACAGTTGCATTGTTCTGCGATATTATTTCGAAAAATGAAAAACTAAAGGTCAGCTGTGAAAACGACCAACTGTCCATGCTGCGTGATCTGTCGAAGCAACTTCCTTGTAGTCAACTATTTATAGAACGTCGCCAGGAACTTGCCAAACTCAACCGCCACGTCTACACCGTCTACCGAAAGAGTGTCTGTTTGTACTGATGGATGCCAACGCACGAACTGGACAGAGGAAGGAAGGGTTCGGTGATGATCAAAGCAGAGTGCTGGGAGCGTATGGACGTGATGTTCGTAACGATAATGGCAGACGGCTCCTGTCGTTCGCCACCAATTGCAAGTTGGCTCTCACCAACACGTTTTTCAGCACGCGCAAGGGTGGGATATCGCATACACACAACGGCACCGGCCCGAATGACCGTAAGCGGATTGACTACATCCTAACCCGTCGAGTCGATCGACCTAGAGTACAAGTTGCGAAAGTCGTTCCACAGCCTCCTGCCCCAGCTAAGGCTGACTCAGACCACAACATCTTGTATATCAAAGTCCGACTCGGTGGTCATTTTGCGCCCAACAGACAAATACGTAGACCGACGAAACGCCGAGAGTTCGACAGGCAGCTCTTTATGTCCGATGGAAATTGTCGTGAACGAGTAGTCTCCAGGGTCATCTCCACTCTCAACCAGCCTATCCAGCCCCGTAATACGTCTGGTATGGTTGAGATTTTCACTACGGCTGTTATTGATGCGGTCGAAAAAGAGGTACCACCCCCTGGACGTCGCCACCGCAGACATGGATGGTGTGAGTCTGCCGAAACCTTGGCCGCATTCATGCCAGCATGGACAGCGAGGGAGGATGCACGACAATTCTTGCGTGCCCACCCCCGGGACAGAACCGCGTGGAAGACCCTGAGATCTGCGTGTGCGAACCTGCAGAAGGTGACTGCCGCGGGACTGAATGCGTACTTCGAAGCGTACCTTGCCGAAACCGAACGACTCCTAGCGAACAACGACCAAAGAGGCTTTTACAAGCACCTTAAGATTACGGTAGAATTGGAAGGGACTAAAGCGAGGAGCGAACAGTTCATTAGGGACGAGGATGGCACGATCCTACGGGATAAGGTGCGAATTCGTGAACGATGGGCGGGGTTTTACCACAAACTCTTGAACACGAAGTCGCTGAAACTCGATCCCACGATCATCGACCTCTTGCCACCGCGACCGCCTAAACTGTCCCTTGAAGATGAACCATCCATAGACGAGATGACAGAAGCACTAAAGGGGATGTCGAATTGGAAAGCTGTCGGGCCAGATGGTCTCCCGGTCGAACTCCTAAAAATCGACCACCCGGCATTCGCCCAACGCTTTCACAACATCCTCGTCAGTTTTTGGTTACCAGGAGAAGTCCCTCAGCAATGGAAAGATGCGATAATCAAGGTCCTTCACAAAAAGAAGGATCGAAATGACTGCAACAACTATAGAGGGATTTCGCTTGTTGCCCACGCAGGCAAAGTGTTGTTGAAAATCGTCGCGTCCCGCCTCAGCAACTACTGCGAGACCGAGGAACTACTCCCCGAGGAACAGTGTGGCTTCCGCCCCGCACGATAAACGATTGATATGTTGTTCGTCGTGCGCCGGCTGCAAGAGCTCGGACGACAGAGGAAAATGCCCTTCTACGTGTGCCTCATCGATCTGCAGAAAGCGTACGACTCTGTCGACCGAGAGCTGTTATGGAAGGTACTCACACGCTTTGACGTACCAACCAAGATGCTGAGCATTATCCGTAATTTCCACGATGGCATGCGGGCTCGCGTGCGTACTGATGACGGCGAGCTCTCGGAATGGTTTGATGTCACGCAGGGGCTGCGGCAAGGCTGTGTACTATCACCGTTACTGTTCAACGTGTTCTTCGCTGCTGCGTTACACGTCGTACTAGTACGCTTCAGCCAAGACGAAGCCATTGTAAGGGATTTGGTCCAACTCTGTGAAGCTGGAGTAGTTCAAACAGGGAAGGAGGAGGCATTGGCGTGCGTGCAAAGGTCTGTATGGGCCATGTTGTACGCCGATGATGCAGGAATTGTCTCGAAGTCGGCTGAAGGGCTCGCAAAAATGATGACAGTCATCGTGACTGTCTTCGAAGCAGCAGGCCTCACGGCGTCGGAAAAGAAGACTGAGACAATGGTCCTACAAACACCAGACCAGACAACCCTCGCACCACCGCTCGTCATCGAAGCGGCAGGTCAGAGGTATAAGCAGACGACCCAGTTCTTATACCTAGGCGGTGTTATCCACGAAAACGCTGCGCTCTCGCTCGAAATCGACCGACGGATCCGCCTCATGCGAGCATGCCTCAAACGGTTCGGCCCGGACTTGTATGATAGGACGACCGCCCCCCTTAGCCTTAAAGTCCGCATGCTGAAGGCCGAGGTGATTGAGACCCTGCTGTACGGGTGTGTGACGTGGACCCCCAGAGCGGAACACTTTGCCAAGCTTCGAACTGCTCACCACCAAGTCCTGCTGCGAGTCATTGGCTTCCAGCGCCGACTTCATACTGACCATGCCACCCTGTCGTACGCGAAGGCCCTCAAGATGACACGTTGCGAGAGCATCGAAACGCAATTCGTAAACGGCGGTTCTTCTTTGCGGGGGGCGTGGCACGGCAAAGCAAGGAGCGATTACCCAGTCGGGTAATGTTCGGGACGATAGCTGGTGGGGAGAACCCGAGACCAGGCGGACAGTGTAAGACTTGGCATAGATGCATAGTCGAAGACCTTAGGGAGTTCCGAGCCACCGAAGGGTCAACGGAAGTTGCCCCCTCGGTATTTGGAGTTGAGACCGCGCTGTGGTCTACTGCAGCCTAAAAGGCGGGGAAGTGGTACCGGGGGATCCTTGAAGCAGCCGAACGGTTCGTGGTGAGGTGGCACGAGGCTGAGGCTGAGATGAGTAGGCAACACCGCGCATACGCCGTGGATGGTGCCCAAGGGAACGGGGGGGGAGGGGGCAACAGGAGAAGTGGCAGAAAACCCGACCGAGGGAATGCGGAGAGGGGGGGGAACAGGAGGGGTAGAAGGGAAACGGCGGTAGACGAAAGTAGGAAGGAGATGGCAGACAGGGTAGCAAGGCACCAAGTCGACTAGAAAGTAGAACATGACCATACTACTAGTGCTACCAACCGGTGTAGCTTGTTCGAACGTGGTCTTCC
The DNA here is from genome assembly GCA_031213475.1 of Nereocystis luetkeana. Taxonomy (NCBI): domain Eukaryota; class Phaeophyceae; order Laminariales; family Laminariaceae; genus Nereocystis; species Nereocystis luetkeana. The sequence goes on along the minus strand of JARUPZ010000025.1, from coordinate 1,472,811 downwards.
CTTGTCTTCTCTTCTTGTTTTTTTTTTTTTGTTTTCTTGCGCTGACTCTCCGTGATTTTCATGTTCTATTTTTCTCTTCCTCTTCCTTTTCTGATTGATAAGCCGTACTGAAGGAGCCATGTGGCGTGGTTGCAAGACGAACCTGCTCTGCTCGTTTCGTATTGTCTGACGCCAAGGGGCTGGGCATAGTTGACGAACGCAGGGCGGAGACGGCAGTCTGGGTAGCAAGGTACCAGGCGGATTAGCAAGGAGAACCTGGCTATACTACTCGTACCACAAGTTGCTGCCGTCACCTGGAAGGTGCTTTGGGCTTTGGTCTGCCTGTTATTTCCCCTTTGTTATTTTTCCTCGTTACTTTTTTCCTTGGTTTTTTGTCTTACTCTGTTTACAAGCAGTGGTGTTTTTTCCTATTTATTTATTTTTTGCCTTCTTATCTCCATCTCGTTATTTTTCAAGTGTTGGCTACCTCGCCTGCGGAAGGGGGGCACGACAGATTGTTTCTCTTAGATTTTGCTTTCATTTTTCTTCTTTTTCTCTTTCGATTTGTCTACCTTGTTTTTGTTTTCTCTTTGATTATTTCTTTTCGTTTCACTATTTCATAGATTGCGTATGTCGTGCCTGTCGTATCTAGTATGATGACATGGCTTTGCATCGCCCACCGCAGTGCACACTGCACACGTGGCAACGTAGTATCTCTGTGTGTGTGTGTGTGTGTTCTTCGCATTAAACCGTTCTTTCTACCCGTCGACATCCAGCACAACCAGTGTCCGTGCCGATTCTTCAATCCTAGAAGAGATACAAGTTCTGTGGTCACCAAGCTACGCCACAGAGATACTACGTTGCCACGTGTGCAGTGTGAACTGCAATGGGCAATGCAAAGCCATGTCATCATACCCGTGATTATCGCTTTTTTGTCCCTTCTTTGTTTTCATTTTTCTTTCATTCCCGTTTGTACCTCTTTGTGTCTTTGTTAGTATGGTCCGTTTTGCCTTGCCTTTTTTTCGCGTTTTGCTATCTGCGTTTGTTTTAGTTTTGTTTTTGTTTTTGTTTTGCTTAGCTTCATCTTCTTTTTTGAGGTTTTTGTCTGCTATTAATAGTCTCCTTTTTGCTTCCCTGGTGTCCGCAGTGGTGGAGTGCGTATGCCTGTTTTTTGTTTTTTTTGCCTCTGTTTTTACTTGAGGTATTTCTTCCACTCCAGAGTTATTGGAGCCTGTCCTGCGACCACGGACTGCATTGAATTGTGAGTTAATGTGAGAACAACAACAACAACAACAACAACTAGATACGACAGGCACGACATACGCAATCTATGAAATAATAGTGAAACGAAAAGAAACAATCAAAGAGAAAACAAAAACAAGGTAGACAAATCGAAAAAGAAAAAGAAGAAAAATGAAAGCAAAATCTAAGAGAAACAATCTGTCGTGCCCCCCCCCCCGCAGGCGAGGTGGCCAACACTTGAGGCGTAGCTTTGTGACCACAGAACCTGTATCTCTTCTAGGATTGAAGAATCGGCACGGACACTGGTTGTGCTGGATGTCGACGGGGAGAAAGAACGGTTTAATGTGAAGAACACACACACACCAGGTTCCGAGTTCCGATAGGTCTGTCTGTGGTGGCTTCGGTGCCGATTCTGCATCCTCAAGCGTGACTTATACAAGAAGCAGCAGAAAAAAGGAGCTACAACACCCCGCACAAGATGCTTCTATCATACTGCGACAGCTGAGATGCTTTTACGCTGCTGCAGCAGCTAATACCAATAGTAACACTTACTTGCTGCTGACTGCTGACAACTTTTGCAGAAGCAGCTTCTGCTGCTGCTGCCAATAGCTTTTGCCGCAGAAGATTTTTGCCGCTGCTGCTCCTGAGCGCAGCAGCTCCTGAGCAGCAGCTTGGCTCCTTCCAGCCACTGTGTCTGCGAAAACCTTCTTCTGCAGCCGCTGCTGCTTCCGCTGCTGAGCTTTGGCCGCCGAGAGCTTTGGCCGCGATCGACATACTATTAAGGTGGAATATAGCAAACACCAGGGAGGATCTACGGTGCACGCAAAAAAATATACCCGGTATATATTTCGCTTTTTTTGCCAAACAATATTTAGTCCTATTTACTATTGTCCCCCGTAGTAATATGCTTCTAGTATTGTCGCGACGGCAGATACCTAAGCAACAGAGACAGCAGCACCACCACAACAAATAGCTGCTGCTGTCGTCGCGATCCCAGACACCTGGCCGTAGCGTACCCCGTCCCATGTATGTATCTGCCGTCGCGACAAACCTAGAAGTACCTGTAGGTACCAGGTCTCGGTCAGACAACTTTTTATTTTATATTTTATTTTCTCGTCCCATTCATTATCTTCGCACATCTTCTCTCTCTCCTTCCAACTCTGAACTCAGATCCGGGGTCACATAGCAGGCTCTCAACTCGTCGATATTGACTGTGGTACCTACATATTCACGTTTGTAAAATATTACCTGGTATGAAATACTGATACGCCAGCTGTGAGTTCGACTGATTAAATAGTTGATACCCGGTACTCAACTTTGCCAGCTGCGTATTTCGTTCGGTCTATGTATCCCATTTTAGCTTGAGTTAAACAAGTTGTATGATATGCCGTTCGCGCGTTTTCTATACCTGGTATGTGATTCAGAGGCCAGCGGCTCCCCTGGATGCTGCCCGGGTCAACAGGACAATTGACATGTTAATGCTCGTTCTGCGCACCGATAGCTTATATGTTGATATTTTATTTTCACAAATATTGAGTGCATGCTGTTCAGTTGTTGTATGAGATGGTTCTAAAGGTGTGTATTCTGTCCGGGGGATGAACCGCCGCAGCCATAAATGCCCGCCCCCCTTGGAACGGCGGGACCGTTGTGGCGACGGTACCGTATACGACAGCCGTACGGTGCTGACCTACCTACTCGCCTCGTTTAAATACCTGGGGAACCAGGGAGAAACGGTTTAAGGGACGCGCGCGCGAGTGCTTCTCTAAAAGAAACGTGCGAGATGAGATTCGAACCATGACCTCGACGACATCAAACGCGAAGGTGTCACCTTCCTCGAAGGCCTTTAACAATCTGGGAGAGGGGATCTTTAGGTTGGTAGGCTGTTCAGGTGTTTCGGCTCATGTTGGGATTAAGGTGCGAGCGAAGACCCTTGACTCTAACCCTAACCCTAACCCCCTAACCCTGACCCCAAACCGCAGCCAAAACAGGCCGAAACTCGCCATAAACGCGGCCGCGCGGCGTTTGCATCGAACCACGAAATTCCGCAGTTGCGGACGACGATTTCGAAGTGCAGACCACGCTACGCATTTTTCAATTCAAAAGCATCCCCAAAGATCCCTTCTCCCAGACTGCTAAACCTACTCCCTTCTGAGCTGTTATAGGCCCTGAGGGGTAAGCTATCAATCAATTACCAAGCTCGCGGTAACAAGAGTTATTGTCGGCAAAAGTATAAAGCAAAAACACCGGCAGGCACGAGACTAGATCGCCAAAATACCGTCCTCCGTCACGAGTTCGGTCTTCATATTCCGTCCGCTAGAAGACGATGTACCATACCATTATATTGTTGTTGATCATAGGATTGACTTTGTATAGTTTGTTCACCCGCTACCAAGCGACCTCGAAAACCCCTCCAGACTAGAGGTTTCGTCATTTTCGCTTTGTGACACCTGCTGGGTGTTGTTTTCAGCACTGAATAATATAGTGGGAGGGTAAGGGTTAGAACCTGGTGAGGACAGCAGTATGGGCCCGTCAACAAGGAACAGCTACTCTGGTTAAGCCTTAAATTATTATCGGGTCGCCATCTTCGAACAACTATGAGCATAATATATACCAGGTATGCTAATTTATAGGATGTTGTGTGCGTTTCGCCACTAAGCCGTTTTTTTTAACCAAATTTTCTTTGCGTTCTCGAAAAAGTGAGCGTTATGTTCTCACTGGGCACCTTCTTATCGGCGGGCCTATACTGTATGCCTTGCATTCGAGAACGACTGGAGGAGCAACGGGACGTACAGCAGGAGGGGTGTCGATGATGGAAATCTAACGTCAGGGGGGGGTGGAAGAGCGAAAAGGATGTACGTATCAATGAGCGATGAGAGGGGGGGAGAAGTTTTCAAGAGTTATACCTTCGAATGCAGTTGCCGTAGAAATGAAGCAATTATTAGGACAGGGGACTAAATGGGGAGGGGGTAGACTACGAAAAATGGGAATGCGGGGTTTGGGGTTGGTATGAGACGTGATCGAGGCCTATGGCAGTGACTGAGAATCGTGACGGGGCAGGACGTGATACTTTTGACGTGTTTGGGGGGAAAAACATGAAAACGGGACGGGACGGTAAGATTTGAGGACAAAAAAAAAGTTGGCGGGGCGGAACGGAACGGGACAGCGAGTGTACTATTCACATTTTCTCCGAGGACCGGACGGTAAAGCGCAACGGGGCAGGCGTTCACGACTGGGCGGGACGGTTCAATACAACGGATTGTTTTCGCGACGGGGCGGGACTGTAAAATACAAAAAAAATGTTTGTGGGGACGGGACGGAAAACGCTTGTTCCCTCGGGGGAACAGGATGGTGAAGTAGCATCAATAATTTTAGGGCGGCGGGATGGGGCGGTACGTACAGGTTTTCGAGGTGGGACGGGACGATAACGCGCAATGGGGATTTTTCCCGACGGGTCGGGGAGGTAAATGAATAGCTTTACGACGAGACGGGAGGACAAGGTTCATCCTCGCGGATATGGATAGCCCACTGGCCTCGATGGCACTCTGATATTCGGGGGGGGTGGTACTCATTTCAACGGTTCATTCAGCAGACCGCTTGTTTCTTAAATTTGACATCCAGCTACCTTGTCGACGCGGCTGTACGTGGAGAGTCTCCCGCAGAGGTGGTTGCGTGAAGGGAGCCGTCCCGATGCAGGCACTTCTGTGACTACCGTGAACGTACCGCTTTTCCCCCGGACCGGCAGTTCGAACACCAAGAAGTGTTGCCACACGGGCGACGTCTTTTGATTCCTTCTCAACCCTGCCCCAAGCACTGTTCCGAGGGGTGTGTCCTTGACATTAATCTGCTATTTCTACCGGTCGACATCCAGCACAACCAGTGTCCGGGCCGATTCTTCAATCCATGAGAGAGTTACAAGCTATGTGGTCACAAAACTACGCCACAGAGATACGACACAGTTATGCAGTACGCAGATTGGACAACGCAATGCCATGCCATAAAACAGGTAAGGTGGTTCCATCAGCTGCTGAACACGAAGTCATCGATCATCAACCCGCCTATCGCCGACGAGCTCAAATTCTGGCCCTCGTGCAGTCCGCTGGATGACGTGCCCCGTCTATATACGCGGTGAAATACGCGATCTGGGCGGTGGCCAACCGCAAGGCGGTTGGGCCGGATGGTCTCCCAGCTGACTCCTGAAGGTCCTGACTGAAGAAGGGGACTCGAATACCTCAGGAATCTTCCGAGACACCATCGTCGCTGTGTGGAGGGAAAGGGGTCGTGCCGTAGATATGGAAGGATGCAACGATTAAGGTGCTGCACAGACAGTAAGAAATAAAGAGAGGAGTGTGGTAACTCTCGTGTCATTTTCCTTGTCGGGCATGCCGGCACAGCACTGATCAAAGTCATCGCGCGTCGCCCCAGCGACTACTACTGTGAACGGGAATGCATTCTGTCAGAGGAGCAGGGGGACTTCAGGCCCGAACGTTCGACGGTCGACATGATGTTCGTTGTGCGACGCGTGCAGGAGTTGACATGGAGAAAGGGTACCTCGCTGTTCCGTCATGTGCTTGGTTGACCTAACCGACGCCAAAGACTCCGTCGACCGAACCCTTCTGTGGACTGTGTTGGCTCCGTTCGGGGTGCCACCCAGAATGCCATCGTTACCCACCAATTTCACGACGGCATGCGTGAGTGCCTTCGGCTTGATGATGGCGAGTGCTCAGATAGATTGTGTTCGACGTAGAGCAGGGTCTTCGGTGAGGGTGTGTGCTCGCGCCATTGCTGTTCAACGTGGTTATCGCAGCGACGCTGCGTGTGGTGTAACGATGCTTCGTTTCTGCTAAATGCATCACGGACAGCATGGTGCAACGCTAACGAAATAAGAAGAGTGGGATAAAGAAGGGAGGGAAGGCACGGGCCGGAAGGGAGGGAAGGCACGGGCCGGACAAGTCGACGGGCAGGGGAAGGATAAAGAGCGCCAAACATTGTGGGCTATGCTGCATGCAGACTATGCGGGCATTGTATCTCGATCACCTAACGGCCTGGAGAAGAAGCTGACGAAGATCGTGACTAAATGTGCCGCGTTCGGTGGTCTAGGAGGCCAAGAAGGAACAGGTGTGTCTGCAAACAAACTAAGGGGGGAACGTGCCGGTCACCGTCACCACAGCCGGCCAAGTGGACAAACAAACACACCGAGTTTGTGTAAATCGAGCTATCTGCGCAGATTGGAGGAACAGAAGTGTTGAGGTAAAGCGTCAACTCCAGAGGGCATGGGCGTGCTTATGGCAGTATGAGATGGAAATTTATGCCTGTCCGGATGTTCACCTACGCCTGAGGGTGCCGATGCTGAAAACCGGGGTAATCAAAACGCTGCTGAACGGATGCGTTACCTAGGTCCTGAGCAAGACTGAATACATCAGGCTACGGGAGGTCCACCACAAGATGTTTCTCAAATGCCTTGGCTGGCGAAACCGAAAACGCGAGGACCACATTATATCCCATACCGGCGCGCTTCTCCGGACAAACTCCGAGATAGTTGAGACGGCAGCACACGTAGGCTATTGTATGCGGGCTTTGTGACAGGAATAATAGCAGAAGAGCGTCTGTGAGGGTGGAAGTTGGGGAGAATGTTAGGGGTGAGAGCTACTCCGGAGGACAGGAGTGGGGCTGGATGAGGTACCTTGAGAAGGCCCTGATGGAGGTTGGCATCGAGCTCGAAGGGTGGCGCGAGGCAGCACAGAAAGCCGGCAGATGGTTCCGACGGGTCGAGGAAGGGGTGGAATTTTTTTTGCGGCAATTACATATGGGCGAGAAGGACGCATCGACCACGGCTACCACCGTCGACAACAATATAGGCGAAAGGGGAGCGACGGGGGACCTGGGGAAGGTGGCGGCCGGGCCTGGGAAGGAGGGGGGAGGCGGCTCGCCCAACAGACTGCCGCCTGGGTATGATCATCGTCGTCACGATGCGCCCTCTTCTTATGGGACCCAAGCGACAACCATGGTGCCGCCCGGGCAACTTTGCCTGCCTGTATGGATCAGCGCCTGATCCGTTTAGTCTTTCGTTGACTTATTTTTATTTTTTTACCTACTTTAGTCCTCTTTCCTTTTTCTCGTTTGCCCTGCCTTGTGTCTCTGTCTGTCTGTCTGTCTGTCTGTCTGTATTTCTTTGTTTCCTTTATGCTACCTGCCCTAGCCTTTTACTGCTTCGTCGTCTTCATTTTCGGTTTTGTGTTCATTCGGTTCTTGTTGGCTTCTTTGGTGTTTTTAGGTGCGCAGAATGTATGTTTGTTTTCAGGTTCTTACCTCCGTTTTACACCCCTCGCCTAGCCTGCGAGCCTGCAACTTGCGAAAATTTGCGAATTCTCTTGTGTGTTTTCTTTAATGCATTCTTGCTTTCTGAATCTATTTTTTGCTTTATTGCTTTCTTGGTTGTTTCCCTCGTTGTTTCCTTTTGGGTTGTGGGTTGGTTCGCTTTCGCTTTCTATTTTCCACGTCGGAGGCGTTCCACGATAAAGGTTCACCCTTAATTTTCGAGGACCTTCAACAATCTGGGAGAAGGGATAATATTATTTAGATTGGTAGGCTGTTCGGATGTTTTGGTTCTTGTTGGAATCAAGGTACGGCCGAAGACCCAACCCAACCCCTGATTCTAACCCTAAACTTAACCCTAACCCAAACCCTGACCCCAAACGGCAGCCAAAACGGGCCAAAACTCGCCATAAACGCGGCTACGCCGAGTTTGCATTGAACCAGGAAATTTCTCAGATGCGGACGACGATTCCGAAGTAAGTGCAGACCACGCTACATATTTTTCACATCAAAAACATCCCTAAAGATCCCTTTTCCCAGACTTCTAAACCTACTCAAATTTTCTGAGGCTCCTCAGTTAAGGGGCTCCATGCCCTACCCGAAAAACGATTCCAGCAAAATTCAAAGTGCTTCCCGATGAATACTCCCATGGCCCAAGATTAAAATAACGTATTTATTTTTCGAAACAAGATTGGTGTTCCGACTTTTTTTGGTTCAGGAACCCTGTTAGGCTGGGGCTTACGCTTTTTGTTTGAGTAATTTAAAAAGGCAGGAAGTCGGATTTTCCTACGGCAAAAAGCCACACCAGGTCGGTGCGCCATGTGTCGTCTTATCGTGATTTTGGTTTTATTTCATGGGAGAACTAAAAAAACAGAACAGAACCGACATTTTGAAGTCCATGTGGACCACGACACCAACGAGAGTCGCTCACGCCGGGTTGGCCGATCAACCTTCACCACCAGCTCCTCCAAGGAAGGAGCGGAATGTGGAACCCCCCGGGGAGCTGCCTAAGAGGTTTGCTAGTCGCTGGACCAGCAAGGAGCTCTCGCCCTCGCGGAGCATGAGCTGCTTGCAGCGGTCGTAGTCAGAGAAAAAGCGTTAGGTTGTTTTGATACTGCTGCTGCTGCTGTAGTCTCGTCCTATTCGTTTCCAAAGTTGTTTTTCCTAGAGCAGCTGCCGTTGGGCGGCCGCAAGGGACACGATGGTGGCCAAGGTACTGATATGCCCTCCCTCTCCGTGGTGGGCGATGCACAAGTGTTGGAGCCCAGCTGTGTACAAGCGTAACCAAGCATGTAGCGCCGTGACCCGTCATGAACCCAGTCTAAAAGCTAAACAAAATTGTGTAATGCCACCGAGGTCTTGTGCAAAGCCAAATTTTATCACCTTCAGAGTTGATCGGAAAAGGCTTCCAAAAAAAAACATTTCATGGAATTTGAGGAGTGATAAAATCTCGGAGGAACATTTTTTCCACCAAACAGGCCCCATACTGGTGAAGGTTGATCGCCCAACCCGGCGTAAGCGACTCTGGTTCGTGTCGTGGTCCACTTGGAGTTCAAAATGTTGGTTCTGTTCTGTTTGTTCGGTTCTCCTATGAAATAAAACCAAAATCACGATAAGACGGCACACGGCGCACCGACCTGGTGTGGCTTTCTGCCGTAGGAAAATCCGACTTCCTGCCTTTTTCAATCACTCAAACAAAAATTGCACAAGACCAAGACCAGCCTCAAATCCGGCCGACCAACTATTATGGGAAATTATTTCTGAGCTCTCAGAACTGAGTTTTCAGGCCGAATATACGCGTTTTACTCGGCGGGAAAGCCAAAAACACCGATAGACTCCTCAAAATGCTCCCCGTAGTTTTTTGCCAGCTTTCAGGAACAATTTTCCGTTTCGCCGGAGTCGTAGTTTATTTTTTGGAGCAACCAATCAGTTTTCTCTGGAGGCTCAGAAATAAGGCGGTTGGTCAGAACTGGGGCCAAAAATAACGGATCTTGGAGGATTTTTGATAAAAAACCATGATGTCTCCAGAACTGGAAATATGGATGAACAGTCCTACTACGACTCTGGAGAAACGAAAAAGTGCTCGAGTAAGTAAGCTCTTGGAAAACTAAAGGGAGCATCCTGAGGAGTCTACCGGTGTTTTTGACAGTCTCGTCGAGTAAATCGCCGATTTTCGGCAAAAAAATGTCAGTTCTGAGGCCCCTTCAAAAATTTCCCATATTATAATTTAGTTGACCTATAATTACTCAGAAAACATTTTACTGGAAATGTGCCACCTCTATCGCAGAACGCGTCGTCGACTTGTTTTTTCATCCCGTCTATTTCATCTGGGTAGCATGCGGTCTTCTCGGTTTTTGTTTGCGACTTGTACAGCAGTGTACGGCATGTGTGTGTGTTCTTCACATTAAACCGTTCTTTCTACCCGTCGACATCCAGCACAACCAGTGTCCGTGCCGATTCTTCAATCCTAGAAGAGATACAAGTTCTGTGGTCACAAAGCTACGCCACAGAGATACTACGTTGCCACGTGTGCAGTGTGAACTGCAGTGGGCAATGCAAAGCCATGCCATCATACTAGATACGACAGGCAGGCATGTACTAGATACGTATAATACGAGCGCGGACCTCACTTTTTTGGTACGTTTATTAGATGTGCTTCAGTTAACATGTGTATCATTCGTTGCTTGCTTTTATTTCGGGGGTTCTCTTTCACTCCAGAGTTATCGGTTCCTGTCCTCCGACCTTTTTTTTTTTTTTTTTTTTTTTTTTTTTTTTTTTCCATCCCATTCATTATCTTCGCACATCTTCTTCTCTCTCTCCTTCCAACTCGTAACTCAGATCCGGGGTCACATAGCAGGCTCTTCTCCCCCCTTCCCGCTACGGTACGTGCCTTCATTTTTATCGCGAGAAGATTTCAGCCTTTTCTTCCCTCGTCGACTCGCATCGAATTGTGCCTACCCACGCTGCAAGGCGCTCTCAACAATTGAATCCCTTTTTTTATTTTTGCAAATAAAGTCAAAGTCCGACCCTCCTAGGGCTCGAACCCAGGACTCAAACAAGTAGAATTCGAGGTTAACCACTTGAACCACCGGGGCGACCGGCTACTGTCCTCCGACCTCGGACTGCATTGTACATGTATTGTGGCGATACTTATTTGACAACAAGATCAACAGCAACTACTCGTACAATACATATATACACAGCAAAAATCAAAAAGAACAAAGGATACCAGGTATATCTTTGTGTCTTTGTTAGTATGGTCCGTTTTGCCTTTTTTTGCGTTTTGCTATCTGCTTCTGTTTTTGTTTTATTTTGTTTTGTTTTGCTTCGCTTCATCTTCCTTTTTAGGTTTTGGTCTGCTATCAATAGTCTCCTTTTTGCTTCCCTGGTGTCCGCAGTGGTGGAGTGCGTATGCTTGTTTTTTGTGTTTGCCTCTGTTTTACTTGAGGTATTTCTTCCACTCCAGAGTTGTTGGAGCCTGTCCTGCGACCACGGACTGCTTTGGATTGTGAGTTAATGTGAGAACAACAACAAACAACAAAAACAACAATGGAAGAAAAATATACCGTGCCTCCCTCAGGAGATCTAGCAGACACTTTAACGCGAACATAACGAGCTAAAAAACACACAGCACCACTACCAACGCACAGAGTAAATGACAGAGGGAAATAAATAGGCAGACAAAAAAAAAAAAAACACCGTCCAGGTAGCCGCAGCAGTTTGTCGTACGAGGAGCATAACGAGGTTCTCCCTACTAGGCGGTCTGGTACCTTGCTACCCTGTTTACCGTCTCCGCCCAGCGCTCGTCCACTCTGCCCCAGCCCTAGAGAGGAAGCTTGAGGCAAAATACAACACAAGCAAAGCAATCTCGCCATCCACCCACACCACGCTACTCTTTTCGTACGGTAACAAGAAGCGTGAAAGACAATAATTCTGTAATCAAATCAAAATAATGAAGGATCAAGCGCGCAATCAAAGGAAGATAGAGGAAGACCAACCAGATAGATGCTGCAGTTGGCATCCCAAGTAGCACAGACATGTTGTACTCACCAGTCGGTCGGCGGTGCCAGCTGATCGCTGTTCTAGTGCTGGTGCTTGCGCTGTGTTGGGGTGGTAGTGGAGGTTGATTGAAGAGATGATGATTGGTGAAGATGGTGGCGGCGGCGGTTGTGATCCGAGTGCGGCTCCTGGTCGATTGACCCCGCCAGTGTGAGATACGCACCTGTCACACTTGTTGCAATGCCCAAAAAACACAGCAGCAGTACGAGGTAGTAGTAAAGAACCGACAACGTAGACGCTGGAATCACGTCTGTCGCCGTTTTTACAGTTTTTTTTTTTTTTTTTTGCCTACATCTCCGAACGTTTCTATCGCGCTAAAATTGGCAAGGGAGAATTGACGTCCTTGGTGCACGCCCGTTAGTGTGCCAAAGCGACAGCATTTTTCGTCTCCTCCCACGGGGCGGAGTTCGTCGCTGTAGTTGAAAAATGTGGTTCCAGGCGCTTCATTTTCCAGTTTCTCGTACTAAAAGTCGGTTTTGTATTTTCTGCTGTATACAGTAGCTGCTAACGACCAGGAGGAGAGAACCCAGAAGCTCCGAGTTAGCTCCGAGTGCGTTTCTCCTTCTCGTTCTACACCAGACACAAAATACCTGGTAGTTCCCTACTGCTGTGCAAGACCTTGGAGTTTCAAGCGCCTGGAACCACACTTTCAAACTTCAGCGACGAGGTCCGCCTCCGAAGGACGGCACGAAAAGTGCTGTCGCTCTGACACACTCTCGAAAGTGAAGGACCTCACATTTTTTGGCTTCCGATTTTTTCTCGATGGAAACCAGACCCGTTCTACGATAGAGGTATACCTACCTGGTAGCACATTTCCGCTAATAATTTGTTTCTGAAAGACGGGGTCCCTTGACCCAAAATCGTCGGAATGTCAATCTTGATATCGAAAATAAATGAACATTTGGTAGACTTGGGCCGTGAGATTATTCACCGCGATGCAGTTTGATTTCTGCTGATCAAGTCAGTTTTCGGGTGAGGTTATGGAGCTCCTCAAGTGAGAAAACTTAGGGTGAACCTCTAACGTAGAACGCCTCACTTCCGGAGGTGAAGCAGCAAAACGAAAAGTTATCTTAACCCTTTTAGAACCGCAGTCCCGTTATGGGGGCAAACGACTCAAATTAAGAGTAGTTGCCCCCAAAACGGGACTGCGGTTCTAAAGGGGTTAATAAAAACGGCGACAGGCGTGATTCCAGTGTCTACGAGTGATTTTTTATTGTTTCTCTCATCCCGTTCATTATCTTCGCACATCTTATTTTCTCTCTCCTTCTAACTCGTAACTCAGATCCGGGGTCACATAGCAGGCTCTTCTACCCCCTTCCCGCTAGTGTCTACGAGTGAATTACGAGCGAATTAAATAGCAAAAAAACTTTATATTTTGGCAAGACTTGAAGTGATACTTTCCATAAAGTTGCCAAAACCTTTAATCGGGAAATACTGCTTATCATGTATATATATATCGTATGAGGCAATATTTGCCAAGTATACACAACACAACGCCCTCACATTTTTCGTCAAACCCCTTACAGCAGCAGGAGCAGGTAGCCAGGCAGCCGACGGCACGCCGACGGGGTCTATGGAGTAAATGCTACCGCAGAAAGGACCCCAGGCGCAGCCAACGTACTTCAGAGGTCAGCAGTTCTTCCAACCAGGCCAAACCCTGGGAAAAGCTGGAACGGCTAGGAAAAAAAGCTGGGACGGCTGCTGTTTGCGATCCTGTTTTGGTCCCCGTACAAAACGGTACCCATGTCCCATCCACCCACGGCTCACGGCCAGTGTCGCCAGCCCTATCACCGCTGTGATCAATGCCACCTGGTATCCTACGTATCTCCCTCTATTTGACAAGTTGGAGCGAGTCTAGCGTGGGGCGTCGTGGGGTGGTCTGGTTTGTACAACCTCGCGTAAGCGTTATTGGGCTAAAATTACTAAATACCAGGTAGCAAATATCACTTTCCATAAACTTGCCAACGAAGCAGAACGGAAAAATAAAAATAAAAACTTGGCAAGTTTTTTGCTATTTTGGCAAGCCTAAATTCCCATAAACTTGTTATTTTGGCAAATAATTTGCCAAATATGTGTGGTTAACAAAAATGCCGTCTGTTGTCGATATTTTAGCCTTGTTTTCAGGGCAGTAAAACACTGGTAGTCCTTTGTGCCGGCCACACAGTTCTGGTGACTGGCGACCCAGAGTTTTGTTGCCTCTGCTGGGCAGTCGACAACAGATAGATAGATGGTGGCAGATGGTTTCAACAGGTAGGTGTTGCGCGTGGAAAGGTGGCATATTATGAAGACGCATGAGCAAACAAAAAGTGGAAGGAATGATATTAAAAAAAAATTGATGCGCAGCGTGTGATTTCCGTTCATTCTATACAACGTCATCAATAATAATGAGGCGAGCGAGCGAAGCGAGCCTTTTTATACTTTGTTTAAACCAAGCAAAAAAAAGCCTCTTCAAAGCGGCTCGGATACGAGGGTAGGGTGCCTTGTTTTGAGTTACTCTGTGTGTGTATGAGTGTGTGCGTGTGTGTGTGTGTTGTTGTTGTTCTCACATTAACTCACAATACAATGCAGTCCGTGGTTGCAGGACAGGCTCCAATAACTCTGGAGTGGAAGAAATACCTCAAGTAAAAAGAGAGGCAAAAAAAAAAAACAAGCATACGCACTCCACCACTGCGGACACCAGGGAGGCAAAAAGGAGACTATTACTTGCAGACAAAAAACTAAAAAGGAAGATGAAGCTAAGCAAAAAAAAACAAAACAAAACAAAAACAGAAGCAGATAGCAAAACTCATCAAAAATAAGGCAAAACGGACCATACTAACAAAGACACAAAGAGGTACAAACGGGAATAAAAGAAAAATGAAAAATAAAGAAGGGACAAAAAAGCGATAATCACGGGCGGGGGGGAAAGAAAATACGAAAGGCAGGCACTGACTGGAGCATACAGACACGCAAAGTTGCCCAGATGGCACTATGCTAGTTACTTGGGTCCCAAAGAAAGGAGTGCATCATGACGATGATGGCCATAACCAGGCTTCAGTCTGTTGGGCAGACCGCCTCCCCTCCCCCCCCCGCCATTCCCCCTCGTCCCCCTTTCGCCCCCCCCCTCTTCCCTGCCATTCTGCACACTCGCGTTGGCGTCATCGGCTGTGGTCGTTGTTGCAGCTATTCTATGCCGTTCTGCCGATGCCTCCTTCTCATCTGTATGCCATTTCCGCATGAAGGCCTTCGCCCCTTCCTCGACCCGTCGGAACCATCTGCCGGCTTTCTGTGCTGCCTCGCGCCACCCTTCGAGCTTGATGCCGGACTCCTTGAGGTCCTCCTCAAGGTACCTCATCCAGTCCCACTCCTGTCCTCCGGAGTAATCCTTACCCCCAACCATCTCCCCAAACATCACCCTCTTCGGCAGACAGACGCTCCTCTCCCATGCGTGTCACAAAGCCCGCAAACAAGAGCCTACGTCTGCGTACCGTCGTCTCAACGCTTTCCGATTTTGTCCTGAGAAGCGCGCTAGCACAGGATAGAATGTGGTTTTCGCGCTTTCGTTTTCGCCACCCGATGCACCGGAGGAGCATCTTGTGGTGGACCTCCCGCAGCCTACCGTAATCAGTCTTACTCGGGCTCCAAGTAACGCAACCGTAGAGCAACGTTTTGATCACCTCGGCTCTCATCATTCGCACCTTCAGGCGTAGGCGCACACCCGGGTGGTCTTTAATTTCCATCTTATTTGTTGTTGTTGTTGTTGTTGTTCTCACATTAACTCACAATTCAATGCAGTCCGTGGTCGCAGGACAGGCTCCAATAACTCTGGAGTGGAAGAAATACCTCAAGTAAAAGAGAGGCAAAAACAAAAACACAAGCATACGCACTCCACCACTGCGGACCCCAGGGAGGCAAAAAGGAGACTATTACTTGCAGACAAAAAACTAAAAAGGAAGATGAAGCTAAGCAAAAAAAAACAAAACAAAACAAAAACAGAAGCAGATAGCAAAACTCATCAAAAATAGGGCAAAACGGACCATACTAACAAAGACACAAAGAGGTACAAACGGGAATAAAAGAAAAATGAAAAATAAAGAAGGGACAAAAAAGCGATAGTCACGGGCGGGGGGAAAAGAAAATACGAAAGGCAGGCACTGACTGGAGCATACAGACACGCAAAGTTGCCCAGATGGCACTATGCTAGTTACTTGGGTCCCAAAGAAAGGAGTGCATCATGACGATGATGGCCATAACCAGGCTTCAGTCTGTTGGGCAGACCGCCTCCCCTCCCCCCCCCCGCCATTCCCCCTCGTCCCCCTTTCGCCCCCCCCCTCTTCCCTGCCATTCTGCACACTCGCGTTGGCGTCATCGGCTGTGGTCGTTGTTGCAGCTATTCTATGCCGTTCTGCCGATGCCTCCTTCTCATCTGTATGCCATTTCCGCATGAAGGCCTTCGCCCCTTCCTCGACCCGTCGGAACCATCTGCCGGCTTTCTGTGCTGCCTCGCGCCACCCTTCGAGCTTGATGCCGGACTCCTTGAGGTCCTCCTCAAGGTACCTCATCCAGTCCCACTCCTGTCCTCCGGAGTAATCCATACCCCCAACCATCTCCCCAAACATCACCCTCTTCGGTAGACGCTCTTCTCCCATGCGTGTCACAAAGCCCGCAAACAAGAGCCTACGTCTGCGTACCGTCGTCTCAACGCTTTCCGATTTTGTCCTAAGAAGCGCGCTAGCACAGGATAGAATGTGGTTTTCGCGCTTTCGTTTTCGCCACCCGATGCATCGGAGGAGCATCTTGTGGTGGACCTCCCGCAGCCTACCGTAATCAGTCTTACTCGGGCTCCAAGTAACGCAACCGTAGAGCAACGTTTCGATCACCTCGGCTCTCAGCATTCGCACCTTCAAGCGTAGGCGCACACCCGGGCGGTCATAAATTTCCATCTTATACCGTCCGAAGCATGCTCATTCCCTCTGGAGTCGACGCGTTACCTCGACACTTCTACCCGTCCAACCTGCGCTGATAGCCCCGTCCAGATACACAAACTCGGTCGTTTGTTTGTACACTTAGCCGGCGGCGGTGACGGTGAACGGCACGTTCCCCCCATCTTTCGTTTGCAGACACATTATCTCCGTCTTGGCCTCCGAGACCGTCAGGCCGAAAGCGGCACATGCAGACACGATCACCGTCATCATCCTCTCCAGGCCGTTGGGTGATCTAGATACTATGCTTGCATCGTCAGCATAGAGCATAGCCCACAGTGTCTGGGCCTCTTTATCATTCCCCGGCCTGTCGGCGTGCCCGACCCGTGCCTTCCCCCTCTTTGTTTTCTTCTTCTCCTGCTTTTGTTGGAGTTGCACCAAGCTGTCCGTGATGGCTTTATCAGCAGCGAAACGTTTCTCCGCCACACGCAGCACCGCTGTAAAAAACATGTTGAACAACAATGGCGCGAGCACACACCCTTGCCGTATGCCCTGTTTCACGTCGAACATATCTGAGCACTCGCCGTCATCCAGCCGCACGCATGCTCGCATGCCGTCGTGGAATTGGTGGATAACGGTGAGCATTCTAGGTGGTACCCCAAAGCGAGCCAAGACAGCCCACAGGAGGATGTGTGTGTATGTGTGTGTTTGTGTGTGTGTGTTTGTGTGTGTGTGTGTGTGTGATTGGACATTTGTTTGGTCCACTTTTCACCACCGCGCTCGACGCACACGCCACCAAATCCAGTCCCCACGGGCTCTGTGCATGCACACACACGCAATACACTTTCTCGTCTTGGTGAGGTGGAAAATCGTTCACAGTTCGTCGAGCTAGGTGCGGCAACGTGTGTAGGCACATGTCTTTGCTCGGCCGTGTTCAAAATACAAAATCATAACGTTTTTTTTGTGCCTGCCAACAGCAGCAGGCAGACTGTGCCTGCCCACAGCATGCAAACTATTCCTGCCCACAGCAAGCAGTCTATGCTTGACCACAGCAGGCAGACTGGGCCTTTCCTCAGTAGGCAGACTGGGCCTATCCACAGCAGGCATATTGATCCTGTCCGCAGCACTCCACAGCAGGCAGACTGGGCCTGTCCACAGCAGGCAGACGGCTTTGGGTTTTTAGCTCGGTCTCCTACCTACCACGTACGTAATAACTAACGAAACCCAACTACGAGTAGTCATAGGCAGACTTCGCCTGTCTGAACACCGCAACGTTCCGGTCATGTGCTGCAGGTGATATTGTAAGGCCTACGCTCGTACTGACGAGGGGACGGAGAAACAGGAGAAGATCTGCTGTAGATATCGTACAGCAGGCAGTAGTAGTGGTGGCACCTGCTACGAGAACCTCTGTTGGATACATGTATGTCATGTCAGGTTGTAGATATTTCGTCAGAAAAAATCCGGTTGTGGAATCAGGAACCACACACACAACATCGAGTACGGTGCACAAAGGGCTCAAGGGTTTGTTCGTAGAGTCCAAACCTGGATGCCCTGACCACCACGTGGTCTGATGAGATTCTTTATAGTCGTTGTATCAGAGGACAGAGGAGGAGGAGAGAGAGAGCGGAGCCTAGCTCGTAGCTCGGGGCGGAGAACGGAGAGCGGAGAACGGAGTGCTCGAACTCTCCTCATGAACACACGGCAAAATTCACAATAACGCCTGCGAAGATATACGCAAGCCTCTACAACTTACTTGTAACCGTCGCTGCTGGAACGATCCAAACGAACACCCTCCCTGGCTCTTCACAGCAGTGACGAGACCGAAGAGACATTCAAGACTTGCTAGGACCTAAGAACAGCCAACGACAGTCCCGCAGGAGGAAACCCGGCCACCGGGTAAAACCCCCCTGTATAACACATATACTCCAAACCATTGCAATTGAACAACGGCCGCATTCCAAACGATGCCCATGGCCAGAAAATAAAATGCCAAGCTGTGCCTTAGTCCCCCATGCCACTCAAAGTAGCGCAGGGTTGGCGACCTGACAAATTATTCCTCGCATCACTCAAACATAGTACGCATCGAACAATGCCCATACCCCCTTATTCGCCGTCCAAGGGCAGATTCAACAAGAACCTACGATGAGACTTAAAAGGGGTCGCAGCAAGGGATTTCGTCAAAATATGCCCGCGTGCTGCTCTTCCGAAGCTACGAACTCAATGTCGATCTTCTTAGCACGAAGTAGCTCTCTGACAAAATGAAAACGCACGTCAATATGCTTACTCCGTGCAGAACTAAGAGGGTTCTCAGCCAACGCTATGGCCCCCTGGTTATTCTCGAAAACCCGAACATATGATCCGCTGAGCTCTGGACAAATAACGACAACACCGCGCCCGTAAACAAAGCTTCCTTCACCCCTTCACCCAGGGCGACATATTCTGCTTCTGCTGTCGACAACGTAACACACCTCTGCGGGCTACTTGCCCAACTGACGGCCGCACCCCCTAGGGTAATTACCGTCCCCGATACCGAGCGCCTATCCTTCGACTGACCGGCATAATCAACATCTGATACAAATCTGAAAAATAAATGGGAACGAAACAAAAAATGAGAACGGACGTTTTTTTTCAGAAAGCACACCAATTGTGTACAACTCCAAGAAAAAAAGTTGACAGTCCTGTGGGGCTGTACAGCAGCCTTCGAATGAGCTGTCGCTCAGGCTGGAAGTCCTCGGCATCGCCGCGGTAGCCAGCATCTAGAGAAATCACAATAGAGCCAGCGTATATCGCTTTTTGCGCCCACCCGAAGGCACGAGATGGAGCATGACCGTTCTGACGAGCTCCTCTCACAGGGCTGGCCAAGGGGTTTCGCAGGATCATTTTGATTATCTGATACACCACATGGTTCTGGAGATACGGCTTGGTTCTCATTTTAGGCTTCGTTCCCATTTTTCCGATTTGTCTGTATCACTATACGCTGTCAAATCCAATCCCGAACCCCGCACAAAAGTCAATCCCATAAACCCGGTCCCATGGAGGTAACCAATTATCTTCAAAACTGCCTTCCAGTGCCTCTCCGTTGGGTTGTGGGAGGGGCGCGCCACAGCACGCACAGCGTTCGGGATGTCCGGCCTCGTCATGGTCGACAGCCACATCAAGCTGCCCACAGCCTCCCTGTACGGCCAGTCTCCTCCAATTTCGCCCTCCTCTCCTGGACCTAGTTCCACACTGGGGGTCGCGGGGATGTCAGAGGATGCGTTAACACCAAAACGATTCAGCATGCTCTCTATAATCGCCTTCTGCGTAATCTCCAACGTTCCCAACTCCCAGTCGCGTTAGAAAGCACAACCAGTATACCAAGTCAGTTCGCCGAGGTTATTTGTGGGAAATTTCGTAACTAGCGCGGCATGGAAATCTCTGCATGTACATTGTCTCGTCCGATCCTGCGATCACGATGTCATCTGCATGGACGGCCATGATCAGTTCTACCTTGCCGTCCACAACCATGCGAAAAACACACGGGTCAGGCCTACACTGCTCCATACCGTATTCTACCACGGTTTCCACCAATAATCCGGCCGACTGCCGTCCGCTCTGCTTTAGACCATACAGTGGTCTGTTCAAGCGGACGATCCTTCCTGACATGTCACCACACCCACCGGGTAGTTTCATGTATATCTCGGTGTCGAGTTTCGCGCGAACGAAAGCTTGCGCGACGTCTAGATGAAAAATCTTCAGACCATATTCGTTGGCAACAGTCGCCAGAATTTTAACTGACGCTGACGAAGGAGTTGGTGCAAACGTTTGAAAGTAATCTACGTCCTGCACCTGGCTAAAACCCTTAGCCACAAGTCTGGCCTTTGTCTTTACTATCATACCATCCTTATCCGTCTTGTAGGTGAACACCCACTTCGCGCCTACAGGTTTCCGCCCTCGTGGCGGTGTCGCGGCTTCATAGGTACCGGTTGTTTTGTGACCGTCCAACTCAATTTGCATGGCCTCGTGCCACGCCGCTTTATATCGGGAACGCTCTACATCTGCTACGGACTGCGGGGGCGGTTCTACGTCTTCCGGGAAACCACTCGGCATGCACACGCTCAACTCCTCTTTATTCTCCACGGCAGGTCCTCCGGCCATCAAGGCCACTGCGTCCTCCGTCGTCCATGACGTACGATTCAGGATACTCTCAGGCGTCGTCCACCACTCGTATGCTCCCGCAAACAGCGCGTCTGCGGCTCCTCTGTCCATCTTTAGCTGGTTCACAGCAGGTTCACCCTCCAGGCGTTGGCTCTGACCTCGGGTCCGGCCCTGTACTGTTAGAGGGAGCCGTCCGCAGCTGCTGAGGTCGTGTGCTGGCCTGCCCGATAGGATCGCGGTAGGGCCCTCACCGTTCCCTTGGCCGGTGTCGGAGACTGATGCTGCACCCGGGTCGCTTTCGGCCCTACCTGGCGGGACCGAGGAGGCGTCCACGGTGCCCCCTTGAGACGAACCCATCGTCTCGGCTGTTTCGGCCCTCCCCCTCGGGGCCGTGGAGGCGTCCATGGCGCCCCCTTGAGACGAACCCATCGTCTCTGGTGTTTCGTCGCCGGCCTCGCCGGCGACAGGTACCTGATGTATGCGCTCCTGCATAAACGCGTCCAGGTCAAAACCCCACGTCACGTCGAGGTCGTTCAAGTGAGCCAGACCGTCGTCCAGCTCAATCACCACCCCCCCACCACCTCGATCCGACGTGCTCACGTCTTCCGCCTCGGACCCACCCTTTTCCGTAGACAGGGAGTCATTCGCCTGGGCAGGTACAGGTGGTGCAGGCGACACGCGCTGCCAGGTGACATTTCGCGTGATTAGCACAGTGCGTTGCCTCGTCAATACTCGTACTGAGTCTCGGGGGTAGTAGGGTGCAGGGCCAAGGTAAAAACACTCTTGTGCTCTCACCTGTGACTTGTTTTCCCTCTTCACCTTGCAGTAGCCAGGCTTGAGAAAAGGTAGTAATATTACCGGGGGGGGGCTACCATGCCACATCTCATGCGGCGACTTGCTCTCAGGGTTAGCTGTGGTTGCTGTGCGGTTCAAGGAATCACACGCCCTCCAGGTGTTGGCTCTGACACCGGGTCCGGCCCCATACTGTTGGAGAGAGCCGTCCCCAGCTGCTGAGCTCGTGTGCGGGCCTGCATGACAGGATCGCGGGGGGGCCCTCACCGTTCCCTTGGCCGGTGTCGGAGGCTGATGCTGCACCCGGGTCGCTTTCGGCCTTCCCTGCCGGGACCGAGGAGGCGTCCACGGCGCCCCCTTGAGACGAACCCATCGTCTCGGGTGTTTCGGTATTCCCCCTCGGGGCCGAGGAGGCGTCCATGGCGCCCCCTTGAGACGAACCCATCGTCTCGGGTGTTTCGTCGCCGGCCTCGCCGTGACAGCTTCTTCTTTCGACGTGGGGCAGACATCGGCCGCGTGCCCCCGTCCGTTGCATCCAATGCACAGCTTCACCGTGCAGTTTGCAACCCTGTGGCCCTTCTTGCCACATTTGAAGCACCTCCCTGCGAAGGTACTACCTTCGGCGGTTTTGGCACTGTTGCCATTGCCACCGGCAGTCGCGGTCGAGTCACCACTGGACTCACCGCTGAGGTATGGACCTCTCTCTCCAGCCCTCCCAGGCTGGTCTGGCTGCCCCCTCCGTGGGCAAACCTCGACAGACAATGCAGTTTCGCCGCGTCCCGTCGCTGCGAAATTACGCAGAGCATTCTCCCGCAAAATCGTATCATCTCCTGCTGTTGTGTCTCGTACAGCAGTGGGTACTGCCCCTTGTGGGCTCTCCCCTACAGCAGCGCTACCCTCAGCGCTGCCGGACTCTGATCGACCAATGCCTGCTTCAACAGCAGCAGTAGTCTCTCGTACTTCAGCAGTGGGTACTGCCCCTTGCGGGCTCTCCTCTACAGCAGTGGTTTCCACCTCTGCTGGGCTCTCTCTTCCAGCAACACTGCCTTCAGCGCCGCTTGGCTCCGATCGACCGTTGTTCCTCATGAACTCGGTCATCATGCTCCTCATGGTACATATCACCAATGCCTCGCTGTGCTCCAACGCCCGCTTGACCTCGCGTCGCAGCTTTTGAACTTCACTCGAAGAATAGTGCTCCACGCGAGCCGACCTCTCCGAAGACATCATTGGCTTCCGGTACCAGACCTCAAACGTTCAATCACTAGTGTGTTCGTAGAGTCCAAACCTGGAGGCCCTGACCACCACGTGGTCTGATGAGATTCTTTATAGTCGTTGTATTAGAGGACAGAGGAGGAGAGAGAGAGCGGAGCCTAGCTCGTAGCTCAAAGCGGAGAACGGAGAGCGGAGAACGGAGTGCTCGAACTCTCCTCATGAACACACGGCAAAATTCACAACAACACCTGCGAAGATATACGCAACGCTCTACAACTTGTAACCGTCGCTGCTGGAACGATCCAAACGAACAGGGTTAAACCGCCAAAAGCCGAGCGTACTGCGACGCTGACCCTGGCCTCGTGGATCCTACTGCTACACCCGTTGCTGTTTTGCTGCTGGAGAAGCTCTGATGCAGATGTTGCACAGCAGCAGTAGTTGTGGCGCCTGCTACAAGAAGCTCTTGTTGGGCATGCCATGTTCGTGTTGTCGTCTCAAAAATATTATGCCGACTTTCGAGGTGGGAAGCAGGAAACATATAAAAAAAACGAGTGCGGGTTATGTACTACGTACCATGCTATGTGCATATGTACGTTTACAAAGAAAGGGTGCGAGGGTTAGACCGACAAGCCGAGCGTACGGCGACGCTGACCCTTGCCTCGTGTGTCCTACTGCTACTGCTGCTACCGCTGCTGCTGCTGTTGTTGTGGTGCGGGAGGCGCACTTCTGCTGTGGATGTCGTACATCAGTCCAAGTAAAATTGTTGTGGCTCCTGTTACGAAAAATAAGCTCTTTCTGTTGGACAAAACATGTGATCTGCAGATTTTTCGTCCTCAAATTACTATTATTGTTGTATTATTATGCTTGTCATCCGACAGCGTGTAGTGTTGTTCTAATGAACGACTGTAACAGAAAGTGAAGAACTCTCCAGAACAAAAGCGCGGCAGTATCCCACGACAAATCAAAACTGATGTGACGCACATGAACACTACGAGTACTAGAACCAACCTCCCTCCATCTCGTCCACCAAAAAACGACCACTCCCCATTTTAGAACCGCAGTCCCGATTTGGGGACAAACTACTTAAAATTGGAGTGGATTGTCCCCAAAATGAGACTGCAGTTAGTTCTGAAACCCCCGAAGAAGCATCTACCAAAAACCCGCTGTCCATCAAAATTGCTGGTTTATTACTGCTAGACGCAAGTTTCAACGCGCAGAAGGTCGTGGGGTGTTGCTTGTCTACACTGCTATCGGTAGTGCCTATGAGAGATCTCTGCCGTCTCGCTCTTCCTGCGGCTCTTCCACCTTATTCTCCAACCCTTCCCCCCACGTACCATTGCTACTGTTACTTCTCGTACCCCTAACCCTGCCACCTCCGACCGCAAGGGCCCAGACCTCCTCCCTAAGCACCCCCGAAGAAGCATCCACCAAAAACCCGCTGTCCATCGAAATGACTGGTTTATTACTGCTACACGCATGTTTCAACGCGCAGAAGATGGTCGTGCGGTGTTGCTGGTCTACACTGCTATCGGTAGTAACTATCACAGAGTCCCTGCCGTCTCGCTCTCTCTGTATGTAGCTTTTCTACCTCATCCAACCCTTTCCCCCACACGCTTTTACTACTTTTATTTCTCGTACCCCTGACCCTGCCACCTTAAACCACAAGAGCCCACTCCCCCCCCCCCCAAAGCGCTCCCGAAGAAGCATCCACCAAAAACCCGCAGTCCAAAAAAATGGCTGGTTTATTACTGCTACACGTATGTTATTGTGATGAATTTCAACCAGAAAACACTGCTGGACAAAACATGTCAAGTACTGTGTGTTCTAGACTCTTTCTACCCGTCAACATCCAGCACCACAGTGTCCGTGCCGATTCCTCGATCCCTGAGAGATACAAGTTCTGTGGTCACAGCAGTGCAGATTTCTTCCTCGAATTACTCTGTCGGATTTCGAGGTGGAAACCAGGATACACACGACCAAATCCAGTACTTTTTCATATACGAATCAAGAGCAGGAGAAGCCAAGAATATATACGAAACTTATTGAGATGCACCCACGACGGCGGACAGTAGTGCAAAACAGTAGTACGTACGTGGTAGATATTATTTCGTGTTCGTTCGTTCAGCACAATACAGAATAACCCGTATGCGCCCAGCATGATGCATCGCAGATTATATATGACTACTGCAGGTATTACCGAGGTCGCGCCTCATTACCACCTATTACTACTCGTAGTACCAGCACAGCTTCAGCCAAAACAAAAAAATGGTACAATTTCATATGTTTAATGAGGCGCGCAAGCGAAGCGAGCCTTTAGTTACTTGGTTCTTAAAACCAAGTAAAAAAAAGCCTCTTCATATCGGCTCGGATGCGAGGGTAGGATGCCTTGTTTTTGAGTTTTTCTGTATGAGTGTGTGTGAGTTGGTGTGTGTGCTTCAACATTTCTTTGGCCCACCTTTCCCCACCCCGCTCGACGCACAAGTCACCAAATCCAGTCCCCGCGGGCTCTGTGCGCGCACACACACACGCAAGACACGTTCTCGTCCTGGTGGGGTGGAAAATCATTTACAGTTCGTCGAGCTAGGTGCGGCAAAGTGTGTAGGCACATGTCTGTGCTGGGCCATGTTCAAAATTCAAAATCATACCTGGTAACGTTTTTTTTGTGCCTGTGCCAACAGCAGGCAGACTGCGCCTGTCCACAGCAGGCAGACTGGGCCTGTCCACAGCAGGCAGCCTGGGCCTGTCTACAGCAGGCAGATTGAGCCTGTCCGCAGCACTCTACAGCAGGCAGACTGGGCCTGTCCACAGCAGGCAGACGGCTTTGTTGGTTTTAGCTTTTTCTTCTACCAGGTAATAACTAACGAAATCCAACAACGAGTAGTCATAGATAGGCAGACTTCGCCTGTCTGTCCACAGCAACGTTCGGGCCATGTGCTGCAGGTGATATTGTCAGGCCCACCCTCCTACTGACGAGGGGACAGAGAAACAGGAGAAGATCTCCTGTAGATGTTGTACAGCAGGCAGTAGTAGTGGTGGCACCTGCTACGAGAACCTCTGTTGGACACATGTATGTCATGTCAGGTTGTAGATATTTCGTCTTCACATTATGGGGTGGAATCAGGAACCACACACACAACATCGAGTACGGTGCACAAAGGGCTCAAGGGTTAAACCGACACAAGCCGAGCGTACTGCGACGCTGACCCTGGCCTCGTGGATCCTACTGCTACACCTGCTGCTGTTTCGCTGCTGGGGAAGCTCTGATGATGTAGATGTTGCACAGCAGCAGTAGTTGTGGCACCTGCTACGAGAAGCTCTTGTTGGGCATGCCATGTTCGTGTTGACGTCTCGAAAATATAATGCCGACTTTCCAGGTGGGAAGCAGGAAACATACCAGGTATAAAAAAACGAGTGCAGGGTACGTACTACAGTACGTATGTGTATATGTACGCGTACTAAGGGTGCAAGGGTTAGACCGACAAGCCGAGCGTACGGCGACGCTGACCCTGGCCTCGTGTGTCCTACTGCTACTGCTGCTGCTGCTGCTGCTGCTGCTGTTATGGTGCGGGAGGCGCACTGCTGCTGTAGATGTCGTACATCAGTCCAAGTAAAGTTGTGGTGACACCTGTTGCGAAAAAGAAGCTCTTTCTGTTGGACGACACATGTGAGATGCAGATTTTTATTGTGCTGAATTTCAACCAGCAAACACTTTGCTGGACAAAACATGTCGAGTGTTGTGTGTTCTCGACTCTTTCTACCCGTCGACATTGTTGTTGTTGTTGTTGTTGTTGTTCTCACATTAACTCACAATTCAATGCAGTCCGTGGTCGCAGGACATCCAGCACCACAGCAGTGTCCGTGCCGATTACGAAATCCCTGAGAGATACTTGGTACAAGTTCAATTTCTCAGATGCCGACGACGATTCCAAAGTGCAGACCACGCTACACATTTTTAAAGTAAAAAACATCCCTAAAGATTCCTTCTCCCAGACTGCTAAACCTACTCGGAGGGGAGGGAGTTCTGTGGTCACAGCAGTGCAGATTTCGTATTCAAATTATTATGTCGTATTTCGAGGTGGAAACCAGGATACACACGACCAAATAAATCCAGTACTTTTTCATATCAAGAGCCAGGAGAGGCCAAGAATTATGAAAATTATTGAGATGCACCCACGACGGCGGACAGTAGTACAAAGCAGTAGTACGTGCGTGGTAGATATTCCTTCGAGTTCGTTCGTTCAACATAATACAAAATAATCCGTATGCGCCCTGCATGATGCATCGCAGATATGACTACTACTACTGCAGGTATTACCGAGGTCGCGCCTCATTACCACCAATTACTAGGGTCACGGCCAACACGATTAGAGCTTTGGCCTTCCTCCGTCGAGAGCTAGACGACATCGGCATTGTGGTCAACCCCGCCAAGACCGTAGCACTACCACCCAAAGGACACGTCCCGACGGCGGAGGAGATATCGCTCCTGGAGAGCGTTGACGTCCGCATCGCAGACGAAGGAGGGGTGACTGTGGTGGGTGTCCCGATCGGCTCGGATGAATACGTGCTCGGGCGAGCAATGGAGGTTGTGAGGGACGGAGGCGCGGACCGCCTTGCACGCTGCCTCGCTAACATGCCAGACAAGCAAGCGCCGGCCCTCATCACCGTCGAATCCCTCGGGCAGCGGACGGGCTACCTCGAAAGGGCTCTGGACCCGGGGCTGTCACTCGAAGCATGTCGAAGGGCCGACAACGGGGCTCAGTGGGCCTACGAAAATATCTAGATCTACCGGGAGCGGCGGACGCACAGTCGTTTTCCCAGGAGGGGTGCCCGGCCAGCCAACTGACTCTAAAACCCTACCAACAAGCCCAAGCACGCCTTTCAACGGGAGCAGGAGGGTTAGGGCTGCCGTCAACGGAAGCGAGGCGAAAGTCCGCCTCCATTGGGAGTAGGTTGGGCATCCTGCCGGAGGTTCTAGCAGACCTCACGGGCCCGCTAGGAGACAGGGTAAAGGGGGGTCTCCCTCATTCGAGCATCATTGCTGAGCTCGGGGGCAGCCTGCGAGAGATGAGGGACACGTGGGGCGTGACAAAAGAAGAGATGGAGGGCATCGTCCCCGAATCCTGGCTGGAATGGAGGATGGGTGCAGAGGGGGACCTGGTCCCAGGGCCCCCTGAAGCCGACATGCTGGCGGCGCATGATGCCGTAACCACCAACTCCCGGAAGACTCAACAGAGGTTGGGCAAGCTGGTGAATCAGGGTCGACACGCTGCACACACAGCCTCGCTGGAGGGGCTGCCGGAGATTGCACGCCCACCTGGGCCAGGCGACCCGCTGGGGGGGAGCGAGACCAAGGCCTTCGTGAAACCTCGCTACAGGAGCCTACAAGGAGCAGGAGCCAACTCTGCTTGCCTTCGGGCGAGGCCAAACGACTCGCTCTGAGTCATACCTGCAGAGGAGTTCGTGGGCATGGGAAGACGCTTCATAGGCATCGAGGAGCACGTGGCGGTGAGGTGTCCCTGCTGCGAGGCAGTCGACATAGACACGCATGGACATATATATGGCAGACTGAAAAATTGGGCGAAAAAAGTGGGGATATTATGGGAAAAAAGCTTTCCGATAAAAGAATAACCCTGGCATCAACTCATCGCCACGAGCACTGCCGTCTGCCGCCCGTTATCCGTGGTCGCAGGAAAGGCTCCAATAACCTCTGAAGTCGTATATATCTACACCACGTCTATTCAGTGCAAAAACAAAAGTGAGATCCTCTCGGACGTGTCAGGTACTTCCGCTACATACATATATATGTCATGTAGTCCAAACGTCGCCACAGAAACCGAGCGGACCCCCTAATACCCAGAAGAATTTGGTACGAGACAGGATGGGGAAAAAAACTTGACGTCGAAAAAATGAAATCGAATTCTAAAATCAAAAGTAAAAAAGGAAAGAAGAGTAAAAAATAACAACGCAAACACGTGGGTAAAAAAACAACCAAGCATGAAGGGGAACAACACACAAGAGAACATATATATACAACATATATATATGTAATAAATATAATATATACCCTGGTATATATATAAATATATATAATATATATTTATTATATATATATAATATATATATATATATATATACCAGGTATATATATATTCGTAGATTTGTACAGGCTCGCAATCTTCGCTACGTCGTAGGCGTGTTAAACAACAAGAAGACTATAAAATAACAATAAACGAGCATACATACTCCGCACCCACTAACACCACAGGAAAAATATAAATTGAGCGAATGGACAAAAAAACGAAATGGACGACGACGAAGCATTTAATGTACAAATTATCTTCAAAAAGAAGATATAATAGAGACAGAGACACAAAACGGAGCGGACGGGGGGGAAAAAGGAAGAGGATAAACATGTAAGAAAAGAAAGCGGAAAATGCCAAAATATGGTGTGCCTGATCCATTTTGAGCCGAAATAAAGCACATCCCTAAACCAAGCCATAAAAATGCCCACCACGAGCGGTGTTACGCCCAGGTGAATCAGGTAAAAATAAAATGCGCCTAAAGCGTTAAGCGTGCCACATGGCCTTCGAATAAATTCTGATTGATATTTTTTGGGTTGTAGGTACCACGGGCTCCACTTGGATCTGCAAAGAGTCACTTTGTACGAGTTGGGAAAACAATCATGATAAACGTCGGCCGGCAGCAACATACAAATTCGCAACGTGGTGACTAGTCCTAAATGACCAAAGGCAGAAAGCAAACAACTAAGCGAAGAGAAAAATACTGCAAATCAACGACGAGGTACCCGAGCCAAGTGTGGGGGCGAGAAATGAGGGTCTTTGCGCACACCCCCACCTTCGCTCTTTCTTCCCAACAACATCAGATATCTGAATGTCTTATAATAATAGTCCACGGTTCGTCAACCTTTATTTTGTTGGCCGATCAAGTGCCACGTTCTCCTCAATATGTGCACCTTCTACACCATCGGTGGTACCCTCGAGCTTGTCCAACAACGGCTCTGCGCTAGCCTCTGAAGACTATCGTCGGTCAGCCATCTGAGTCTGTCTGTATTTCATACACATTGACAAGCGGGTCATCAGAAAAAGCAACAATTAATTATCCAATTAATAGCTTGTTGTATGTTGGAAAATCGTTCTGTGTCAAAATCTTTTGATGGGTGGTGGCTTTGGCAATGAAATTATTATTCGTCGTCTTGTAGGGTCTGCACTTACTTACGTGACCGTCTTGACAAGCTCCCGCCTTGATCGCGAACGACGATTTTCGTTCGATTTGTGTTTTGCAAAGTTGGTGTTGTTGGAGTGTTTTATAGCCAGTATGTCGTCGAGGTCGAGTAGAATTTTCAGCACGTTGTATTTTGTTTATGAGTTTGTTCTGGCGGGTACAGTCCTGTGTAAGGGTTATTTATTGCCTTCATTTGTTCTCGAAGTCTCAAATCCCCGCAGTGTATCACGGGATTCGACCTTCGGATGGTTTACTCATGTTTCGGCTGGCCCAGCTCGTACTGTCAACCAATATCTTGTCCGATTTTATCGTGCAGAAAAAACAATCCACACTGAAGTGCGAAGGCACAAAAAAAAAAGAGAATATCTCATCTTATCTGTAGGGATGGTGCCTTATGGCAAGAGCTACTCATATATATGAAGAGCTCAATATCTTACCCGAAACATGACTCCGAACGATTATGAATATTATGGCGCAACTCGACTCACAGTGACTAGATATATATATGCGTTACCCAGCCCCGAAACAATACGTAGCGCTCGATAACCAGTCGCGCCCCTCTTACCTAATTTTTTCGCCCTCATTGTTCATGCCCTCTCCTGTTTAAGGTCGCAACCCAGATCGATTGTTTGGTCACCATATATATAAGTAGGCTGTTCTCCCCGCTCCCCACTACACGGCACGTGTGCCCTGCATTTGTTTCGTGAGAAAGTCGATCGAGCACTGTTTTCTCTCGACGTCCACTCGCGTCTAATTATGCTCACGTGCCCACGTTTCAAAAGGCGCTCTCGACAGCAGTTGGTACCTCTGGATAACAAAAATGCTCCATATATATAGGAGGAAACTCGATCTTTGGACCTCGGCCTGAGTTGTGTTCGAGGCTGAGATCTAGACCACGGGAGCGCCCCGACTATCAATAGCTGGCAGTGGCAGTTAGTTGCTAACGTGTAATGACCTAACACGTTTGGAGCACAGTCAGCCGAAATTGCATCCCTCACGCGCGCCCTTCATCGTCGAAGATGTCAGGAGCAAGTCGAGCAAGGCTAATTTAAATCTAGAGCTGTCAAGGGCGTAGGGCCAAGTGTTTCACAAAAAAACAAGAAAACGTGGTAATACATATGTGTAAGTCAAGACGTGCCAACCCAAAGTTAGTTGCTGTTTGTCAGGAGGTGAAAAAGTGCTGTCTCCGGACATCATTGTTCACCGTACACACCCATATATTATATATGGCTGAACGACGAGGGTCTTCAGACGCGAACGCAGAGCCGTTGTTGGACGAGACCTCGAGCATCACTGATGATTTAGAAGGGGCAAGTCGAGAAGTATATATATGGCGCTCGATGGGCAAACAAAAGTTAAGCAACGATGAACTCCTATAAGACTTTCCGATACCGTTGAGAAGAGTGAACGTGGGGGGTCCAGTTCCTCACTATTTATGTCTTGCAGCAACATCTATCGACAGCTTGCCCCTGCAACTCGTCGACCACAAAACTGCTTAGAGGTCTTCCAATGTCATCCCGCTATTCATATTACGGTGTTAATTTATATTTTCGAACAAAACAACTTACCAAGCATTGACTCTTTGACTCAATAAGCTATGTACTTCCTGCCTATTTGTTTCCACCCCCCCCTCAATGCAAGTCGTAAAGCTAGAAAAACAATTAGTGTCCCAGGGCGATTGGACATGACCAAAGTGCTGATCATGGCTAACGATCACCAGCCTCTGTTGGAAGCAACGTCACTCCTGTAGAACACTGATCGTGAGTACCACCAAAGAGCTTGTTCAGTTTGAAGGCCATTCGAAACGTGTTTCACGCTGTGGAACTCGTCAACAGCAATGATTTTCCGACCTGTCTGTACAGAATATCGCACATAACACCTATCTGTCCTGAAGACATAGGGTTGTTAGCTTACTACGTAGTATGTTCTATTGAAGCGATACAACAGACTGTAGTGTAGCGCAGGTAGTGTGGGTGCCACCCCAGCTGAATCAAAGAAGATTAACCACGTCAGTCCCCCATTCCCGCCAAAAAAACGAATAATGTTGAATAAAACGGACCCAATACTATTCTTGCCCCACCGCATTTTTGTGCCAGCTGTACTTGATTAGACTGTTGTGCTGAATAGTGCAAAAAGTGGACTACCTACCTAGCCTTTACTTGCATCATACCCCTCTCAGCCTCAGCGGGAATTTAAAGGTTACTGAAACACCCATCATGGGTAACGAGAAGCAGTTACTGTAGTTGATGTACTCGAGTGAAGCGTGACTAAAACGCCGACCATGGCTGACGACCGTCAGATGGAAGCGAACACAATTTTCCGGATCACCTAGTGGCAACCGATCTTCAGGGCTTGGGGGGAGATCATGTATTCACAGACCGCTTGTCGGACCCTTTTACGCTGCTGTTCCGGTGCAAATACACATGTAAAGCTATATCCTTCCAGGCTCAGCTATCCTTTAATGCTCTCGCTTCAGGGTCAGTCGACGATCGTGCAGCTTCTTCTGCATAGGTATTTTGTGTGGATTCCATCTTACTTCTGTCCTGTATCTCAAGCAATCAAACACTATAGTAAGTTTCGCCTCAAAACCAAGCTGGA
Source organism: Nereocystis luetkeana (assembly GCA_031213475.1). Taxonomy (NCBI): domain Eukaryota; class Phaeophyceae; order Laminariales; family Laminariaceae; genus Nereocystis; species Nereocystis luetkeana. Next base: position 1,440,337 of record JARUPZ010000025.1, on the reverse strand, counting down.
TCTGTGTGACACCTGCGCGGGTGGTACCGATGCAATATTTCAAGTAGGGTGCAACAACAGATGATTTAGTTAGAGCACAACCATGCGTCGACATCTTCACGTCTGCTCAGCTCAACGACAAAGATTAAGCAGTTCCTGCGCCAAGTCTGCAGAGTCGCTATGATCGAGCAGGACCTCGCACATGGAAATTATCAATGAAGAACTAAAAAGTCGGCTTGGGGTATAAAGTTGTACTCAATAACATCTGGAGGATACGTCACGCGAGTGGATGCTGTGCTACAGGTACTGATCGATAAGTTTCAACAATTTATTCTACAGATTTTTTGTTGTTCTTGGTTAGGGCAATATATGATTCCCTTACGTGGCTGAATTGTTTCGCTCCATGGAAAGATGCCTACGAATGACCACAAGATCTGAAAGACAACTTACCACCAGTCAAGTGGTTAAATGCCAACAACTTGCAACACGCGATGACATTCAAAACCTATAGTAACAAGTAAACGGTACCAGGTATGTGTTTTGTACAAGGGAGCCGCTTGTACTGCAGGCGTAGTGGCAACCTCAGCCATTCTGCTGGAGCCCAACGCAGTAAGCGTCACTCCCCTAGCCAAATATGAGTGCTGCGTGAGTAGTCGCACTACGTCTCTTTTAAGTTACATACCTGGTAGACGAATTGCATACAGTATAGTACTTCTACCTGTTGTTGCCCCCGGCTACACTTCAAATATAGGAGGCGATGACTAATAAAAATCGATCTAGGTGTCATGCACTAATATATGTTCGAAGGATAACGAGACGAAGCACTTCCGTCGAAGCTACTAGCGGCAAGACCCGCGAGATGCATTCGTTAGTACCTGATACGTTAAGCCACAAGAATATGGGTTGCGTACCCTGAGCGAACGAGCTTCAACTCATGTAGACAATATACACTAGCGGAATATATGACTCCCCTATCTCGACATAATCGACATAATCGCTCCATGGAATGGGTAGACTGGTCGCAACACGTGTGCGACGCATAAGACGGGACGTGACCGAAGCCAATGAGCTTCAACTTGTGTAGCTATTATGGTGGAGCGGAATATACTGCTCCCCCTCAGCTCGACAGAATCGCCGCACACGTACACATATATATCGCAACACGTATACTGAGAAACAAAACAAATGACATACGTAGAGACCTGAAAAAGCACAACAAAGCGAACAAATGAACACCACCAAAGGTTTCAACTAGTGATAACCCCCGTCATCATCAGTCATTCAAATACCCTCTTTGCACGTCGGGATCGGTACGACATCATGGTGACCACAAAATATATAGCGTAAATGGCACGAAGGACTCAGAACCCGCAAACACCTCAGGAACGCAATGCCACTGTCTGTACGCAACTTGGCCATGCATACTTGTCTGGCAGCAGTGCTTGTCGCTTGCTAAAGGACCAGAAGAAAATCATATTTCCTTCCAAGGTCAGCCCCATGTCTGCCACGCACAACTTAGAATTTCAGCCGTACTCGATACAAAATCAACAACCAAAACCGAAGAATCAAACGTGCCTCGGGTACAACACAAAACCTTGTTCGCAGTCAATCAATCAACACTAAAAAATACCCGAGAGAATAGCTTTGTTTGCATGTATGTCTGTGTGTATTATCTGCTGACGACACTGACGATTTCATGTCTTCCCTTTCTTTCTCCGTTGCTTGCTCGCTTCGTCGTGTGTGCCATGGCGGGGATCGTCGAATCCATAGTCGTTCCCCTCGTAGCTGGGGTGGCGTTTTGTCTCGTATTTAAATCGGCCGTCGGGATCAAATGCAAACAATATTTGTATGTACTCGTCCGGATCCAGGCTTGGCCAAATTCTTCGTGTTCACCAGTTTGTCGTCACGTACCCCCCTAGCTTCCTAGGGTGTAAGAGTTAAAGGGGTGCTTGTTCACAAAGCCGAGTCTTTGTTATCACGCGCCCGAGTATGGAGTCGGGCTGCTACAATCACGGAACCGAGCTGCGTCGGACAGCTGGAAATGTCGCGTTGAACTGCTGTGTGTAGCAGTGCTAGTGCTAAAGCACGCGCCCGAGTCGGAGTCGAGCATCCACGATAACGGAACGGAGCCGTATTGCCGGACCGCTTCAAACAACGAGCTGCCCTGCATGGTGTAGCAGTGTCAGCGTTTTAATCGCGCACTTGAGTCGGAGTCGGGCGGCTATGATCGCTAGTTCCTGGAGATGTGGTCACTGACATATCCAGCAGAAGCCGCAAACATCGCTCGTTAAAGAGCTCAGAGGAAGTCCCTAGCTTGTGATGAACTCCCGTAGTTTCCACAGTGCAGTGCCCCAGCATGAAACGAGGCTCATAACCTAGAACGAATATATCGAGTACACACACCCAGATGGCTGACCGACGAGGGTCTTCAGAGGCTAACCCAGAACCGTTGTTGGACAAACTCTGGGTTTACTGATGACGTCGAAGATCCATGTCCAGTAGAAAGTGACGCTCGATGGGCGAAGAAAAGCTTGATAAAGGATCAAACTATGAGACGTTCAGATGCGGTGGAGAAGAGAGGGGTGGGGATGTGTGCAAACACCCCGGTTCCTAAATATCGGTGTCTTTTTACAGGGACGTCTATCGACGGTTCCTCGCTGCAACTTGTCGACTACCAAAAAAAGGTGGAAGGTATCCTAAATTCTTGTTTACTCAGGGTCATTCTTATCCTAGAGGTTTTTCCCAATTTTTCGACATTTATTTTGTTCGCGCGATTTTTCAATCTTTCATATTTTTTACGTTGTTTTTATCCAAATATTGGAATGGTAACGAACGTGATATCTTTGCTTCCGGAGAGTTTCACGATGAATGACATAACGCCTACGTCTATTGATACATATCTCCAATTACCGTCGAACTTTGGAAATTTTGAGGGTCGTTTTTTTATCGGGGAGCTTTTTCCCCAATTTGTCGACATTTTTTTCGCGCAATTTTTCGATATTTCATATTTTCCTGTTTTTTGTTTCCAAATAAATGTTGGAATGTTACCGAACTTTATATTTTTGCTCCTGGAGAATTTCACGAAAAGTGCCAAAACGCCTACGTATATTGATACATATCTCCAAAATTTTCCAAAGTTTTGAATATTTGGAAAAAACGCTCTCCGATAAGAATGAGCCTCATAGTGCGGTTAACATATTTCGAACGGGATTAACGAATCCATGACGCAAGAAGTTACGTATATACTGTTAGTATTAGTCCCTGAAATCGTGGGTGCACTCCAAAAAGGGCCGAAAAAACTCGCGAATGACTTGTGGTGTATTTGATCTGTTTATTTATCGGAGTACTGCCGAATGTGCTCATGCATTCCGGTAAGACCTGATTTCTTGCTAAACAACCGTGCTGTATTTTTTCAGCGGTGCATGACGCAGGCTACAGTAGTAGTGGTTCAGCATTGTTTTTCTAAGGCTCGCCCCATAAAAAAAACTTCATTCCTCACCCGAAACCTGACGTTGGCAGCAATCAAATAGCGATGATGGATGACTAATCCCATGGCCCCAGTTTACAAAAAACGTCGTTTATCGGAACAAGACTGGCATTCCAACGAGTGCGGCTCAACTCTTTCAGAACGGCAGTCCCGTGTTATAGGGGTCAAACCACTCAAATTTCAAGTATTTCCTCTCTTAAACGGGACTGCGGTTCTATAGTGTCATCGTTTAGAAACCGCCATGGCGGAAATCTGTTTCCTTTACCACAGAACGGGTCCCCAATGTAGGCTGCCCTTGAAGACCACTGCAAATAGCCGTTAGTCGATGGGTACTGGGGTATGTCGTCACTTACTTCAGCGTCCTTGCTTTGCGGCCGCCCAGAGCCACTCGGCCGAGAGTGGCTATGCCCTACCAAGCATTTTTTTGTGCAGTAGTCATAAAGGTTCATGCATGAGGTCTTATTGACTGTGCTCAATAGACACGACGTAGATGTTTCATTTAGTATCAGGGAGTTCCATATATTGATGTGGGATTATAAGAGCGGGATATTAATTGTGCCTGCAATGTGATGGATAATCGTGTGGATGCGCTGCCACCTGAGTCACTCGACAGCACTGATACGTAATAATATATATAAGAGAAGTTCCGTGTTATTGTCTGGAGTCAACCACGCGTTCCCGTGCCAGCTGCGTCTATACCTTTAGAGATCAATCAACACACTGGTGAACCGGTGATCTTCTATTGGCAAGCGTAGCCGAGGCCAACCTAGAAAGGTGGGAACCTTCCGACATGTCTGGTTCAGATGGCATGTCTAGTCAGGAAACAAGAGTGGCCATGGAAGAGATGCTGAGGATGAAAGAGAAAATCGAGATCCTGGAGAAGATGATAGAAGAGCAGAAGCTGGGCGCCGAGAGGAACGCGCCGCAAGAAGGAATGGAAGGGGGGGCCGGTGGGGGGGCGAGAGGAGAAGCAGCTGCGAGGGAACCAGCAGCATCGACGGTGACGACACCTGGGCTGGGAGCCCGTCCAGGCATGTCACCAAACACTTCTTTATACCGCCCTAGTTTGTCCCAGTCGAGACCCCCCAAATTCGATAACATAGAAGCCCACTTTAGTATGTGGCGTAGCAAGTTCGAAGCGTACCTGTCATCCCTAGGGTGCCTTCATGTGTTAAGCACGTCAACCCCTGTTATGGTTGGTGACGTGAGGGTGTCGGAAGAGGAGCTAGCATCGAGGCGTTCTCCTCAGGAGATTAGGGATGCCCGATTAGTTTATGGACTGATGATGGAAGCAATGACTGGATACGCAATGGCTGAGTTCAGAATGCAGAAGGCAATGTCGCCAAGTGGTGCATGGAAGGAATTAGAAGATTACTACATGCCAAGGACAATAGCGGCCACCCATAGACTGAAGAGAGAGTTTACAACCATCAGAATGGTCGAGGACGAAAACCCCGTGCTGTTCCTAGGGAGGGTGGATAAGGCAGCAGATGAGCTGGCCATGCTTGGCTGTGGGATGAGTGTGGAAGAGGTTAACCGACATATCGTGACGAACCTCTCGCCTCTATATATGATAGAAAGCAAGTCCGTTCTTTCCCGCCCGTCCATCCCCCGTTCCGAGATCAATGAGATCATCCGCGATGCGTACGCAAACGATCGGGCAGATATAGAGATGGTTTCCAAGGCGTTGGGTGTGCAGGGAGTGGGAAACAGCATGCTTTGTACGCCGGAGGTGCGCAGCCTGCCAGTGGTGGAGGTGCGAGTCCAGGAAGGGAAAGGAGGGACAGGAGAGGCGGGAGGTACAAGGGTGGGCAGCAGCCGCAGCAGCAGCAGCAGTATCAGCAGCAGCAGCAGCAGCAGCAGTATCAACAGCAGCAGCAGTATCAGCAGCAACCGCAGCAGCAGCGGCAGCAGCAGCAGCGACCCCAGCAGCAGCAGCAGTACCATCAACAGCAGCAGCAGCAGCAACACCCCAGCAACAGCAGTACCAGCAGCAGCAGCATCGTCCCCGTCGGCATGATGGCAACCGGGGAGGAGCTTCGCCGGGGGGAATTACCGGCCCCAAATGGCGTTGGGATGCCGTGGCCTGCAGGTACCGTTGGGATAACTCCGGTCCCGACCCCTTCGGTGCGGGTGGGGCGGTCCCGCCCATGGGTTGGGTACCTACCGAGCCACCACCAGGGGCAATGCCCCCTATGCCCCCGCCGCCCGTAATGACTCCGGCGGGCTGGGGTTTCCCGCCGAACAACACGCAACCGAGGAGCAAGGGGGTCTGTTTTCGGTGTGGTAAACACGGCCACTACGTTGCAGCTTGCCCGGTAGCCGCCCCGCAGATGAACGTCGCAGTCCCGAGTACTGCTGCCCCTCCCCCTCAACAGATATACTACGGAGGTGGCTGGCAGCAGGAGACGCCCTACGGCAGTGGTGGGTATACCTCAGCCGGAGCTTTCCCGTCACAACAACCCTCCTCGAGCACTTTCCCTTCCCCTAGCCCAGCGAACAACGGCAACCCTACGCCTACGTTCGACCCGCACCTCCTCACCGCGCAGTTTGCGCACCAAGGCAAGAGTATTTTTAGCGACGATTTGGTTTGGGCTAGTGGGAGGGAAGAGTGGGTGGCGGATTCGGGAGCAACCTTTCACGTAACTGGTAACCCCTTTGGTATGGTAGGCTGTTACCCCCCTCCCCCCGGTAAGAGTAGTTTGGTATTCGGTGACATGAGGTCAATGAAGGTCGAGTACTTCGGACAGATTCCGATGGTAATGCACAGCCCGCAGTGTGATGTCCAGGTTAGGCTTTTGGACGTAGCCTACGTGCCCGGTGTTCGGTTCAACCTGTTTTCACTTCACGCAGTAATGCTGAAATTCCCGGTGACTTTAGATTCCCAGGGAGCTCACTTGTTGGATGGGCAATTGTCCTTTATGCGTAAGGACGCAGGTTCGTACGTAGACGCCACGCGGACTGTAGAGACCCCGATTGCTGCCGCTGTTTTGGCTCCCGGAAAAATGCGGAGGATTGATATTAACGACCTTCACGTTTCCCTTGCCCACTCCCATGCTAACACTCTCCGTGAGACGGCACGCCAGATGGGCATTAAGGTTTTTGGAGAGTTGGTTTCGTGTGCTGGATGTTCTGAGGCGAAGGGGAGGAGGATGGCGGTACCGTGGACGACCGAGTGCCGCTCCACCAGGCCTCTGGAACGTCTGTTCGTGGATCTGTCGGGACAGCAGTCGACGTCTGCTGGCGGTGCGCAGTACATGATGATGATCGTCGTCGACTACTCGCGACTGGGATGGCCGTATTTCTTGAAGCGGAAGTCCGACGTCCCGAAGGTCTTCGCTGGTTTTCTGGCCGACATCAACGCCAAGGGTGTTCCGTCCATCGTGGAGTGCCTTCGCTCGGACAACGGCACCGAGTTCACCAAGGCGGAGTTCGTGGAGCTGCTCAACCACCACGGTATCCGCCGCGAGCACACGCCCGTCGATTCTCCGAAGCATGACGGCGTGGTCGAGCGGCGAATTGCGATGACGCTGGAGCTTGCAATGGCGTCCCGCCTGGAGGCCCCCCGCCTGTTCGGCGATGCAAGGATGCCGGCGACGCAGCCCCTTTGGGGTGAATCCTGCGTGTACGCGAGCGACGTCATCAACATGACGGCAAGGGTGAGGGACAAGCCGGAAATGCACTCGCCGTACCGCAAATTTTACGGGAGAGCACCGTTTGCGCGGCTGCTCCCATTTTTGAAGCCAGGTTTCCACCACGTCAGGAGGAGCTTGAAGACCGAGCCGAAGGCGGAGGCTTGTTTCTACCTCAACGACGGCAACCACCACGCAGCTGACTGCAGCAAGATTCTGCTGGCATCTGGCCGGAGGTCGTTCTCCCGCGACGTCACTTGGGAGCACCCGAGGAAGCCGTTCGTGGGGTTACTGCCTTCGGAGGAGGAGAGCTCCCCGCCGCCGCCGTTGCCGTCACCACCGCCCCCGGGTACGCCGGAGCCTCTGAGAGGCCCTGACGTATGGCCCAAATTACCGTCCCCATCCCCACTGCTGCCGCCGCTACCGCCGTCACCACCGCCGCTACCGCCGCCGCCGCCGCCGTCGCCGTCGCCACAGCCCCCGCCGTCACCGCCGCCGTCGCTGCCGCCGTCATCGTCACCGCCGCCGCCACTGCCACCGTCACCGCCACCGCCGTCGCCACCGCCGCCGAGATCATCGCCGTCACCGCCGCAGCAGTCATCGCAGCCACAGCTTTCGCAGCGTGCTGCTCGGGAACTGGGTTCTTATATCCCGGACCCGGAGGATGGCGACGTACTGAGGGGGCGGACCAGGGGGGAGACTGCACGGCACCAGGAAGGTGGTGGCGGTGTGCAGGGTGGTCGGACAGTGGGGGAAGCTGGACGACACCCGGAGGAAGGGGACGTACTGAGGGGGCGGACAAGAGGGGAGACCGCGCGGAACCGCGAGGCTATGGGGCATGGGCTGCTATCGCTGATGGCTGCACGGGAAGGTATAGGCCATGACCTTTTCCACCAAGCCCCACCGCGCGAGAATCCTCCCCTTCCCACGCGCCCGGCAAGCGAGCTTTCGACGCCGAACTCGTATGCTGAAGCGTGTGTGGACGAGTATTCGACGATCTGGAGGCAGGCGATGGACAAGGAATATCATGGACTGGCGGACGCGGGGACGTTTGGAGCGACGTAGCAACCAAAGGGGCTCAACATCATCTCGGCAAAGTGGGTGTTCGCCTGGAAGTCCAACGAGCATGGTGATGTGATGCGGGCGAAAGCAAGGCTGGTGGCACGAGGTTTCAAGCAGCGTGAGGGTATTGATTTCTTTGAGACTTTTGCTCCGACCCCTGCAGCGTCTTGTTTCCGTTTGCTGGGTGCCGTTGCGTGCGAGTTGGGTCTGGATTAGTGTCATTTTGATGCTGAGCAAGCGTTCGTGCAGTCGAGTTTGGATGAGGATGTTTTCATGCGACTGCCCCCTGGCTGCGGCGAAATGTCCGGTAAGGTAGTCAGGTTGAACCGCAGTCTCTATGGCTTGAAGCAAGCGTCGAGGTCGTGGCACAACCACCTTCTCACTCACATGAAGAGTCTAGGCTTTGAGCAGAGCCCCGCTGACGCGTGTGTCATGAGGTTGGTCGAGTCGGGCTCTGTCTCCATAGTAACAGTGGTTCATGTGGATGATATTTTTGCTGTAGGGCGCAAGGCTAGGTGCGATCAGTTCTGTGAAGACCTGAACAGCCTTGTTCCGATCAACAATCTGGGCGAGTTGCGGTGGTATGCTGGTTGTTGTTTTTCGAGGGATTGGGATGCTGGTACTTTGACGATTTCGCAGCAGGCGTTCGCTGAAAGGACCGCGGCGAGGATTGGTGTTAGTTCTGGGAGGAATAATCCGCTTTCGACTGGTGTGAAGCTCGAAGAGTTCGACGAGAATGAACCCGTGGGTGATTGGCCTTTCCGCGAGTTGGTGGGGTGCTTGATGTGGCTTGCGAACCAACACGACCGGATATTGCGAACGCGGTGACGGCGGTAGCGAGGTACACGAATAGGCCGAGGGAAGTACACTGGGAGACAGCGGTCGGTATTTTAGAGTATGTTTTTTCTACGAGTGATTTCGGCATTACGTTTCAGAAGGGTAGCGGGCTTGAACTGGTAGCGTTTGCGGATGCGGACTACGCCAACAAAGCCACTGACAGGAGGTCAGTTTCAGGTGGGGCTATCATGTGTGCTGGGGCGTGTGTGTGCTGGTTTTCTAGGACGCAGAAATGCGTTACGCTCTCGACCACTGAGGCCGAATATGTAGCACTAGCAGACACTATCAAGGAGGAGATGTTCACACGCTACGTTTGGAGTTTCATTTTTCCGGGGTTCGGGGAGCGATGCATTACGGTTTTCGAGGATAACGAGAAGGCAAGGCACCTGGCACAAAACCCAGTGTGCACGTCGAATTCTAAGCACATCGACCTTCGACACCACTTTTTGCGAGAGCTTATTTCCAAGGGGGAGTTTGTTATTACCCATGTAGAGTCGGAGGAGCAGCGCGCAGACTTCTTAACAAAGCCGCTCAACAACATGGTTTTTCGATACCACCGGGATTTTCTGATGAACCTTTGACGCCTTGTTTCCGAGATGTTTTATTTTACTTTTTTGAGTGAAGAATGTGTTTGAACTATAAAATCGTTTTGTTTCTGGTAACGGATTTTAAAAGTTTTTTTGGTGTTTTCCGAGTGGTCACAACGTCAAATAAATTTCTAGTGGGGAAACCTATGTGCTATCTCGCATTACCGTCGCGATCTATGTATCTATGGCGGGAGTAGGGGATAAGGGGAGACTCTTGTCCGGGGGAACGGGGTTCCTCGCGATCTCTGGCATTAAGTTTCTTGACTTGATTTATTTTGATTGGCATGACCACTCCTGTGGTATTTTTCTGATGATACTTGTGATTTAGGTTTTTGACAAGGCTGAAGTGAGACTAGGAAGCGCCTGGGGGCGTGTGCGGTCCACATGAAAATGTTTTCCGACGAGGGAAGGTCTGGATAGTATTCGGAAATTGAGAGAGGTCGGTAGAACTGAAGAGACACTGTGATATATTTGAATCAATTCCGCGGAAAATGCCGTTTTACCTGGCTGAATCCGAGAAGAATGCCGTTTTACCTGGCATTGGATTTCGGTATTTTTATATTTTTGCAAGGGAGAGAGGCTATGGATTTGAGCATTTGAATACTGACGATTTGAGTGTTGATTCGAGAATTTGATTTTTGAGTCACATGTTGGGTATTTGAGTTTCTGAAGTTTATTTGAGTTGGTCATAAAGAAGAGATATATCGACCCAGCGAAGTCTTACATTGTCATGTTGCCGACCTGGGGGGATATTGAAGTATGGTCCGTGTATAGTGAGCAGGGGGGATATTGACTGTGCTCAATAGACACGACGTAGATGTTTCATTTAGTATCAGGGAGTTCCATATATTGATGTGGGATTATAAGAGCGGGAGACTAATTGTGCCTGCAATGTGATGGATAATCGTGTGGATGCGCCGCCACCTGAGTCACTCGACAGCACTGATACGTAATAATATATATAAGAGAAGTTCCGTGTCATTGTCTGGAGTCAACCACGCGTTCCCGTGCCAGCTGCGTCTATACCTTTAGATATCAATCAACAGGTCTGGTTTCGAGTTATGCATCATCACCGCACAACCGCCATGTTTTTTTTGTTACACGATGGCAACGAATATTTTTCAAGTCCAATTTTGAGTGAAGTGCAGAGCTGTGGGCTACGACAGCTGCCAACCCTCCAAAAGGAACACCGGGATGTCCTCCGCTTCGGCCGAACTTCATCGTCACGTTGGGTCGCGACACGTCTCAACCTGGGCACCAGGGATCAGTGTTTTTGACGTTGCGCATGTCACCCACTACAACAGCTGCCACGCCCCCAACCTTGCATGCAGAAAGTTTAATGTTGCGTTGCACGTGACTGCACATTGCATTTCGTGTACACTCGTGAAGTCTACGAAACTATAAGTATATTTTAGCTTTTCATTCCCTACGTTAACATAGGGGTTCTATAGCGGAAATTCTAAACTTGTCTGTCCGCCCCCTCTCGAGAGCAACACTCCTCGCAAAATCTTATCCCAATCCGCCCTCGACGTTGACGTGTATACCGCGCGAATCGATAGCGGAAACATATGCAAGCAGTCTGGGCCAACGGTCTTGTTCGACGGAGCCCTGCGCCTTGGGCTAAACGACCCAGCCTCGCCCGCAGGGCAATCGCTTGCAGGCAATAGCTTGTGCCAGAGTCGGTACGAGCAGCGGCTTTTTCTGCCGGTTGGCTACAGCGCATATATTTGTAAAAAACGTGAGATCCTCTTGAAGAAATATGGCTCGCTCAGCGCGATTGGATACCGGCGCTATGGAAGTCGTTGCTCGCCGCCCGCAAACGGTCGTGCGAGGTCGGTCCTCGCTACAGGGTTTTGACCTCATGGGGTTTGCAATGTTTTCTGTGGCATTTTACGGCAGGGTCGCTTCCTGATCCACACTGAATCGAAGTACTCATAGAACAGACAGCATAAAGCAGCAATAAAGTAGTTCTTGACGCCGTGCACGTCATTTCCTGCTCCAAAAGAAAGACTTGCAAGCATGGAAGTCCGCGAAGAAAGGGTAACGGACGCACGGACACCAACTTCCTCTCGGGGGCCCGCCGCAGGGAGCAAGGGTCGGAGAGAGGCTGCTGGCGCGAGACGATGTGTCAAACGCCGCCGATTACCGTTCCCCGAATGGCGTAGGTCAACAATTGTTGCGAGGGGAAAACGGCAGCGTTGCGCTGATGTACAACAGAGTTCTCGGGGCAGGTGCCACCATTACTACTGCTGTACGGCATTTCCAGCAGAGCTTCTCCTGCGTCTACGTCCCCTTATCAGTAGTAAGAGGATGGGCCTGACAATACTACATGCAGAAGGTCTTATGAACACAGCCCGAACGTTGCTGTGCGCAGGCTCAGTCTGCCTACGAGCACTCGTAGAGCTCGGTTTCGTTAGGTAAAACTCGAGAAACAAAAACCGTCATGGCAGGTGCCCCCACTCCTACTGCTGCGCGATATATGCAGCATTTTGCTTCTGGTTCTCCGCCCCCTCATCAGTAGGAGGGTACGCCTGTTGACAACACCACCTGCAGCATGCCTTAATGACACGGCCCTAACGTTGCTGTCGATTCTCTACGCCAGCCGTCATGGCAAGTAGTGTCGTATACCGGTATGTTACATGATTTATCGTGTATTCAAGGTGCGCATCGTTATAGTTTAGTATCCTAAATATCCTACGAATTGGTCGGCGCCCTACGCCAGCGCTCATGGCAAGTTATATCGCATACATCGTATGGTATATTCTTGGTCGAGTAGCCCGGTAGGCAACGGTTCCACACACCAATCGATTGTGAAGTTGTGGTTTATCGGATAGCAGTTGCGCCGCTCTGAAACTTCGATAGACGGTTACATTGCAGCGACAATTGCAGCGACGGGAGCGGAAAGTTCAGACGAACGGGAGTGTCCGCGCATCTTCCTCCTGCTCGCTCCCGATGTATCCCCCCCGCGGGTAAATTTCTCCCGCTCATCGTGATAAACCCTGCTTGTTCAGGGGGTCCTCTTAAACTAGGGCATCACCATCACTACCACCAAGAGAAAATACTCGGTCATTCATCCTTACGAGAGGGCAGCCAACATATTTTCTCTCTCTTTATCTCTCTCGTTCCATTTCCTCTCATAATACGCCAAGGATAAGGCGTTCACATTTTCAGGCCCTCGCCGAAGTCCATCTCGAGGCCCGACCCTTCCATCTGCTGTCGGTAAAGCGCATCGAACTGTTCCGACTGCCTGACGGTGAAGACGTCGCGCCAACCGCCCTTACCTCCCTTTCGTATATGGTTCAAGTAACTGGGGCCCTGGGCTTCCGCATGTCTCCTCATCACGGAGATGCCCGATCCCGCCACCACCTGGTGTAGGACAGTTCCATGGGGGTAAGAAGGATGGGGGCACGAAATACATTAAAAACATCAGGGACACGAAAAGGAACTGTTGGTGAGAAAATCAGGGGGGGGGGGGGGGGGCGTGTGTGTAAAAACATCACATGGGGGTAAGAAAATTGCCCAGGGGGGAAAACACACACAGGAGAGTGAGACATGCACTGGGCCGTAAGAGGAACCCATGGAGGTTACGTGAGTGAATGATGTTAGAAACGTGAACGGGGGTACGGTACAAAATTGGAGTGAAAACATCAAGTGGGGATTAGATAACGCCCATGAATTCATTTCTGCGAAACACAGCCCGGGAAATGTTTTGTATCCTCGTAGGGGGGGGGGCGGTAGACCCGGCAGGGACAGGAGGGCCTACTGGGCGCAAAATAATAAAGACGGCAACCATGCTGGTGGCGGCAGGGTTATACTGGAATCTGCTAAAGCCCAGAGATCCATTGCCGTGTTGGACTCGACACGGTGCACACAAAGCGATATGTTGAATGAAATAGACGCATACCAGGGTATATATGGACCTACAGGACGCAGTACACCATTAACCCGAACTACTGCGCGCCGAATGTATGCACGACCGACGGCAACTATTAATAGTGGAACAACAAAGACCCACTATTACGGGGGACTATACTAAATATGACCACACATTATGAGTAAAAATTCGGAAATACATAGGTCTTTGTGTGTACCATAGGTCCTATTAACTATGGTCTCCCGTATATAAACGCACGGAAGAAAGCACAGGACGCCATGAACGGAAAAAGCACAACACCTGATAAGTAGCTGGATACAATAGAAAACGACCGGTGGCCTCAATGCAAATATCTGTGTTTGCGCACTGGTCTACTGGACGGTGCGGGAACAACATCACTAACTGGACACGGTTGGTCTCCTCGAGGCCTTCTGCGATAGAGGTTCACCCTTTTTTTGGGGCTCCTATGCTCCCCCGGAGGTACAAGGTGGAATGCGACGGGGGCAAAAATATGAACATGGCTTCGTGCATATCGTTTAACTCGTGTACGTACACATTATGCCCAACCATGCAGAGTACATATTGCATACTCAGGCGCCCGGTAAGGATGTCGTGTTAGCTCATTATTTGCTTTTCCTTAAATACGATATCTCCATGGTAGAACGCCTCCACAACTGCCCCCCCCCCAAACCTGAGACCTCTATGATATCGTGGGCCGTCTCCCCTACTGCTGTGGAGTCACAACAACTATCCCCCCTGGTGCAGCAGCAAAGCAAAATCAGCGAGGATATGCCTTAGCGGCCATTACTGTAGTTGGTTCCATTCCCAAGTCGTTCGATGCACCATGCACCCCCAACTCGAGCGCAAGGCGGGGGGACAGTGGATGCGCAAGGCGGGGGGACAGTGGATGGGTGCTATCGTGAGCCATTGCAATGACGTGTACGAGCGTAGGGCCGTCACTCATGTCACCGTCTGTCTCGGCGACGAGGTCAGGAGAACAGCAACACCAGCACCAACACTTCCGAGACGATAAGCAGGGGCATGCTACCTTACGGGCAGATGCTTCAGTGCCCACATTTCTCCGACAGCGACGGTCCCCGTCAACTGAGTAGATACCGACGTATGCCCTATACAGTACCCCACGTCACTAACATGACATGAATACCGGGCAGATTACGAGTATCATTAATACGAAAATAAACCCTCATAGTTTGTTATTTTCAGCATGCACCAACATCATATTAAACTTCTTCATTCGGGCTATATAGTATCGGGGGCAGAATGGTTATGAAAATAGTCCTGTTGACCCTGGTAGCATCCAGGGGAGTCACTGGTCTATATCCTTCACATATAATTACATGTAGAATACGCGCGAACGGCTTACAATACACCTTGTAAAATCCAGAATCAGTTCCTATATAAGTGCATCATGAATTGTGCACAACCCCCGACCTGTAAATTAAATATAGAACAGGCGTATTGAGCAGCTTGTGATGCTGAGTATCAACTTTCCAATCGGCGGGACTCACAGCTGATGCAGTTTACCAATGTCATAAAGACACTTTTAGGAATAACTCAAGTTGCCACATGAGCCCCACCTTTTCCACAACCTCCGGCGTGGTGTCTATCCCCGCAAAATCCGCAATTTTCTTGACGTTGGTTGGCGTGTCGTCGAGGATGTCTTCGTAGCGTAGGAACAGGATGTGCTCCGGGTCTGCCTGCGAGGCCTCGTACCACTCCAAGACGTGGTCGAACCAGGAGCCGTTCTCTGACCTGATTGGTTCGTCGGTCGGTCGGTCGTTCAGTCGGACGGACTCGTGCTACGGTAGGCGAGTCGCTCTTTAACCCTTTCAGCACCGCACTTCCATAAGTGGGGACAAAACACTCAAATTCTAAGTAGTGTGTCCCCAAAACGGGACTGCGGTCCTAAAAGGGTTAACATGTTTTTGCCACATGTCTATAGCAGTCTTGAGTGTTCAAGATATTCGCAGTATGCACCCCCACATGTACCATGTATGATTTTGTTTAACGCTGCCCCAACTAAACATTTCATTCGTCGAGTTTTGACGTGATGCACAGAGATTCGCTCTACTGTTGTGTGGCGTAATCGCGGCAGTGAACATGGACGTTAACCCTACTGTGCGTAGCACTAGTCTTCGGTCGGTCGGTCGGTCGTGTAGGATTGATAGTAGATGAAGTCGTGACCTCGAATCTCGTCGGTATCCTATTGTTTTTTTTCGAGCTTGCGCGCTGGAGATATTGCGGAGGGCTATTGATAGTGTGCTCCTGGATGCTGACTCGTATGTGGCGAGGGTATCGCTGAAACTATTCAAGAAACGAGAGTGAGACGGAAATTGAAGAGCTCCATAATGTACTCTTGTAGGTTGCATCTGAACTATACATCGACTACTACCCTCTGGCCTCCTTCAACACCAAATAGGAAAAGGGCAGTGGGTAGGCCTCCACCCTAAACAGGTCATGGTGAGTGACTAGAGGATAATGATAAGTTACATATTACAAGCGTGTCTGTGCGTCTGTCGGTGGGTCGATGGGTGGGTAGGTCGGTCGGTCGTCGTAAACAATGGCGCGACGTTGAGAGGGAAAATTGCACGAGACCTTGGAAATGTACCGGCGGGCGAAAATAGGAGCGACGGGGTCTCAAACCTTGACGGCCATCATCCGCCTCGTCCACTATTAATGGCGACCGACAGAACCACAAGCGCAGGTACATACCTTTGGTAGGGAGTGTGCTTTGGGTTATGCCTTACCCGGGTACTACCCGAGTATAACCAACACAGCCAGGCTGAGTACCCCCCAGAGTATACATCCTAATGAAACAAGTCTGTCTGTTAGGAGGAACTGCAGTAGTACCTATTGGGCTCATTGAGTTGGCGATTGACGCAGCTCAACAGGTAGTTGCCGTTTTCCTAAACCAACACAACATGTGCTTTGGAGCTCGACGCATACAACCTTGTCGTAGACTATTTATGTATCAGTTTTGTTCCCCGAGGCTTGCTGAAGAACAGGTTTTGACCCGCAGACTCCTGCTTCGCTTTGTTAGACCGCGGGAGTTTGGCGATGCGGCGGCATTCAACACGTTTCACTGTGGAAATAAAGTATCCCAGCTACTATACCGAGGTGCAGCTGATAAGTAGGAGCAGTGTACCAACTCCTGGAGGCGTTATGTGTACATCGTGTGGTATGCCGTTTAGAAGTCTACCCTCCACATACTCGCGCTCCTGCGATCATGCATCACATCGACCACACGTTGGAATATCTCGGATGAAGGCCCGCCACTATACTCGAAGCTGGAATACGAGACGTACGGAGTACTGCACTTGTATGTACTATTACCGTTTCTAATGACATAACTCGATCTGCTAGAGGAACTACTTAAGGCAAAACACGGTGAGCACTCGGCATGAAGATACTGTCAAGTTGAACAAGAAAACGACTCCGAATAGTATCCAGGGCGGAGCACGTCGGCATGGCATCAGGTTGACATGTGGAAGTAGATCCGTTCAAAGAGGCCTAGAGTTCAGTAAGAAAGCGGACCCAAACGATATCCTAGGGGCCGATTAAGCCCTCGTGGAATTAGACAGGGTTATTGCTCCGCGGCATGGCTGTCTGCAACGTCATTCTACAGTACCCATGCCTCGCCATCGGTTTCACCTGCCCTCCGCGAAAAAACGCAGCATGTCGGCAAAGTCCCCCTCGTACTGGTATGGCTTCTTGTTTGTCGTGTGGTGATGAAGGGAGACGCAGACATCTTTCGGGTTCCGACACACGTAAATAACCTTTTAGTAAAGTAGCAAACATTAAAGAGACGGTCCGTGGGAGCGCGGAAGATATAAAGGTCAGAAAATAACACGGAAGGAGACCCGTCTAGCGGGGTCGTGAGCGCATCTCTATGAGCTCCTTATATAGAGGAGCCCAACATCTCACGCGAATCATGGCTACGTTTATCGTAACACGTCTCCCTGACAGTTCGCCTACCCACCAGGCTATATTCTGATGTTAAAATCGCCCATGCAATCCCGTGACGGTGATATGCACCATCCGCATGATGTCATACTAGGAGCCCATGGCGACGTCGTGACAGGCCATGTCACGCTCCTGTTAGAAAACGATTTGGTGCCAGCTATTATATGCGTGCATGCGAAGAATGCTGCTATAGTCTTGAGAGTAGGCAACGGCCAATCGAGAAGTGAAACCGCGGTCTCCTACTCCGTGGCGTGTTTTCGGAGCACTTGGAACACACGCGTGCGTGTACTGCAGTGGCGTTGAGGATCGATATTTTCTGACCGGTCGGGCTCCTCAAATGACAAGCTATCAAGTTACCGGTTACTATGATACTTTCATACTCTGGGCATGTTCGTGCATTTTACGTCCACTTCCCAACGCATCTACTCGTACATAAGTAGTCGACGCGGGAAAGCCCGATCGGACACATTGGTTGAGGTCGTGCCGCGATCAGATACCTGTATACCTGATATACGGGATATTCGTTGTAGGACTACATCGAGTAAAAATATGATCGTCGGGTCTCGTCTCGTACACGTTCTCTGATATCAACTATCGGGTTGTTTTTGTTTGAGCTCTCGCCTTCCAAGAGCTCAGAAAGCAAGGCGACATCTCTACCCAAGTGACATCGCTCTACTCTATGGTGTAGGGGGCGGTCAGGTAAAACAAAATATTGGGCCAGGAACAGATAAAGCTTTCATGATAAGGAAAGCACGAGAGACAAAACGTTGGCAATCGATTGTTCATCATGTCGGCGACTTAGCATCGGATCCTTTGAACGACACGTCGCCTTCGCTTTCCGGAGCGCTTTCTTTAGAACACCGACATCACCGCCACACCAGCGTTCCCTCTCCGACGCCTACCTCGCCGAGCATGCGTGCTCGTGTCGAGAGAAACAAGCGAGAAGTGAGTGAGTTCGTGGACCTCCACGGCAACCTATAACGGGGGGCCATATTAAATAGAACCTACGGCCCATACAAAAACCTATATATTTTGCTATTTTTACTAACAAAAAAATTGGTCCTATTGACTATGGCCCCCCGTAATAGCATGACGCATACATGTTACCTTCACCCCTGGCGTTTTTCCACAGGGTAGGTCCGGGAGATTTGCGTGCGACTTGAAGAAGCGCCGCTCCGTGGTCCCGTCGATCCTTTCCGGGGTCCAGCCTTTCGCCTGCATGAGGGCCGGGAACCAGCGGGTGGGCGGGTAGACCGTTTATTCCTTTAGCATGGACAACCCGTCGGGCAACTCAACCTATTCAAAATAACACTAACTGCCTAAGAAGTCCTCCAATTATTTCAATCTATTTCATATCAAAAAGTAGGAGGACCTTTAACAATCTGGGAGAAGGGATCTTCAGGTTGGTAGGCTGTTCAGGTGTTTTGTTTCCTGTTGTGATCAACGTACGAGCGAAAACCCAACCCAACCTCTGACTCTAACCCTAACCCAAACCCTGACCCCAAACCGCAGCAAAAACGGGCCAAAACTCGCCATAAACGCGGCTGCGCCCCGTTCGCATCGAATCAGGAAAATTCTCGGTTGCGGACGACGATTCCGAAGGGCAGACCACGTGGCGCATTTTTTCAAGTCAAAAACATATCTAAAGATCCCTTTTCCCAGACTGCTAAATCTACTCAAAATGAGTGGATTTACCCCGGAAACTTGGGTGGAGTTCACCGTAAAGGTGATGGGTTTCGAGAAAAATGCGTAGTACGGGTACTCATTCTGATCTGACCGGTCGAGTTTCTCGGGTGAGCAATTTCTGTACACCTTCGAGCTTCTCGGGTGAGAAATTCCTGTACACACGGGAAAATAATTACACGTTTGCTACGGAGTGTTCGAACTTTTGTTTCTGGGACTACAGCACGTAGCGCATGGAACTGTTGGTCTGGTGCTACGTGAAACAAAGTTCCTCAAACTTACCGTTTGCGATGAGATATAGAACTCCCCATGTGATGAACCCAGGAAACAAAACATCACCCCCGCCGTGATATTGGGGAGCGTCCGTTTTTGGCATTCAGGTAGACATGCTACATAGACGCTCTCTACGATATAGGTAGCCCATCTCCGCTAAAACGTTTCCTGAATGACGGGGTTCCTTAGCCCAAAACCGTCGGAACGTCAATCTTGTTTCGAAAATTAACGTAATGATATACTTGGGCCATGGGATTCTTCATCGGGATGCAATTTCATTCCTGCTGTAATCCGTTTTCGGGTGAATTAATATCAGTATAGAGCTCCTCGAATGAGGAGCCTCAGAAGTATTACGGTCGACCTCTATCGTCAAACACCCCGCTAGTCCAGATGCTTGTCACGCACCGCCGCTGGGGGGCGCGCGCTTTGGCTCCTCTCAGGAGAAGCAGCCATATCGCAAATACGGTTCTCTCTGGACTAAGATGAAGAACAGGGGACGAAGTAATCGAGACAGAGCTCAGGAGGTCGGTTGCAAGCGAGGTGGGCGCACCCGCAAGGGAGGTCGGTTGCGAGCGAGGTGGGCGCACCCGCAACAAGTCCTCACATCGCTCGATAAATCGTCAAGAAAGAGGCGTTCTACGATAGAGGTTCACTCATTTGTTTCTGAGGATCCTCAACACCTCACCCGAGAACCAGCTTCAGCAATAACTCCATCGCATCCCGTTGAATAATGCCATACCCCAATATTTCAAAAACGTCATTTTTCGAAACAATATTGGCATTTCGACAGGTTTGAGTTAAGGAACCCCGTTGTTCAGAAACACTTCTAGCGGAAATGTGCTGCCTCTACGGTAGAAAACGTACATATTCAAATCGTTGTACTGGCCGACCCACGGCAACGTTCCTTGAATGCTCGCTCGTGAACGCGTCCCGAATCCCGACGACTGACAATGGAATACCACAAAAACCGGTGGAGGAATCTTGGGAAGCTTCTTATTATGCCGCACATCCAGAGCCGTACCAAAAGCAATAATTATTGCTGCGTACTCAGAGGAGTATACCTTCACTTGAATGATACTCCATTTTAAGTGTAACTAGATAGACAGTCTGGCGCGTACATCTACTGCCTGTTACTATTCCACGAAAGGGGTACCGACCGGCGACTCGCCGGCCAACTGGTTACTGCTGCCTTATCGAAGTGCAGTACCTCTGTCAACACTACCGTCGCAAATGCTCCCCACACTAATCCCGAGAAACATGTATGTCCCCGAAAACGTGGGCTTACTTCTGAAGGAGATGGGCAACGAACAAGGTCCGTCACGCAGGCATGACGACTTAGCGCGCGCACGTGCATTTAGATTACACGAGTACTCAAAACCGTACGCTAACGTACGTAAGTCGTACAAGCTAGACAACGTGAACAAGCTACGTCCAGTCTCAGGCATAACCCTCGAAGGGGTCCACTCGTGCGCCGGGTGGGGTGCGCGCAGCTCAACCTTGCCATGAAACGCGGAGCTCAAAGAGAGATAGTGTACGAAGTACCATTTTATTTCGTGTGGTCCAGGGGTGTCATCGCTTTTCCCCGCCCCCCTGGAGAACCATCCACATCTAAGATCATGCAACCCATTCGGGGAAACATGAAACCCATCGCATATTTGCCGTTTCGCGAATAACATCAATCAGCTGAATCAGACTATGGTGCGAGCAAATCCCCTCCCCTCTTCCTCCAACGGCCATGCAGTGATCACCCTTCCAGGAACTGTGTGGACCGCTCGGGTCCCGATATGAATATCACCAAACAGCCCTTACGTTCACCGTACAGAGTAGTACTGGTAGACGCCCCACAGCCCCCCACCCTATGGAGGTATTCTTCGATGGGGATGCCCCCTAACAAATCGGAGGCTCCTCACTTGAGGAGCTACATACCTCACCCCAAAACTGACATAGGGAAAATCAAATTGCTTCCCGATGGATAACCCCATAGCCCAATTATATATAAAAAAAAAAAATGCGAAACAAGATTGGCCTCCCGACGAGTTTGGGTTGAGGAGCCCCGCCATTCATAAAAAACAACCGGCGGACATGTGCTACCTTTACCATAGAACGCGTCTATGGTTCATATTGTTCAACTCTAGTTATGGGCATGTCCGGGGGTGGGGGTGAGAGGGGGCACCCATGTCATGCATGCCTCTACTCGTATAACCATGGACCATCGCCCCTATGCAGTAGCAGGACGGAGCACGCCGGGATTTCACCAACCCGACAGACATTGCATCAAGCGCGAACCGCCGCAAGGTGTTGGGCGCGTCGTATGAAGGGTGACCTGCATCGTACTAAGAATCGCTTTCGAGGCGGATTTTCTTGCATACGGACTACAGCGTCAATGGATTGAATTAATTTTTGGTGTGGCCACCACTTCCAGAGACGCCAATGTGTTCACTCCGTAACTGCCCCGTGGGCGCCTCACCATATACACACTACGTGATACGATCATCCCCCTTGTGCGGACTGAAGGCCCGGCACAAAAGTGACCCAGCTGGATCGCCAGCCGTCGTGACCGCCGAAACACTCAAAAAAAGGTACCCTGGTTGTCTAGCTCACGTGGTGAGAGGCGTGTTTTACAGCGTCGTCGCCAACCGACGTCAACTCAACATATACGGTATATTATAATTCATATATCAGGTATATAATAGGAGAGTACGGCGGGGTGGCGGATAAATAAGAATACATAATTCGATCCTCATATTTCCGGACAGAGTGGCACTTAAATTCTATGGAACTCTCCCCGCTCTTGGGCGGAAAGCACGTCGCAAACGAAAATATATTTGCTCATGGGTGTCTACTACCCTAGAAGGCATGCCGGCAACGATAACGGAGTGGCGGGCGCTCCTGCCGTCGGACGCGGTGTACTCACCTGGTGTCGCCCTAGAAAGCCGCCGAAGTACGCCATTTCGAGCCAAGGTACCACCTCCTCGTAAGTCTTGCCTCCCCGCTCCCCGCTGTTCAGCAGCTGCATCAGGCAGTGGAAGAGGGCGAGACACAAAAAGAGAACGTGACGAAAATATATCAGGTGCTGCTGTATTCGAAGGTAAGATGTAAAGGAGGAAGCCACCAAAAATACACATGGTTCCTACGATGGGGCACGAAAGTGGGATACAAAAAAAAGCGATAACACAGCAGGCACTACCGTATTGTGCCAGGGCTACTGTTTGGTAGCTGCCGATTCTGTCAGTCGCGTCCTCGGCCGTGGGCCGAGCCCCCCCGAGCTCGTAGTCCAAGAGCGGTACACATGTGCATCCGACAAGCACGGCAAACAAATTAAGTCCATATTCAAAGAACGGCAACAACATCGTTCGTCGTGATAGGACTCAAGGCCGTCAACACGAGGTCAGTGACCAGACAACGTGGTTAGTCGTGATAATATCCCTTAAGGCCGTTATGTTTTTAGGGATTTCCCGTCACCCAAAGGTTCTAGATTGTCTAGGTTCGTTTGTTTCTCAGCCCATAATGGTGTTCTTCCAGACTGCCCGGATATTTACATAAAAAATATTTATACATGCTCTATTTGAAGTATTCCAACGCCAAGCGTTCGACATACTTCGCCCCATATGTTTAAATCCACAAGTGAAGATGAATAACGCCTCCGTATCTTTATACTATTTTTTATAAAATCCGGAAAACCTGGAAAATATCGACAAGCAACTCTCTGATAATAACATATGAAAACTGTTGTAACTGTGCGTTTTGAGGCCTTCAATTAGTAGGAGACAGAAGCATTCGTATCAATTTTCAGACCGAAAACAATCGAACCGACGGGGCGCCCTCCTCAGCGCGGGAATTCTCCGTATCGTTGTCGCGAAAAAAAAAAGAAAGTGTATCTCACTACAAATCCGCGAATACGTGAGACATACTTGGATGCCATTGCTATAGTCGGCTCTTGCACTTTCGAGGCGTGCTGCGATAGGGATACATCATCGTTTGTCCACAAAACCAATCTGAGTGATGGGGGCATTTCGTTTTCTTCTTTTCTTTTTCTTTTACCTTCCGGCGGATTGGTAAGAATAGAGCTTGAGCTCACCACACTTGCGCGTTCCAATTTCGTGTCGTGTGCCCGCGACATCTATCACCGGTATCGTTGAAGAACATGTTGATTTTCTGTCTTTCTGCACTTCGAAAAATCCTGACTCGTGACACACCACGGCCACGGGAAAATTTACATCGGGTTAACGAAAAAGAAATATTTTGAGGCAAAATCAGGTATACCTGGCCACTTTTCAGCCATAATCAGTTACATACTACAAATACATACCATGTACAAAACACACGCCAAGGGTGCAAAGCTAGCAGGAGACATGCCAGTGTCAAACTGTCTGTCTGTCGAGACATTCGCAGCGACGGTGTGTGTCGAGAGTCGAGAGGTAAATGTGGCATCTCCAGACATCTTTGTCCAGGAGCGGCGCTATTAGCCAGGCTGACATCGTACTTGATTTTGGGACAAAAAGGCCAATCAATGTATGCGTGGCTTTCTGTCTACTCTGTCTAGCTTCAAGCCGATTGTCGCCAGTTTTGAAGAGAGGCCATACGCTCACTGTTTTCCTCAGCGTATGCGATGATTACGGTCCCTCGGTTGAAATTAGCATGGCTCACTTCGGCAGTTTTACCGTGGTAAAATCAGTAATTGGTAAACGATACGTCACGGTGATAAATCGGAAGCACCGTTCCCGTCCAAACCGTTATCGAGGAAATCACGTTCTCCCATCCAACTCGTTACCGAGAAAATCATGTTATCCCGCGTCGAGGTGGTCTCAGGTTTGATACAGCAAGATAATTTCGTGCCCAGCAGGCGGTTCCGCGAGTATGGCCGAGAAGCCCCAAAATATATATATAAATATATATATATCGCCCCGGTGGTTCAAGTGGTTAACCTCCAGTTCTACTTGTTTGAGTCCTGGGTTCGAGCCCTAGGTGGGTCGGACTTTGACTATATTTGCAAAAATATAAATAAAAAATGATTCAATTGTTGAGAGCGCCTTGCAGCGTGGGTGGGCACAATACGATGCGAGTCGACGAGGGAAGCAAAGGCTGAAATCTTCTCGCGATGAAAATGAAGGGGCGTACCGTAGCGGGGAGGGGGGAGAAGAGCCTGCTATGTGACCCCGGATCTGAGTTACGAGTTGGAAGGAGAGAGAGAAGAAGATGTGCGAAGAAAATGTGCGAAGAAAATGAATGGGACGAGCAAAAACAAAAACAAAAAAAAAGGCTGTGAACGGGGGGGGGGGGGGGGGGGGGCAGAATACATATCATTGGCGCCCCCGCCGTGGCGAAATAAACGAAGCCCAAAGACTATCTGAAGGTGCGAGTGGAGTCCATGGTACCTATCCCCTTGAGAAAAGAAAACAATTTAGATTCTGGAGGCCACACGCCGGTCAATTCTTATGCAGTCGGAAACGTGGATTGAAAATGCCGGTTTGGAATCGGTTACTTCCTCGACTGGATTCTGAATCGCTACGCTTCTTGTCGCCCGTCAAATTGAACGAACATTTTATACTTGTTTTTTCGCCGTTTGATGTGAAGGAGGGTAGCTTGGGTACAGCGTTAGCTTCAAGAAAAAAAATAGGGTAGGCGGAAGCCGGTTCGAAACTGCTTTGCCGTAGTGCTCCTGGGGTCAGAGATATCTTAATCTTCCAGCAGCTGCGCCCAACCACGCATACATGCTCGTGTCTCGGTTCTTCCTTATGCAGTGTGTGCGCTTTACACGGGGGACGATCTCCCCCATCTCGTCCCGGACCCCACATCGCGCCCCTGGACTCCTTCAAGAGCCCCGCCAGAGCTACAGTCAGCACAGCACTTGGCCAAAGGTCATCGATACCGCGAACTACGACCGTCGGGTGCTGACACGCGCTGTTGACGGGCGGGCGGGCGTAGATGAGGATGTATCACGCTGACTCGCTGCGAGTACAGCAGCAGGAGTGACAGCAGCCAGCCGGCGTCCTCGAGGGTGTGGTGTGAGGACGTGTCGTCTGTCGTGTTGTTTTGTGGGTATGATATTATTGTAATACAGTACGCGGCGGGACTTTCTAACAATTCCGATGCATGATTCCGACTGGAGTATTCGAAATCTTGTCATTTTTACATGCTTTTCCAGTTCAAAAAAACAATCGTCAAATCTTGGATTGAAAAGGCGCTTTTTCAACTGCACAAGAAAGCCAATTTCTGTCTCCGATCGAAAAAATGACCTTATCAATCAATGCTTCCGACTGCATAATAACTGGCCTATTAGGCGCTCCCTTCCTTCTTACGAATAAATATCCATGGGCAAAACACCGGTCGTGTCGCACGTTTTTCGCTTGGGTTTAGTACGTTCTGGTACCTGATTTAGACCCACCAAATGAATCACGCGCACCTACCTGTAACTGTGGCCACAAGTCGCAAAAAAAAAAAGAAGTTTTTTTGGGGAGGTCAAAAGTCCTCTCGAAATCGAGGAGCCCAAGAACTAGCATAGGCGCCGCAGCCCTACCATAGCTTGGGTCTTTCTGTTTGAACCAAGTCGGGGTTTGAGTGTGAGATAGTGAAGGTGTAAGGAGCCGCTCAACCGAGGAGGGGACCCCAACAATGACCAGGCGCACGTCGAACGAGCGCTAGGATGGGGAGGGGGGGGGGGGGGGGGGGCGTACCAAGTTCTGGTCGCATATTTGTGTACTGGCGTGGTCGATAACGGTTTCTTCTGCTGATTGACGGAGTTCCTCCGGAAAAACTTTGTAAGGCCCGCCTTATCCCCCGTGAAGTGTGCCAAATACGCAAGAAGGCGTGCCTGCACCCAATACTCGTAAGACGTGCCTCATGCCCAATCAGGCGTGCCTTATACCGTGCCCTACTTACCCGATAAGGAATGCGGCTTATACCGAAAAAGGCGTGCCTTTCACCCAATACGGCATGCCGTATACCCAATATGGCATGCCGTATATACCCAATGAGGAACATGCCGTACAGGCAACGGGGCATGCCGTATAGTCAATGAGGTATTCCTTATATCCAATAAGGAATGCCTCATGCACAAAAAGGCATGAGGCTTAAATCCACCTAGGCAAGCCTCTTCCTATTCGTGTGGAGCAATGTTCTTCGTTAGCAAGTAGGCCATGAAAAACATTCCTCCAGTAGATAAAGCTTGTAGTGATAAGAGTACAGTGTTTTGTAAAACGTCTGCTGGTGCGTGACTTACTAGTGACTTCAAAACATTACGCAACTTCCCAAGCAAGGAGGCCCAGACCAGTTGATAACCCGTGAATATCGTGGCATGTGTCCTCTATGGCGACAGCATCAGTGCTCTACGCTTCCGTCGCTGCCTGGGCACGGCATGCTGCGAGGCATGCCCTATCAGGCTTATTTGGCGACAGGGGTAGGTCTTTCTGCCGTGTATAAGGCCGGACTCACCCTCAAGGAGTGATACCTTCTTGCTGCTGCGTGTGGCCGCGAAGTTAAGGCCGCAGTAGAGTTGGGTCGTACGTGGTGCGTCTGGCACGGAGACCTACGATTCGCGCGTCTTTTTTAGGCAGCTGCGGCAGAGCAGCAATGTTCAATCGGGATGTTCTTGCGCGGAGACAGGAACCACCACAGGCCACACTACGGCACAGTCGATTGCGCCGGTAGGAGGTTGGATTCGACGACGAAGGAGGACGGAGACAGAGCGTCGACGAGCGGGGAAGAGACGGACTGAACTCACCCCGAGTGAGATTTTGTGTTTCTTCAGATCAGAACCGCAGGTGCGAGGATCATTTTTGTTTTTCGGGCCGGGGGAGAGGAGGAACCGACTGAAAGGGAGTGGCAACGAGAGCACGTGCGAAGGAGCGGGCGGATTATGCCAAGGCGATTAGGCGGCCATGAAGAACGGCAACAGGACGGCACACGAAAACCCATTACCGGCGCGCACACCATCACGAGAGAAGCAGTTATCGTAATTTTTCTGGTTTTCGGTTTTCACGTGGCAGTATGTTCTTGTTATTAACGTCAATGGCCTCTGTAGTGTTGGCGTGTTGTATACCCTTCATTCATGGGGAATGACCCCCGCAATTTTCAGGGGCGTGGTATCATAGCTGTGCTGCACTTTTTGTGTCAGACAGTCTTGGAAGACATGGCGATCGTTGATATTCGTGTGGAGTTTTTTTTAATTCGATTGCTGCTTTTTCACTGCAAGTCCGCGAGTCGTCAGTCTGACAGCACCCTAGACACCAGGGGTGTTGCTCTCTGTGTTCACGACTATCGTGCGTTTCGTACGGTGCAGGCAGCACTCCAGACAGCAGCCGCTGTAGTCAGCAGCCACGAGTTGGTTAGTGGTGGGAACAGGGAGAACTCTATGTTGTATAGTTGAGAAGATAGACGCCCGGCCATGTTAGTTCAGTTTTGCACGTTGATTTCATCTTGCGTGCGTGCGCCTTCTTCGTCTCTTGTATTTTTGTTGTCAGGCAGCCGAATTTCGATTTTTATGGGTTTTCGGATCTTTCTAGCGCTCCGGCACCTTTGCGTGATCACGGACTCCCTCGTCAGAGAGTTAATGCAAGAACACAAAACAGCAGCAACAACACTCACAAGGGTCAGGATCTGCTGGGTCCACGTAGTACCCGATTTCATGTAGGTGCAGACGAAGACGTCATCCTCCCGCGTCTCGAAATTATCGACCAGATCGTTCAAGACGGTTTCCTGATGAGGCGGGCCAGGTACGTGTGCAACGAGGGACATACATGCGTGCGAGGGCCGTAACGGAGGGGAGAAGGCGCGTGCATGGGTCAGACGTTTCCATGTGAAATACGAAGTTAGAACAAAAAAAAAAAAAAAAATAAGGACAACAAAAAAACGCTTGGTCTGATTTGTGGCGTCAGGTCATGTCACACTCTGTTCAAGTGTTCGGCGGCAAGTCGAGAGAATGGTGTGTCGAAGTTAGAATAGTATGGGCTACCGAGCCGGATCTTGTCTCAAATACCTTTGATTGAGAAGAGTAGAAGATCTTCCACAAGAGGATATAAGAATATCTTCTCGAAAGAGGGGAATAATGCGGGGGGTTTGCCTACTTCTGTGACTGCCTTGACAAAGGTAACTGAAGAAGCCGGGAATAGGGTGTACGTTGGGGCGCTCCCCGCTGCACAGCAGGTTTGAACCACGTCAAACACCACTCATTGTTGAGCGCATACAATCTTACAGAAATATGCACGTTACAATTCTCAGGGTACTGCTGTATCTTCCTTCCTCGTCGCGTATCCACCTCGCGTCGCGTTCGACACATGGATAGTATATTTCCGTCTTTGGTTTTCCTGTGCCATTCGAAATAATTCATGTAAGTCCAGCATCCAAGCACTAGTCACCCAACCGCGATAGGGTTATAGGGTTAGGGTTTCGGTCGGGTGGTCGAGTTTAGGCAACACCGCCGAAAAAACTTGAAGTAAACCACTAACAAGGTGCAAACACGGCTCCTTTTTGTATTACCTACCAACAAACAGCCTGCGTTTCAAGGTTCTCCAAGGACCGTGAGGCCTGATTATATCACGTCGTTTTTTTTTTTTTTTGGCGGGGCCTGTACTCTAATCTAGTACATTATATCGTACCACTCCTCGGCGCCTCTGGATGCTCGTGTCCGCAAGCGCCTGCTGTATGGGCATAGTGCGCCATTGTTCCATACAACAGAAGACGCACATATGTACCAAGGAGTGCATCAATCGTATGACACGCAAGCATGTGTGTTGCAGTCCACCCCCCCCCCCCCCAAAAAAAAATCCCGAATGCTTCGGCGGAACTAATCGACAACTCCAATCTCGTTTGCACCCGATTTGTTCCCTGTAGGGCATTCCGTAATCCTGCTGTATTAATAGCTCCAAAATATTACATTGATCCTATAGTGATGAACGACGCTGGGCACACTACTCTGATCGCCACAAATCGACGGCGGTTTCCGTGCCTTCCTTCGAGACGGGCCTGGTCGTTAAAATCTGAAAAAAGGGTTCCAGGAATAACTTGATTTTTGCGGTTTTTCTTCTGCTCATAAAACTTAAGCTAATATGTGTTGTTTTTCCTGCTGTACAACGAACAGGAGGAACGCCCCGGCTTCTCTCCTGACGCCCATACCGACACTACCTAATGAGGCACAGTAGGTGCTCTGGCCTTGATATCGTCGGCTGGCTGTGTTCTTGGAACGAGCAGCACATTTGTTTTGAACCACATTTTCAGAGTTCACCGACAAGGTCCGCCTGGAAGGAGGGGGGAGGGGGTGGGGGGGGGGGGGGGCGCATACTGCTGTTGTTTCGGCACACTCTCGGGAGGGCACCAACTAGCGCATGTCTGCCCTGGAAAAAATCATGGATCAACAGAGAAAAATAGACTCGCGGAGAAGTACAGAAATTACGGGATAATATCGAAGGCTTATCACAGTGACTGAGGATCGTGACGGGACGAGACCGGAAAGATTTGACGTGTTTGGAGACAACAGGACGGTCAAATGACGACATAAAACGGTGGCGGAACGGGACCGGACGCGACAGCGGGCGCATAATTTTTCGACGGGACGAGACGGTGAAATTCAATTGGGCATATTATCGCGACGGGACGGGACGGTGAAAAACAAATCCCTCGGCGGGACGGCGCGGTATTGTGTTTTTCCCCTCGGCGGGACGGGACGGTCACTTTTTTTTTCACGGCAGGACGGGACATGAATTTTTATGTTCTTCGGCGGGGCGGGACTGTGAATATTGTTTCCTCGGCTGAACGCACGGTGAATATTTTTGTCATATTTCCCGCTTCAACGTCGGCCCGGTTGTACGCGAAGAATTTCCCGCACTGCTGCTGGTTGGGCTAAGGGAGCCGTCCCGACGCAGACGTTTTCCGCAAAGTGCTGTTACTCCACGGGGGACGTCTTGTTCCGATTGTTTCCGACCCCTGCCCCAAGCACTGTTGTTGCCGTGCCAGCTCATGGTTGGTGTTCCGGGGTGGTTGTGCTTGCGCTGTGTTACTGGTGGTTGTGGAGGTAAAGGTGGTGGTGGAGGTGATGGCGGCGGCGGTGGTGATTCTAGTGCCGCTGCTGGTCGATCGACCCTGCCGGTTAGATAGGCATCCACGACGTCCGTGCCGGTCACCCCGAATATGTCAGGAGACAACATATTCACCCCTTGACGACAGCAACTTTTGCCTTGACGTGCTTTGACTGACACCAAACTACTGGGTTTTACTGTGGTACACTGGGCCCTACATCCTTTACAGCGCACGTTTTGCGTCCCGCTTGATGATGACGTGCCTCCTGACACGTTTGGGCCACACCAGTACTGATCTGGCCGTAGGCTGAATGGGCCCTATACTGTTTGTGTGTGATATATGGCAAGTGTCGTGTGAGAATATAAAGTATGAAGATTAGTCTGTAGCTACAAAAAATTATAAATAAAATACAAAAACACCAGGTATACCACTTACTACTTAGTACCAGGTAGGCGTTTTTTTCGTACTTCCGTATTACTCACTCGCACGTACTCGCATTTGAATATGAAAAAAAGAAACGTCAACCAGTTGCTGCGAGGCTGGCTCTTATGGGACCAGAAACAAGAACAAGAAACAGGATTTTCCCTTAATCGTATAGAAGCCCCAGAGTAGTGCCGTCAGTAGACATGAACCATTTCCGATCACTGCCCAAACATGAAGACCTGTGCTTCTGACACACAACACCGCACCGCCACCCATGAATCCTCGCCTCTTAGGGCGCGAGATACCGTCAAACCTTCGAGGCTGTATGCTCCACTGCTCTGAGAGTGATTGCTACCAATTTTGAAGTCGGTTGATGCTGTGTGGCCGGAGTTCACGCTCGAGACGTCAGAGACTGACCCATTTCTGGCCGGTTATGTCTGAAACTGGGAGAGAAATGGGTATGGCTCTCACGCCTCGAGCGAGAACTCCGGCCACACGCCTCCAAAAACCTCACACTTGGTAGGGGAGTTCTCTGGAGGCAGTGGAGCATACGGCATCGAAGGTTTGACGTCGGCTCGTGCCCCGTGAGGCGAGGAATCATCGGCGGTGGTAGGTGTTGTGTGTTGAAAGCGCAGCTTTTCCACCTGCGACATACCAAATGATATCTACCATCGGCTGTGTGGGTTTCAACACCAAAAAGAGCAAGGCCTTTCACGGTATTTCGGCGGGACGGTAACGGCGGGACTAGACGTTAAAACCGCCGTTAAAATGGTCCCGCCGTCCCGTCCCGTTTCGTCCCGCCGACAAATTCCGTGACCGTCGTCACATACCGTCCCGTCCCGCCGAGAAAATCTCTCCCGTTGAAAAATACCGTCCCGTCCCGCCGAGACATCGAACATTTACCGTCCCGTCCCGCCCTGACACCGAAAATTTACCGTGCCGTCCCGCCGATCAAATCTCTCCGGCGAAATGATGGCCTCCGGCGGACATAACGTACCTCTTCCCCTGCGTGATACATTCATTCGTGGTGGTCCATTCCCACCCATTCCCACCACGAGTCACGAAATTACTTAATTATAATCGAGTTATACCAAAAATCAGTATCAATAGTAGTTCCTATGAACCTACGAGGTACTACTAATACATGTTATCATAAATTATACCAGTTGCACAACTCCCCTATGCTACTCTTGATATTAATAAAATACATATAGAACAGGGTACATATTTGCACAGGCGTATTACCCAGCTTGCAAAATTGAATATGTGCGTGAGTGTGTTCTTCACATTAAATCGTTCTTTCTACCCGTCGACATCCAGCACAACCAATGTCCGCGCCGATTCTTCAATCTTAGAAGTTATACAAGTTAGGTGGTCACAAAGCTACGCCACAGAAATACTACGTAGCCACGTACCAGGTATGCAGTAAGCACTGCAGTGGGCAATGCAAAACCAAGTCATTTTAGAGCCGGTCGCCCCGGTGGTTCAAGCATGTGGTTTACCTCGAATTCTACTTGTTTGAGTCCTGGGTTCGAGCCCCAGGTGGGTCGGATTTTGACTTTATTTGCACAAAAAAAAGAAAAAAAAAGGATTCAATTGTTGAGAGCGCCTTGCAGCGTGGGTAGGCACAATTCGATGCGAGTCGACGATGAAGAAAAGGCTGAAATCTTCTCGCGATAAAAATGAAGGCACGTACCGTAGCGGGAACGAGGGAGAAGAGCGTGCTATGTGACCCCGGATCTGAGTTACGAGTTGGAAGGAGAGAGAGAAGATGTGCGAAGATAATAAATGGGATGAGCAAACGAACAAACAAACAAAAGTAAAAAAAAACTAGGTACGAAAGGCACGACATACACAATCTATTAAATAGGGAAACCAAAATGAATAATCAAGGAAAACACAGAAACAAAGTAGACAAGTCAAAAGAGAAACAAAATGAAAGCAAAAATTATGAGAAACAATCTGTCGTGCCCCCCCCCCCGCAGGCGAGGTGGCAGACACTTGAAAAAGAACAAGCTGGAAAAAAAAAACAAAAAAAACACAGACGAACTAATGGTGTGTCAACTATTAATACTACTACCTCGTACTTGTTTTTTTTTTCTTTCTCATCCCATTCATTCTCTTCGCACATCTTCTGGTCTCTCTCCTTCCAACTCGTAACTCAGATCCGGGGGCACATAGCAGGCTCTTCTCCCCCCTTCCCGCTACGGTACCTGGTATATAGTAAATATTGAATTAATAAGCAGTCGAGTGTCCAGGAACGGGGGTGGAGGGGGCAACAGGAGAAGTGGCAGAAAGCCCGACCAAGGGAATGCGGAAAGGGGGGAGGACAGGAGGGGTAGAAGGGAAACTGCGGTAGACGAAAGTAGGAAGGAGATGGCAGACAGGGTAGCAAGGCACCAGGCCGACTAGGAAGTAGAACATGACCATACTACTAGTACCACCAACTTGTGCAGCTGGTTCGGACGTGCTCTTTCCTTGTCTTCTCTTTTTGTTTTGTTTTTTCCTTTCTTGCGCTGACTCTCCGTCATGTTTCATTTTATTTTTTTCTCTTCCTTTTATGGTCGATAGGCGGTACTGAAGGAGCCGTGTGGCGTGGTTGGATGACAAACCTGCTCTGCTCGTTTCGTATTGTCTGACGGCAAGGGGCTGGGCATAGTTGACGAACGCACGGCGGAGACGGCAGTCTGAGTACCAAGGTACCAGGCGGATTAGCAAGGGGAAACCTGGCTATACTACTCGTACCACAAACTGCTGCCGCCACCTGGAGGGTGCTTTGGGCTTTGGTCTTCGGTCTGCCTGTTACTTTCCCTTTGGTATTTGATTTTCCTTGGTTCTTTGTCTTACTCTGTTTACAAGCAGTGGTGTTTCCGCTATTTTTTTTCTTTTTTCCAGCTCGTGCTTTTTCAAGTGTTGGCCACCTCGCCTGCGGGGGGGGGGGGACGACCGATTGTTTCTCCTAGTTTTGATTTCATTTTTTTCTTCTTTTCTTTCGATTTGTCTACTTTGTTTTTGTTTTCTCTTCGATTGTTTCTTTTCGTTTCTCTATTTCATAGGATGTATACGTCGTGCCTGTCGTACGAATGAAAGTATGATGAACATGGCAATCCATGTAGCCGGTCGCCCCGGTGGTTCAAGTGGTTAACCTCGAATTCTACTTGTTTGAGTCCTGGGTTCGAGCCCTAGGAGGGTCGGACTTTGACTTTATTTGCAAAAATAAAAAAAAGGGATTCAATTGTTGAGAGCGCCTTGCAGCGTGGGTAGGCACAATTCGATGCGAGTCGACGAGGGAAGAAAAGGCTGAAATCTTCTCGCGATAAAAATGAAGGCACGTACCGTAGCGGGAAGGGGGAAGAAGAGCCTGCTATGTGACCCCGGATCTGAGTTACGAGTTGGAAGGAGAGAGAGAAGAAGATGTGCGAAGATACTGAATGGGATGAAAAAAAAACAAAACAAACAAACAAACAAACAAACAAATTGCTCACTGCTTTGCTAACTGCATTCCAGGCACGTGGCAACGTAGTATCTCTGTGGCGTAGCTTTGTGACGACATAACTTGTTTCTCTTCTAGGATTGAAGAATCGGCACGGACACTGGTTGTGCTGGACGTCGACGGGAAGAAAGAACGGTTTAATGTGAAGAACACATACAGCTGACGACGGAAGACGTGTTTTCGTATTTTCATCACTTTAGACATATGCCAATGGTACAGCGAAGTTTCAATAAAAGGTTTGAATTTCAAAGATACCCGCCAAAACAATTCAGAACACGCTTCCTATGGGCCACGTAAAGAAAAAAAAGTTCCTAACTTTTGGAAAAGCCCGGAAAAAGCAAATCTGGGGCCGATGTTGGACAAACATCGGCTTCCAACATCCGCTTGAGAAAAACTCAGGCCGATCTTTGGTTCGAAGCGGCGAGATTCCCAGTCCTCGACAGACATCGATCAACAAAACCAACGATTGCGTCATGAATTCTGAACGGAGTGCGCTCGTTAGGGGCTCCGACCCACCCTAGGGTCAATGTCTTCACACCATGGCCGGTGTCACGTGGCGGGAGCTGACCAGGCATATGATAAAAAACTATTTGGTCGCTGGTTTGCACAAACAAAAGACAAAACTTCCCCATCCTTCTCGAATGGCAAAAAATAGACTTTTTTTCAGCTTTGGTAGCATACCGTAGGACGCCGCCGGCAAGGTCTCGCCCCCTAGACCATGGGTCCACCTGATATCTTCGAGGCCGTCATCTATATTCATTGACCTTGCCAGATCCCGAGCGGGTTGGCGGTGGGCTAAGTCTATGTCGAGATCGAGCGTCGATCGTCGCACGAGCTGGTTTCTATCACCGTGCTGTCAATTTGCAACCAGAAAAAACAAATTGCGCCGCCTGCAGCCGTTGGGGGAAAAAAAAAATATAAAATCAAACTTTCTTCTCTTTTTTTCCCACAGCGGCGGTACGAGAAATTTTTCAACTGTAATTTTAAAGCCATATATTGGAAAAAAAAACATTTGAACTTCGCTATACCATTGGCATAGGTCTTACTCTTGGAAAATAGGAAATTGCTCCGCACCACCTGCAGTTCTTTTTTTAGCGCAAAAGGTGTGGCGTTGATGATCAGCTAATATAATGGATTTTATTCATGTATGTTACAATGGTCACCCCGGTGGTTCAAGTGGTTAACCTCGAATTCTACTTGTTTGAGTCCTGGGTTCGAGCCCCAGGTGGGGCGGACTTTGACTTTATTTGCAAAAATAAAAATAAGAAAGGATTTAATTGTAGAGAGCGCCTTGCAGCTTGGGTAGGCACAATTCGATGCGAGTCGACGAGGGAAGAAAATACAGAAATATTCTCGCGATAAAAATGAAGGTCAAGCTTTTTCTTCCCTCGTAGACTCGCATCGAATTTTGCCTACCCACGCTGCAAGGCGCTCTCAACAATTGAACCCTTTTGATTTTATATTTTTGCAAATAAAGTCAAATGTCCGACCCAATTGGGGCTCGAACCCAGGACTCAAACACAGACAGGTAGAATTTGAGGTTAGCCACTGGAACCACCGGCGCGACCGGCTACATACACACGAATAAAACAGATACCACTCAATCAACTCACAGCCACACCACCAGTATATACTGATGTGGCCCAAAAAAATGTCAAGTGACCTGTCATCAAGCGAGACGCAAAACGTGCGCTGCCTACGACACACTAAACGTAGTAGTTAGGTGTCAGTCAAAACATGTACCAGTATGCATGTCAAAAGGCAAACTTGCTGTCTGTCAAGGGGTAAAAATACTGTCTCCTATATACCAGGTAGCATCTTTGGTATGACCGGTACGGACGCCATGCATGCCTATCTCACGGGCGGGGTAGATCGATCAGCAGCGAGCGGCACTAGAATCACCGCCGCCGCCGCCGCCACCACCTCCACAATCACCTATCTCCACCTACTTCCACAACAACCACCAGTAACCCAGCGCAAGCACAATAATCATCATAACAGCCACCATGGACTGGCACCGCAAAAAAGAAGAGTACTTGGGGCAGCGGTGGGAAAAAAACAGAAACAAAAAGTCGCCCGTGTAGTGGTAGAACTTCTCGTAGCTTGTGGGTTAGGGTCGATAAGAACAACGTCTGCGTCGGGCCGGCTCCCTTCGCGCAATCAGCAGTGGGCAAAGTCTTCCGTACAATCGCGCCAACCTTGCAGCAGCAAAGAAGAAATATATATTTACCGTCCCGTTCAGCCGAGGAAAAAAAATTACCGTCCCGCCCCGTCGAAGAAAATAAAATTACCGTCCCGTACGGCCGTGAGAAAACTATTTACCCGTCCTGTCCGGCCGAGGAAAAAACGTTTATCGTGCCGTCCCGCCGAGGGGGGAAGTATTTACCGTCCCGTCCCGCCAAGGAAAAAACAAAAATACCGTCCCGTGCCACCGGAGCCAAAAAAATTTACCGTCCAGTCCCGTCGCGAAAATCTGTCCCGTTGAATTTTACCGTCCCGTCCCGTCCCGTTGTCACTTTTTTCCCGCCAAACAAGAAAACTCTGTCTCGTTCCGTCCCGCCACGATTTTCAGTCACTGTGAGAAGCTTAAAAGAAAAGGAAACCCTGTTCTGTTTGCTGGCTTCTTGTCCCATAAGAGTCAGCCTGATCATCAACACCAGCACAGTTTTTTCGATTGATTTTGTTTTAAGGTAAATGTGGTGCGGCGCAATTGCGTACCAGGTATTATGTAAAAATATATTAAGATGATGCACATACGTCAGCTGTGAGTTCGACCGGTTAATTCATTAGCCGATACTCGAATCTGCAAGCTGCGTAATAATACGCCCACGAGTACTGCTCTATATTTCATTCATCGTATAGGAGGTGTGCACTATATATGGTATCATATGGTCCATCCGGAGCAATATTTCCAATGACGTTTTCGGTCAAAACTTAGGAAAAAAGAAAATTGAATGATAACCCAGCAATAATTGTGACGGCGGCGTCGAGATACGTCGATAGCCGTGTTTATTTTTAATTTTTTTAAATGCAACATACTCGGCCGAAAATACCCCGAAAGTATCTCGAAATGGGAGCATTTTTCACCGATATCGTCCCGGAGTGACCCAGCACCCCGTAATTTTTACAGGTGCCCTTATATCTCCTGGACGATTTGTGTGATTGAAACCGAAAAACCATCCCAACTACGTATTGACAAGACGGATCGTTTCCGGCCATCTCTTTGAAACTGTTCGATCTGTGTACCTCTCAATCAAGAGAAGGGGCTGACCTTCCAGATCCGTTTTTTTGGCTGTAGCTTCATCAATTTTGGAGTTTTTTGTTTTGTTTTGAATCCCCTGTTCGGAAGGCCAAGAAGCGCCGATAGCCGTAGTTCAATTTGCCTTGTGAAAACTGTAACACCCATAGCCAAGCGAAGGAGTATTTTGTGCTGTTTCAAGTTACGGATGGAACCTTAATTGTATTGTTATTTTTTCACGGAACAAAAGATGCTGAGGACAACAGGCCGTATGCCGGTATCTTCAGATGTCGGAACAACGTATTACATCCTGAGAAAAGTGCACCTTGGTGCTGTGGGCAATTATTTGAATTTCGGGAGCGATTGACTACATGTATTTATATACCTGGGTAGGAATTACTATTGAAGCGTAATACCGATCGAAAATATTCGATTAATTTTTGCGTATTACGTTGGTGGGAATGCATGGGAACAGACGATAGATACCGAATTGAATGTATTTTGCGGGGGAAGAGGCGAGGAAGGTTCGCCGGAGGCCGTGCCACGACGGGATGGGACGATCATTTCCAAAGGCAGAGATTTTATCGGCGGAGCGGGGCGGTAACTTTTCGGCGTCACAGCAGGACGGGACGGTACTTGTTCGATGTCACGGCGGGACGGCGCGGTGATTTTTCGGTGTCACGGCGGGACGGGACGGTAATTATTCCGTGTCACGGCGGGACGGGACGGTAATTTCCAGCGGGAGATATTCAATCGGCGGGACGGGACGGTAAGTGACGATGTTCAGGAAATTTGTCGGCGGGACAAGACGGCGGGATCACTTTGACTGCGGTCTTACCGTCCCGTCCCGTCCCGCCGTTACCGCCGTTACCACCGTTACCGCCGTTACCGTCCCGCCGAAGTAACGTTATAAGCCTTGAATATATCTGATTATATGATGCAGGGGACCGGTCGCCCCGGTGGTTCAAGTGGTTAACCTAGAATTCTACTCGTGTTTGAGTCCTGGGTTCGAGCCCCAGGTGGGTCGGACATTTGACTTCATTTGCATAAAACAAAAAAAATAGGATTCAATTATTGAGAGCGCCTTGCAGCGTGGGTAGGCACAATTCGATGCGAGTCGACGAGGGAAGAAAAGGCTGAAATCTTCTCGCGATAAAAATGAAGGCACGTACCGTAGCGGGAACGGGGGGTAGAAGAGCCTGATATGTGACCCCGGATCTGAGTTACGAGTTGGAAGGAGAGAGAGAAGAAGATGTGCGAAGATACTGAACGGGATGAAAAAAATAAAAAAAAAAAAGGGGGGAAATTGGGCACAGGTGGCTCCAGATATCGTTTTGACTTGCAAACCATCATTATTCGTAGGCAATGCTCTCAAATGGAACACAGGTGAAGGAACGTGTAATACCGAGCGGGCTTCTGCATATCCCCTACCCCAGCCACAGCTAAGAGAGGTACAGCGGTGGTCACAGCTCAGCACTCACATCGTAAAAGGTGTTCTGCGGTAAGCCTCTGCAAAGCTTGAGAGCATACGTGACCTCCTTCTCCGTCGTTGGTGTCCACTTGGGCAGAACAACCTTGGGACGGACAGGAAGCTCCCTGAGTGGTGTGGTGGTGACCGATCCGGACGGCATTCTGGGTACAGCCGAGAGGTGGAGAGTTATGGCTTGACACAGATTGCACGACAGACGAGAGGAAGAAGAGACAAAGTGCTTGGCGTGGCGAACAACAAAATATCTCCGCGCGGTGGCTAGGTGCACGCTGAGGAAATCGTGACCACCACACCATAGACGGCTTTTTTTCTGAGGGATGTCAGTATGTGTGTGTGTGTGTGTGTGTTCTTCACATTAAACCGTTCTTTCTACCCGTCGACATCCAGCACAACCAGTGTCCGTGCCGATTCTTCCATCCTAGAAGAGATACAAGTTCTGTGGTCACAAAGCTACGCCACAGAGATACTACGTTGCCACGTGTGCAGTGTGAACTGCAGTGGGCAATGCAAAGCCATGTCATCATACTAGATACGACAGGCACGACATACGCAATCTATGAAATAGTGAAACGAAAAGAAACAATCAAAGAGAAAACAAAACAAGGTAGACAAGTCGAAAAAGAAAAAGAAGAAAAATGAAAGCAAAATCTAAGAGAAACAATCTGTCGTGCCCCCCCCCCCGCAGGCGAGGTGGCCTACACT
This sequence comes from Nereocystis luetkeana, assembly GCA_031213475.1. Classification (NCBI taxonomy): domain Eukaryota; class Phaeophyceae; order Laminariales; family Laminariaceae; genus Nereocystis; species Nereocystis luetkeana. The sequence continues at coordinate 1,400,584 of JARUPZ010000025.1, read as the reverse complement.
TGAAAAAGAACGAGCTGGAAAAAAGAAGAAATAACAAAAGACACCACTGCTTGTGAACAGAGTAAGACAAAGAACCAAGGAGAAAGTAACAAGGAAAAATAACAAAGGGGAAATAACAGGCAGACCAAAGCCCAAAGCACCTTCTAGGTGGCGGCAGCAGCTTGTGGTACGAGTAGTATAGCCAGGTTCTCCCTGCTAATCCGCCTGGTACCTTGCTACCCAGACTGCCGTCTCCGCCCTGCGTTCGTCAACTATGCCCAGCCCCTTGGCGTCAGACAATACGAGCCGAGCAGACTCGACTGAAGCCGTGCATGTTATATGCTATAGCAGAGTTATTAATGTTGATATTATTATTCAAGAGTAATTTTCGGCGCCTGCCGATTGATTAATTAAGCCGTCATCGCATATTCGTATATTTCCACGCACTGGTTAATGGGGTTATTAGGAACGTCGACCACTGAAAAGTGGCACGATGAAAGCGATGAAATGCATACCAGGCTAATGAAATTCATCAAGGCTTATCACAGTGACTGAGAATCGTGGCGGGAAGGGACGGGACAGATTTTTCTTGTTTGGCGGGGGGAAAAGTGACAACGGGACGGGACTGGACGGTAAAATGAAGAGATAAAAAGTTGGCGGGACGGGACGACGGTTGCACAATTTCTCGATAGGACAGGACGATAAAATTCAACGGGACAGATTTACACGGCGGGGCGGGACGGGTAAATGTTTTTTTCTCAGGCGGGACAAAACGGTATTTATTTTTTCTTTCGGCGGGACGGGACGGTAATTTTTTTCCTCACGGCGGGACGGGACGGTAATTTTATTTTTCTTCAACGGGGCGGACACCACTCCTAGCTGTGGCAGAGCTTGCTTTCATTTCAACATAAAAAAATAAAGTCCAGCCATACTCGTACAGCAGCTATTAATAGCTGCTGATCAACGCCAGCATCTTTTTTTGTGCTAACACAAGAACTGAAGGTGGTGGTGCGGAGCAAATTCATATTTTCCAAGATTGAGAGTAGGTTTAGCAGTTTGGGAGAAGGGATCTTTAGGGATGTTTTTTACTTGAAATATGTCTGGCGTGGTCTCCACTTCGGAATCGTCGTCCGCAACTGAGAAATTTCCTGGTTCGATGCAAACTCGGCGTAGCCGCGTTTATCGCGAGTTTTGGCCCGTTTTGGCTGCGGTTTGGGGTCAGGGTTAGGGTTAGGGTTAGGGTTAGAGTCAGGGGTTGGGTTGGGTCTTCGCCCGTACCTTGATCCCAACAGGAACCAAAACACCCGAACAGCCTACCAACCTAAAGATCCCTTCTCCCAGATTTAGGACCCCAGTCCCGTTTTGGGGACAAACTACTTATAATTAGACTGCTTTGTCCCGACATATGGAAGTGCGGTGCTAAAGGGGTTAAAGGTCCTCAAGATTGAAGTGATGAAGGTACGAAAATATGTCTTCAGTCATCAGCTGTGAGTTCGACTGGTTATTACCGGAGTAATTATCTAGTGCTTGATACACTCAATTTCAAAAATTTCAAGCTGCGTAGTAATACGCGCCTGTACAACTATTTACTCTTACTATTCTTACGGGGGGCCATAGTTAACAGGACCAAACATTGTCGGTAATAATGGTTCAACATACAGGTTTTTATTTCTACCATAGGTCCTGTTAACTATGGTCCCCTGTAATACTGTGTTCTAGACGTATTTCATTCATAGTAGTATACCAGGTAGGCACAATTCGATGCGAGTCGACGAGGGAAGAAAAGGGTGAAATCTTCTCGCGATAAAAAATGAAGGTACGTACCCTAGCGGGAAGGGAGGAGAAGAGCCTGCTATGTGACCCCGGATCTGAGTTACGAGTTGGAAGGAGAGAGAGAGGAAGATGGTATGGAAAAAAAATAAAATAAAAAAAAATAAAGGTAACTGGTATGGGAGTTGTGTACCGCGTGGGGTGGTGGTGATGTTTTTTACGCCGAGGAGTTCATCCCTCACGTGGGACGGGTACATCACCACAGCAGAGAGCGCTACGTGGGCGGCCGGTGGAGTGGAGAGGCTGGCCACGGCGTGGGTATGCATGCATGAAAGGAAGGATGGGATTGTCGGCCTGGGTTGGGACGGCTGCACCCAGCCAACGGAAACCAAGGCGCGTACCGGGCTACGAAACGGAGAGCCACTTTCGCTATAAAGAAGAAAAGGGGAAAAAAATAAAAATAAAAAGGAGGCGGGGACGAGCCTCACGTCGGCTGGCAAAGAAAGCAGCACGCGAGGCTCGTAAGAGACAGAAGGAGGCACTTGTGGCGGTAGCGACCTACAACGTGCGCACTCTGGCTGTAAAGGGGAAGAACGGGTAAGGATATGACGAGCGTGTGTGTGTGTGTGTGTGTTCTTCGCATTAAACCGTTCTTTCTACCCGTCGACATCCAGCACAACCAGTGTCCGTGCCGATTCTTCAATCCTAGAAGAGATACAAGTTCTGTGGTCACAAAGCTACGCCACAGAGATACTACGTTGCCACGTGTGCAGTGTGAACTGCAGTGGGCAATGCAAAGCCATGTCATCATACTAGATACGACAGGCACGACATACGCAATCTATGAAATAGTGAAACGAAAAGAAACAATCAAAGAGAAAACAAAAACAAGGTAGACAAATCGAAAAAGAAAAAAAAGAATAATGAAAGCAAAATCTAAGAGAAACAATCTGTCGTGCCCCCCCCCCCGCGGGCGAGGTGGCCAACACTTGAAAAAGAACGAGCTGGAAAAAAGAAGAAATAACAAAAAACACCACTGCTTGTGAACAGAGTAAGACAAAGAACCAAGGAGAAAGTAACAAGGAAAAATATCAAAGGGGAAACAACGGGCAGACCAAAGCCCAAAGCACCTTCCAGGTGGCGGCAGCAGCTTGTGGTACGAGTAGTATAGCCAGATTCTCCCTGCTAATCCGCCTGGTACCTTGCTACCCAGACTGCCGTCTCCTCCCTGCGTCCGTCAACTATGCCCAGCCCCTTGGCGTCAGACAATACGAGCCGAGCAGAGCAGGTTCGTCTTCCAACCACGCCACACGGCTCGTTGAGTACGGCTTATCAACCAGAAAAGGAAGAGGAAGAGAAAAAATGAAATGAAAAAACGTACTGGCGAAGGGACGGCAACTCGGCTGTGACTTCATTGGCCTGCAGGAAACTCGGAGGTCCGGCAGCACGATGTTCCGTGCGGCAGGGTATCGGGTTTTCTGTTCAGGACAGGAAACAACAGCCACCAGGCAAAGGCTGTACGGAGTAGGCCTAGCTGTCAAGGAATCGTGGTGCAGTAAGTCTGTGTATACTCATCAGTTCGTTGACGAGCGGCTAATGTCTATGCGCTTTGAGTTGGCTGGCAAATGCGAGGCAGTTAATTTCGTCGTTGCGTATGCTCCAACTGATTGTACCAAGGACGCCGAACTGAAACATATTTTCTGGCAGAAATGGAGTACTTGGTGAAAAAAATCCCGACGAAATAGTGTCTGTTTGTACCGATGGATGCCGTGAACGAGTAGTCGCCAGGGTCATCTCCACTCTCAACCAGCCTATCCAGCCCCGTAATACGTCTGGTATGGTTGAGTTTTTCACTACGGCTGTTATTGATGCGGTCGAAAAAGAGGTACAACCCCCTGCACGTCGCCACCGCAGACATGGATGGTGTGAGTCTGCCGAAACCTTGGCCGCATTCATACCAGCATGGACAGCGAGGGAGGATGCACGACAATTCTTGCGTGCCCACCCCCGGGACAGAACCGCGTGGAAGACCCTGAGATCTGCGTGTGCGAACCTGCAGAAGGTGATTGCCGCCGGACTGCATGAGTATTTCGAAGCGTACCTTGCCGAAACCGAACGACTCCTAGTGGACAACGACTAGAGAGGCTTTTACAAGCACCTTAGGAGTACGGTAGGATTGGAAGGGACTGAAGCGAGGAGCGAACAGTTCATTAGGGACGAGGATGGCACGATCCTACGGCATAAGGTGCGAATTCGTGAACGATAGGCGGGGCTTTACCACAAACTCTTGAACACGAAGTCGCTGAAACTCGATCCCACGATGATCGACCTCTTCTTGCCACCGCGACCGCCTAAACTGTCGCTTGAAGATGAACCATCCATAGACGAGATGACAGATGCACTTAAGGGGATGTCGAATTGAAAAGCTGTCGGGCCAGATGGTCTCCCGGTCGAACTCTTAAAAATCGACCACCCGGCATTCGCCCAGTGCTTTCACAACATCCTTGTCAATGTTTGGTTAACAGGAGAAGTCCCTCAGCAATGGAAAGATGCGATAATCAAGGTCAAAAAGAAGGATCGAACTGACTGCAACAACTATAGAGGGGTTTAGCTTGTTGCCCACGCCGGCAAATTGTTGTTGAAAATCGTCGCGTCCCGCCTCAGCAACTACTACTGCGAGACCGAGGAACTACTCCCCGAGGAACAGTGCGGCTTCCACCCCGCACGATCAACGATTGATATGTTGTCCGTCGTGCGCCGGCTGCAAGAGCTCGGACGACAGAGGAAAATCCCCTTATACGTGTGTTTCATCTATCTGCAGAAAGCGTACGACTCTGTCGACCGAGAGCTGTTATGGAAGGTACTCACACACTTTGGCGTACCAACCAAGATGCTGAGCATTATCCGTAATTTCCACGATGGCATGCGGGCTCGCGTGCGTACTGATGACGGCGAGCACTCGGAATGGTTTGATGTCACGCAGGGGCTGCGGCAAGGCTGTGTACTATCACCGTTGCTGTTCAACGTGTTCTTCGCTGCTGCGTTACACGTCGTACTAGTACGCTTCAGCCAAGACGAAGCCATTGTAAGGGATTTGGTCCAACTCAGTGAAGCTGGAGTAGTTCGAACAGGGAAGCAGGAGCCAATGTCGTGCGTGCGAAGGTCTGTATGGGGCATGTTGTACGCCAATGATGCAGGAATTGTCTCGAAGTCGGCTGAAGGGCTCGCGAAAATGATGACAGTCATCGTGACTGTCTTCGAAGCAGCAGGCCTCACGGTGTCGGAAATTAAGACAGAGACAATGGTCCTACAAACACCAGACCAGACAACCCTCGCACCACCGCTCGTCATCGAAGCGGCAGGCCAGAGGTATAAGCAGGCGACCCAGTTTTTATACCTAGGCGGCGTTCCACGAAAACGCTGCGCTCTCGCTCGAAATCGATCGACGGCTCCGCCTCATGCGAGCATGCCTCAAACGCTTCGGCCCGGAGTTGTATGACAGGACGACCGCCCCCCTTAGCCTTGAAGTCCGAATGCTGAAGGCCGAGGTGATTCAAACCCTGCTGTACGGGTGTGTGACGTGGACCCTCAGAGCGGAACACTTTGCCAAGCTTCGAACTGCTCACCACCAAGTCCTGCTGCGAGTCATTTACTTCCAGCGCCGACTTCATACTGACCATGCCACCCTCTCGTACGCGAAGGCCCTCAAGATGACACGTTGCGAGAGCATCGAAACGACCATTCGTAAACTGCGGCTCTTCTTTGCGGGGGGCGTGGCACGGCAAAGCAAGGAGCGATTACCCAGTCGGGTAATGTTCGGGACGATAGCTGGTGGGGAGAACCCGAGACCAGGCGGACAGTGTAAGACTTGGCATAGATGCATAGTCGAAGACCTTAGGGAGTTCCGAGCCACCGAAGGGTCAACGGAAGTTGCCCCCTTGGTGTTTGGAGTTGACACCGCGTTGTGGTCCACTGCAGCCAGAAAGGCGGGGAAGTGGTACCGGGGGATCCTTGAAACAGCTGAATGGTTGATGGTGAGGTGGCACGAGGCTGAGGCTGAGGCTGAGTAGGCAGCGCCGCGCATCCGCCGTGGATGGTGTCCAAGGGAACGGGGGTGGAGGGGGCAACAGGAGAAGTGGCAGAAAGCCCGACCAAGGGAATGCGGAGACGGGGGGGGGCAGGAGGGGTAGAAGGGAAACGGCGGTAGACGAAACTAGGAAGGAGATGACAGACAGGGTAGCAAGGCGCTAGGCCGACTAGCAAGTAGAACATGACCATACTACTAGTGCTACCAACTGGTGCAGCTGGTTCGAACGTTGCCTTCCCTTGTCTTCTCTTTTTGTTTTGATTTTTTTCTTTCTTGCGCTGACTCTCCGTGATTTTCATTTTTTTTTTTCTCTTCCTTTTCTGATTGATAAGCCGTACTGAAGGAGCCGTGTGGCGTGCTTGGATGACGAACCTGCTCTGCTCGTTTCGTATTTTCTGACGCCAATAGGCTGGGCATAATTGACGAACCAGTGCGGACACGGCAGTCTGGGTAGCAAGGTACCAGGCGGATTAGCAGGGAGAACCTGGCTATACTACTCGTACCACAAACTGCTGCCGCCACCTGGAAGGTGTTTTGGGTTTTTTTGGTTTCCCTGTTATTTCCCCTTTTATTTTTTTCCTGTGTTAATTTTTTCCTTGGTTCCTTGTCTTACTCTGCTTACAAGCAGTAGTGTTTTTTATTTTATTTTCCAGCTCGTTCTTTTTCAAGTGTGTTGGCCACCTCGCCTGCGGGGGGGGGTGCGACAGATTGTTTCTCCTAGTTTTTGCTTTCATTTTTTTTCTTTTTCTCTTTCTATTTGTCTACTTTGTTTTTGTTTGCTCTTTGATTGTTTCTTTTCGTTTCACTATTTCATAGATTGTGTATGTCGTGCCTGTCGTATCTAGGATGATTACATGGGTTTGCATTGCCCACTGCAGTGCTTACTGCACACGTAGCAACGTAGTATCTCTGTGGCGTAGCTTTGTGACCACAGAACTTGTATCTCTTCTAGGATTGGAGAATCGGCACGGACACTGGTTGTGCTGGATGTCGACGGGTAGAAAGAACGGTCTAATGTGAAGAACACACCCACGCTGCAAGGCGCTCTCAACAAATTAATATTTTTTTATTTTTTTTTTGCAAATAAAGTCAATTTTTGACCCACCTGGGGCTCGAACCCAGGACTCAAACACAAGTAGAATTCGAAGTTAACCACTTGAACCACCGGGGCGACCGTCTTCTGCAACCAAGTTATGAATAGTTTTTTTTTTCGGATGGCGGTCGTCTTTATTTTCGATTGTTTTCTTTTCGGGAATATATTCGACTTATGACCCTTACGTTGTGGGTGGCGATGGGTAATGAGGGTCGACCTCGGTAATACCTGCAGTAGTCATATCTGCAATGCATCATGCTGGGCGCATGCGGATTATTTTGTATTGTGCTGAACGAACGAACTCGAAGGAATATCTGCAATAAACGTACTATTAATACTGTACTACTACTGTACGCCGTTGTGGGTGCATCTCAATAAAATTTCGTAAATGTTCTTGGCCTCTCCTGCTCTTGATTCGTAAAAAGTACTGGATTTGGTCGGGTGTATCCTGGTTTCCACCTCGAAATCCGGCAAAATAATTTGAAGACGAAATCTGCACTGCTGTGACCACAGAACTTGTATCTCTCAGGGATTGAGGAATCGGCACGGACACTGCTGTGGTGCTGGATGTCGACGGGTAGAAAGAGTGAATTAAACACAACACTCGACATGTTTTGTCCAGCAGAGTGTTTTCTGGTTGAAATTCAGCACAATAAAAATCTGCATCTCACATATGTTGTCCAACAGATGATCAGATAGAGCTTTTTCGCAACAGGTGTCACCACAACTTTAGTTGGACTGATGTACGACATGTACAGCAGCAGTGCGCCTCCCGCACCATAACAGCAGCAGCAGTAGCAATAGGACACACGAGGCCACGGTCAGCGTCGCCGTACGCTCGGCTTGTCGGTCTAACCCTTGCACCCTTCGTACAAATACGTACCCTGCACTCGTTTTTTTATATGTTTCCTGCTTCCCACCTCGAAAGTCGGCGTAATATTTTCGAGACGACAACACGAACATGGCATGCCCAAAAGAGCTTCTTGTAGCAGGTGCCACAACTACTGCAGCTGTGCAACATCTACATCAGAGCTTCTCCAGGAGCAAAACAGGAGCAGCAGCAGCAGCAGCAGTAGCAGTAGGATCCACGAGGCCCGGGTCAGCGTCGCAGTACGCTCGGCTTGTGCCCTTTGTACACTGTACTCGATGTTGTGTGGGTGGTTCCTGATTCCACCCTTATTTATACTTTGAAGACGAAATATCTACACCCTCTGATATGACATACCTTGACATGTATCCAACAGAGGTTCTCGTGGCAGGTGCCACCACTACTACTGACTGCTGTACAACTACAGGAGATCTTCTCCTGTTTTCCATCCCCTCGTCAGTAGGAGGGTAGGCCTGCCAATGTCACCTGCAGCACATGGCCCCAACGTTGCTGTGGACAGACAGGCGAAGTCTGCTTATGACTACTCGTGGTTGGGTTTCGTTAGTTTTTACGTGGGTAGAAGAAAGAGCTAAAAGAACAAAGCCGTCTGCCTGCTGTTGACAGGCCCAGTCTGCCTGTTGCTGAGTGCTGCGGACAGGCTCAATCTTCCTGCTGTGGATAGGCCCAGTCTATCTGCTGCGGACAAGCATAGTCTGCCTGCTGTGGGCAGGCACAGTGTGCATGCTGTGGACAGGCACAGTCTGCCTGCTGTTGGCACACACAGGCACAAAAACCGTTACCTTTGATTTTGTATTTTGAACACGGCCCATGACAGACATGTGCCTACACACGTTGCCGCACCTAGCTCGACGAACTGTGAACGATTTTCCACCCCACCAGGACGAGAAAGTATCTTGCGTGTGTGTGCGTGCACAGAGCCCGCCGGGACTGGATTTGGTGGCGTGTGCGTCGAGCGCGGTGGTGAACGGTGGACCAAAATAATGTTGAATTACACACAAACATACAGAAGAACTCAAAACAAGGCACCCTACCCTCGTACCCGAGCCGTTATGAAGAGGCTTTTTTTTCCTTGCTTTAAAACCAAGTAAAAAAAGGCTTGCTTCGCTCGCTCGCCGCATTACAATCGCGTACCATTATTGCTGGCGCCAAAAGAAGCGTCGGCGATCGTCAAGAATAGCCATCGACATGTATAATTCCACGGTTTACAATAGACAAGCCTAAAGTTGGCACAGAAGGGAGGTAGACTTGGTGCATGGGTTTTTTTGTTTCCGAGGATTTCATCTTTCGGGAAAGTTATGAGTGATCCATGTTGAAGATCATGCTGCACATTGTCGGATGGCAAGATAAATAACTATTATAGGTTTAGCTAATAGTCCACAGTATTGCGAAAGCACGCAGAACAGTCCATTGTGGGTGACGATGGTTATTGATGGACACGGCTGCGTGTATATTGTTGGCGGCAATATACATTGATAATCACAGACATGTTTGGTCAAGAGTTCAAGCTATATATATCGCGGTTGCTGCTGCATCATCCATTTATTCTGGAGGGCAATGGCCATTTATCGACAACCTTGTGACTCCATTGTTAGGACACTAAGAAAGACATTATTGTGTTCATCGCCAAACATACAGTGTTCCCCGACAACATTTATCGATAGACAGCGTTGCCAGTCTATTGTGGTCAACAGCAGTAGTAGTATCTATCAATAGACAGTTTTGCCACAGTGTATTGTTGTTCACAATGTCTATCTTTATAGCCAGCGAATGCGAGAGTGTGGTGTCGCTAACAATATCCATCGATGAACGCATTTTCGGGGATACTAACTGTTGGAGCGGCAATGTTCAATTTTATTTTCTATTGTCCAGGGTATATGCACGTCTTACCTCGTCTATCCCATGATTCGTACGGCCCATTGCCCAAAATATCAAACTACATTGATGCTGCCGACAATGTGTATCGATAGACACCGCGTGGCCAGTCTATTGTGCGTGGTCGACAATGATCATTGACATAAACGTTTTCGGGGTCATTGTATGGCGGCAATGATCTATCTCCTCTTATACCACAGAGCGTAACCGATCAGGAATCACTATTAATCACACAGAGTACCATCCACAACAACACACAGCCAACAATGCGACACACTTAACCCCCTCATGATGCCCACTGCCTCGTTGAGACATACAACGTTGCAGCCCTCCTTCACGCCATGCACCCCCACATTGCTGATGATCACGATGATACACCATTCATTGCTCAATCCATACTACCGGTTTTGATCAGAAGAGGACAATAAATATGTCCTTGCCTCGGCAAAACAATATTGCATTGATGAACAAATCAGAGTACATTGTAGGTGCGGAAATAGGCGGGTGACGGTGTCTATCGATAGACATTGTCCACCCCAAAATAGATTATCGTCGGTGTCCATCGATAGCAATTGCCGGTCAACATAGATTTTGAAATGTATCTATCTATTGATTGCCATTGCTAGTCACAATAGATTCACAAACATACTTCGAAGTATCGTCTGTTGTTGTTGTTGTTGTTGTTGTATTCACCATAAATCGTCCTTTCTACCCAGCTTCATCAGTACACCCAGTGTCCGTCCTGATTCCCTATCCTAGAGAGATACTGATTCTGTGGTCACAGACTGTAAGGCAGAGGAGCCCAAAAATAAAAACTAAATCGCAAATTCAAGTGTCAAGCAAGTGAAGTTTCAGCGTACCGGGTACGAGAAAACAACACAAGCAAGACCGTAAAAATAAGAGCAAAATACTATAAAACCAAAAAATTGAAAAAAAAATGAAAAAAAAAACAGAATGTAAACGACGTAAAGACTACAACAGAAAGGCTGCTAGACGGACAGCATACGTACTCAGGAAGGGCAAGTATCTGCTGAACGGGCGAAGCAATCTGCTGCACGGCCGAAGCAACACGAAAGAGAAGGAGATACAGGCAAAAGTCTGTAAGAGCTAGTCGAACCGACACCTAGCCACCCGATCTATCATTTCGTTTCTGCATTCGTCGACAGCTGTATCAGAACAGGTGCCCCTCCCCCCTCCCCTCCTCCCCTTGTTGCCGTTCTTGGCGTCCTCTGCTGCGTGACGTAACCGGCTCTTCTATGCTTCGTCCCTGTGTCACCTCGCCATGAAGCAGTCTGCCACTTCGACGACCCCCCGGTACCACTTCCCGCTCTTCTTAGCCGTCCTCGGCCATAATAACGTCTCTACTCCGAACAGCAGGGGGGAGCTTTCCGTGGACCCCTCGGTGGCTTGAAAAACTCTGAGGTCGTCTGCTAGGCATTGGGCCCAGTTTTTTTCCGGTCGGCCTCGTTCCGGGTTGTCCCCCCCAGCCAGCGTCCCAAACATCACCCGGTGGGTCAGGCGCGCATTGGTCGTCCGCTGTACGGCCCCCGCAAAGAGGAGGCGTCGTTTGCGGATGGTCGTCTCAACGCTCTCGCATTGTGCCTTTTTGAGGGACTTGGCGTACGACATGAGTTGGTCAGTGCGTTGCCGGCGCTGGAAGCCAATGAACCGTAGGAGGAGTTTGTGGTGTGCCGTTCTGAGCTCAGCGAAATGCTCCTGACCAAGGGTCCACGTCACGCACCCGTACAGCAGGGTCTCCATCACCTCAGCCTTTAGCATGCGCATTTTTAGAGTGAGCGGGGCATCCTCCATATCGTACAGCTCCCGTTTAAACCGACTGTAGCATGCCCATGCGAGTGGGATTCGTCACATGATCTTTGGCAGAATGTCAGCGTTTGCGACGACAAGGCCGCCCAGGTACAGAAACTGCATCTTCTGCCTATACCTCTGTCCCGCTGCTTCGATGACGAGTGGTGAGGTCCGGTGTGCCTGATTCGGTGTCCGCAGCAGCATGGTCTCCGTCTTCTTTTCGGATACGGTGAGACCTGCTGCTTCGAAAACGGTTACAATCACGGTCATCATCTTCGCAAGGCCTTCCGCCGACTTGGACACAATGCCTGCATCGTCCGCGTACAGTATACCCCACATTGCCCTCCGTACGTAACTTAGTGGGTAAACCTTTACCCCGCTCTCGCCGTGGTCCTCCTCGAGGTGAACCAAGTCCCTCAAAATAGCTGGGTCTTCACTAAGGCGTATCAGCACGGCGTGCACCACAGCAGCGAAGAAGATATTGAACAGAAGTGGTGACAAGACACATCCCTGCCGCAGCCCCTGGGTGACGTCGAACCATTCCGAGTGCTCGCCGTCATCCGTTCGCACGCGGACTCGCATGCCTTCGTGGAACTGGTGGATAACGGTAAGCATCTTCTCTGGTACGCCGAAGCGTACGAGCACCACCCACAGTAGCTCACGGCCGACGGAGTCGTATGCTTTCTGCAGGTCGATGAAGCACATGTACAGGGCGATTTTTCCAGCTCGTCCGAGTTATGGCAGTCGGCGCACAACAAACAGCATGTCGACCGTTGATCGTGCAGGGCTAAAGCCGCACTGTTCCTCGGGGAGTATCCCTTTGGCCTCGCAGCAGTTACTGAGGCGGGACGCGACCATTTTCAGCAAAACTTTGCCTGAATGGGCAACACGCGAAATCCCTGGGTAATTGCTGCAATCAGAGCGATCCTTTTTTACATGAAGGACCTTAATGGTCGCATCTTTCCATTGCTGGGAGACGTCACCCGCTCTCCACACGTTGGCAAGAAGGTTGTGAATATACCGGATGAACTCGGGGTGGTCGATTTTCAGTTACTCGGCCGGAAGGTAGTCTGGTCCCACCGCTCTCCAGTTTGGCATACCCTGGACTACCGCCGTCATATCATCCATGGTCGGTTCATCTCTAAGCGATGGTGCCAACGGCCTTTGTGGAAATAGGGCGCAAATGGTTGGGTCAAGCTTAGACGACTTCGTGGTCAGGAGGGGGCAAAAAAATATCTCCCACCGTTCCAAAATGCGTACCTTGTCCCTTAGTACAGTGCCCTCCTCGTCCCTGATGAACTGTTGGCTTCTCGCCTTTCGACCGTCGAACCCCACCGTGGCCTTCCGGTGTTTGTAGAAACCCCGCTGGTCGTTGTCGGCGAGAAGTCTCTCCGTTTTCAGCGAGGTACTCTTCGAAGAAGGCGTGCAACGCTACATCAATCGCCCTTCGTAGATTCGCGCACGCCATCCTCAGCGTCTTCCACGCGGCTTTGTTATTTTTGATGCGCATGCCTCGTCGAGCATCCTCCTTTGCATCCCATGCCATTTGAATGGCGACTGAGATTTCCGCGGTCTCGCACCACCCGGGTTTGTGTGAGTGCCGTGGTGGGGGGGGGGGTACGTTTCTCGCTACTGCATCAAGAATAGCATCATCAAAGGGTTCAGCCATCTCAGAGATACTGTTCGGTTTCGAGGGAGGGAAGGCAGCTTTGAAAGGATCCGCGCCACGACTCGCTGCCTGCAATCTCCGTCGGATCGAAACTTCTGCCGGTCGAAAGGCCGATCTTTGCTTTTCGTTCGTACGTGTCTGTAGGGTGCAAAACGACCGCTGAGGCGGACCATTGCATATAGAATATTATGGTCTGAATCCGCCTTGGCTGGGGGCGGAAGCTGGGAGTGGACCTTTACATCATGCACGCGAGATCGGTGTGCTTAGCGTTTTTTTTTTTTTTTTTCTGCTCATCGCATTTATTATCTTCGCACATCGTCTTTTCTCTCTCCTTCCAACTCGGAACTCAGATCCGGGGTCACATAGCAGGCCCTTCTCCCCCCGTTCCCGCTACGGTACGTGCCTTTATTTTTATCGCGAGAAAATTTCAGCCTTTTCTTCCCTCGTCGACTCGCATCGAATTGGGACTACCCACGCTGCAAGGCGCTCTCAACAATTGAATCCTTTTTATTATTTTTTTTGCAAAAAAAGTCAAAGGTCCGACCCACATGGGGCTCGAACTCAGGACTTAAACACAAGTAGAATTCGAGGTTAACCACTTGAACCACCGGGGTCACCTGCTTGGGATGTAGTCAATCCGTTTCTGGTCGTTGCGGCTGCTGATGCCGTTGAATGTATGGGATATTCCATCCTAGCGAGCGCTAAAATACGTGTTCATGAGAGCGAGCCTATTGTCTGAAGCGAATGCCGGCAGGTTCCACGTACCCTACCGTCGCCGCACCCTTCCACCCTCTTTCCAGTCCGTGCGTTTGCGTCTACCAGTAGTACGAACAGTCATTCCTTCGTTGGGATCTGCTCAACCATGTGCCCCAATTTTTTCGAAAAGTCCTCTTTCGTCTGTGCGTTGAGGTTGGCTTCCGTTGGGGCATAGGCGACAACTAGGTTGACCGCACTGCTTTCACAAGTCAGCTCGAAGCGCATAGACATAAACCGTTCGTTATTTAACTGGAGGGTATAAACATACTTACGGCATATTGTTTCCTGCACTGCCACACCAACTCCGAATACTCCTTGCCTGCCTTCCGTTTCTTCTTGCCCAAAGCAGAAAAAGCGGTATCCTGCTGCAGAAAACTTGGTTTTCCCTGGTCTCCTAGTTTCCTGCAGGACAACGAAGTCACACAGCCCAGTTGTCGGGCCTTCGCCAGCACACACTCGGCATGCCCGTACCCGTTCCTCCGTAACACAGCCAGGGTACGCACATTGTAGATCGCTACCGTCACGAGTGCCGCCTTCTGTCTTGCTCGAGCCTCGCGTGCTGCAAACTTTGCTAGACGACGCGTGGTCCGACCCCTCCGTCTTTTTTGTCTCTTTTTCTCTTTTTTTTTTCCTTGTATCACGTTGAAGGCTCTCTGTTCTCTAGCCCGGTGCGTGCCTTCGTTTCATTTGGCTGGGTTCGGCTGTCCCAGCCCATCCCAACCCCGGCACTCTCGTCCTCGCTGTCGGGGTGTTTGCTTACCAACGCAATGCCCAACCTCTCCTCTCGAGCCATCCCACAGTAGGGGTGCGCCAGAAGTTCCTGAGCCCCTTACATTAAGAGCTCAATATCTCACCCCATAAAATACTGGGAAGAAATTCGGTTGTGCCACGCGACCGGCACGTGTACGCGCTAGTCCTAAAACGAATTAACGAATACAATTTTCATCTTCACTGGTGTGGTTCCTCACTCGAGGAACTCAACTGGTCAGAAACCTTGGTCCCACAAAGTGCAACCCCTACCGTGGGGTGACTCTTTCCCAATGCTGTACCCAATACGCTCTCCGCTGTGGCGATGCTCCTCCTCTGCTGTTGGAACGAACTCCTCGGCATTGGGGTTGAAAATAAAACTCATCGCCACCACCCCGCGCCGTCAGTAGTTCACCTACCAGACCGCACAGGGTTCCTCTCTACCGAGGCTGGGGCTCGTATGACAACCAGTAGACCGTCGTAGGTTCCGATGGACTCCGGCCCACCCCGAGATCGGGGCAGGCCGGGGCGAGAGGCCCTGTGGTCGATAAATACCAGGCACGATATCAACGAGTATATTTTTCACACAAAAAAAACTGTTGAACTGCACGACAAAATGATACAAATGACAATATCTGCAGTGCCATAAATCGTTGAAAGCTCGTGGTGTACCGACCCCCAGGCTGCCCCAGAGTTTCGCCGCACGCGACCCCTCTCTCGATCAAGAGTATCGTCATCTGCCTTGGAGTATCTTAGTTATCTGCTCTTGAGTATCATCGTATATCTGGCTTCGCTCAAGATGGTCCGATGATATCTCGGTGCCGCGATTTCACTTGGATGTGCTCGGGCATGATGCTTAATCGTTGTGAAATACCTAATAGCTATGCCAATGGAAACTCTAGGCCCAAAGTTATCTTTCCAATAGATTGCTATCAGCCGGAAACTTCCTCGTACCGCCGCTGTCGAAAAAACAAAAACAAAGAGAAAACAGGTTTGATGTTTTCTTCTTTTTTTTTCAAAGCTGTGAGGCGGCGCAATGTGTTTTTTTCAGGTTTCAAATTGTCAACACGCTGATAGAAATGAGCTCGTGCGACGATCGACGCTCGATCTCAACATACATTCAGCCCACGGCCAACCCGCTCGGTGTGCGGCAAGGCCAACGAATATAGATGACGTCCTCAAAGTTATCAGATGGATCTATCTATGGTCTAGGGGGCGAGAGCTTGCCGGCGGCGCCCTGCGGTATCCTCCCAAACCCGAAAAAAAACCCAATAATTGTTTGCTATTCGACACGGAGGGAGAAGTTTTGTCTTCTGTTTTGTGCACATCGGCGGCCAATTGTTTTTATATCATACGCCTGGTCAGCTCCCGCCACACATGACATCGGGCATGGTGTGAAGATGGTGACCTAAGGTAGGTCGGAGCCCCCAACGAGCGCACTCTGTTCAAAGTTCCTGACGCAGTCGTTGTTTTTGTCGATCGATGTCTGTCAAAAGGACTCTCGGAATCTCGCCGTTTCGAACCAAACATCGGCCTGAGTTTTTCTCAAGTCGATGTTGGCCAAAAATCAGCCCCAGCGTTGTTTTTTTCGGGCTTTTCCAAAGGTTTGGAACGTTTTTGTACTAAACGTGCCCATAGGAGCGTGTTCTACGGTAAAATAAATTTGTTTGCAAGGTATCTTTGAAATCCAAAGTTTTTTTTTATACTTCGCTTTCCCATTGACATAGATAGGTCTAAGGCCCCTTATTATTATAGGAATTTTTTGAAGGGGTCTCAGAACTGACTTTTTTTTGCCGAAAATCGGCTATTTACTCGACTGGACTGTCAAAAACACCGGTAGACTCCTCAGGATGCTCCCTTTAGTTTTCCGAGAGCTTTCTCGATCACTTTTACGTTTCTCCAGAGTCGTAGTAGGACTGTTCGTCCATACCCCTGGTATTTATTTCCAGTTCTAACAGACAAAACGGAAAAATGAGAACGAAACAAAAAATGGGAACGGACGGTTTTTTTTAGAAAGCAAACCAATTGTGTACAACTCCAAGAAAAAAAGTTGACAGTCCTGTGGGGCTGTACAGCAGCCTTCGAATGAGCTGTCGCTCAGGCTGGAAGTCCTCGGCATCGCCGCGGTAGCCAGCATCTAGAGAAATCACAATAGAGCCAGCGTATATCGCTTTTTGCGCCCACCCGAAGGCACGAGATGGAGCATGACCGTTCTGACGAGCTCCTCTCACAGGGCTGGCCAAGGGGTTTCGCAGGATCATT
This sequence comes from Nereocystis luetkeana, assembly GCA_031213475.1. Classification (NCBI taxonomy): domain Eukaryota; class Phaeophyceae; order Laminariales; family Laminariaceae; genus Nereocystis; species Nereocystis luetkeana. The sequence continues at coordinate 1,383,651 of JARUPZ010000025.1, read as the reverse complement.
TTGGTTCTCTGATACACCACATGGTTCTGGAGATACGGCTTGGTTCTCATTTTAGGCTTCGTTCCCATTTTTCAGATTTGTCTGTTTCCTTCTGAGGACATCATGGTTTTTTATCAAAAATCCTCCAAGATCCGGTATTTTTGGCCCCAGTTCTGACCAACAGCCTTATTTCTGAGCCTCCAGAGAAAACTGATTGGCTGCTCCAAAAAATAAACTACAACAAGGCCGTTTCCTATGAGATTCGATTTTTGAGCTTGAGATTTTGACCCGATCGCATTTTCCGATGTGAAGTTGGCAAATCGAAACAGTGTTCCTATAGTATGCGGAAAAGTCAGAAATCAGATTTATTTAATGTGTGTGTAGAGATTCGAGCAAACGCCGAGACCAACTGCTGTTGTTGTGGGTTGGCGCCGCGAAGAGACGCGCTGGGTGCGCTGTCCTGCGCGTAGGACCCAAGCCTGCGAGCCAAGGCTGACTGCCTCTGGTATGGCGGCAAAGAGAGGTGGCGAGTGCGCCAGAGCCAACCTGTCTTTGTATTATGTGTTCCATTTTGGGACTGGCTGTTCCTGCTGCTGTACAGCAGTGTAGTCCACGAGTACTCGTACGTATCCACGGAGAGGTCCGTGCCGAGTTCGCCTTTCTTGGGCTCGAGGCCCGAGCCCGCACCAGGCGACTGTAGTCTGGCCACGGAACATAGATAGGCTGTTTCCTATGCGGTCCGATTTCGAGCTTCAGATTTGTGTTTTTCGATGTCGAAAACGAATGACCCTGCTCGTGCAATTCAATTGTGCAAAATCTGACCGGCATTTTTCGATTTGAAAATCCTATGACCCAAGCCATCGGATTTTGGACAAAAATCCGACGACCTCGGTCATCTGCTTTTCAAATCGTAAAACGGGATGCTCTCTAAATTCAAAATGTTATCCATGACAGCAAACAGCAGCAGAACGATCGATGAGTTGGTTGGTGACACAGCGGTATAGCGACGTTGCTTCGCGACCGACGCTCGGGCGGCGGGCGGCCCATCCCTCCGTGGCCAGACTTCAGTCGCCTGGCGCGGGCTCGGGCCTAGAGACCAAGAGAAGCGCACTCGGCACGCACCTCTCCGTGGATACGTACGAGTACTCGTAGACTACACTGCTGTACAGCAGCAGCAGGCAGTCACAAAATGAGACACAATATACCAAGACAGGTTGGCTCTAGCGCACTTGCCACGTCTCTTTGCCGCCAGACCAGAGGCAGTCAGCCTTGGCTCGCACGCTTGGGTCCTACGCGCAGGGCAGCGCAGCGCGTCTCTTCGCGCGGCGCCAGACCACATAGACAGCAGTTTTTGGTCTCGGCGTTTGCTCGAATCTCTACACACACATTACATCTGATTTCGGATTGTTTCGCGTAGGAAGTCTGTATCGATTTGCCAGCTTCACATCTGAAATGCGATCGAGTTCAAATCTGAAGCTCAATAATCGAACCGCATACATACGATGGTAAAACCTATCGTATTGCCCCGCTTTTCGTTTTTGCACAATGTCATGGTATATATATGCAATACATGCAATGCACCTTGATCAAGTCCTTCCCAAACGCACACGCCCTCACTCAGCCCGTAAGCGTCGGGGTAAGAAGACCGACAACTACCCGTCTCTGCACATATTACTATCATACCGGTCAATGCGATGCACGGTGTACACGCTTCCGCGCTCGCTGCCTGTGCCACGTATGAAGCGCTTGTGACCTCCGCTTCGCTTCCAATGTTGAATCAGAATTCACGAAATGTCTCTGATCCAGAATTATTCACGAATTCCTGGCCCAGCGAGCGGCCGCTGTCCGGTTGCAAGCCACAGGCCCTGTCTGTTCGCGTGTCCTACCAGTCTGCCAGGACCGTTCCGTGCGGTATCCACTTGGTACTCCCACAAGCCCGATCGCCTATAAACAGCGCCCGCTGCTGCTGTAGATGCGACACGCACCGCCTTTCCCAGTGACGCAGTCGCTGGGGTCGAAACCATTAAACGTTTACCATCCGCAAATCCCCTCCTTTTCTTGACTATTTTCAAGACTAATAATTCCTTCTTTTTATAGCCACCCCTCTCCATTTCTCTTACTTTGTCCAAGTGAACCGAATTTGGCTCTGAAGCCTAATCAACTGTCAAAGCAATGTTGTAGCCAAGTAGTTAAGAAACACAACGTAGCCTGGGTTTCGATATTTTCTACAAGTGATAGTTTATGACTCTTTCAAGTCTGCGTTGAGGTCAGCCTTCACACGTGGCCATTTGTCTCCCACCCAAAACCCTCTAGAGGGTATCGAGTTATCCTCTCGTGTGTGCCGGTTATACGGCTTTAGAGGGAAAACACCCCTGTAAAGGGTTGCCTAGTTACCCCCTAGAGTGGGTGCTATCCAGCGGATATCGTGTTATCCTCTCGTGTGTGCCGGTTATACGGCTCTAGAGGGGAAACACCCCTCTAGTGGGTTTTGCCTGATAACCCACTAGAAGAGTGGGTGCTATCCAGAGGATATCGTGTTATCCTCTCGTGTGTGCCGGTTATACGGCTCTAGAGGGAAAACAACCCTTTAGGGGGTTACCTAAATACCCGTTAGAGTGCGTGAAAACCTCTAGAGGATATCGATTAATCCTCTTCTTGTGTGTGCCGGTTATACGGCTCTGGAGAAAAAACACCCCTCTAGAGGGTTACCTAAATACCCGTTAGCGTGGGTGAAAACCTCTACCAGGTAGAGGATATCGATCAATCCTCTCGTGTGTGCAGGTTATACGGCTCTCAGACTGTCTGGAGGAAAAACACCCCTCTAGAGGGTTTCCTAAAATCCCGCTAGAGTGGGGGAAAACCTCTAGAGGATATTGTATTATTATCCTCTCGTGTGTACCGGTTATACCCTCTAGAAAAAAAGCACCCCTCTAGAGGGATAACATTATACCCGAACCCTCTGTAGGATACCAGTGCTTTCCTCTGGAGGCATGAACCTATAATTAATGTAGAATACCCTCTGGAGTGTTCCGAGTAAAGTCAACACACTAACTATAGGCTTCAATTGGTACCCTCTGGAGCGTAACTAATAATAATGAGGAAAAGCAATTATCCTCTGGAGGTTTACAAGACTAGGTGATGAACACTGCAGGGGTATGCGGCGATACCCTCCAGAGTGTAACCCATAGGAATCGAGCAAAAATACGCTCTGGAGTGCATAATGTCTATGGAGGGACACAGTTGGAGAAGCACTCTGGAGGTATAAGGCAATACACTCTAGAGCGTCAAGAAGGGGAATATCCTCAGGAGGGATAGGGTAGAGTATTTCTCTGGAGGTATATAAATTCACCTAGAGAGAGGGGTACATGCAAATAACTTACCCTCGGAGGGGTTTTAGTCATTTGCTCCAGAGGGAAGCATATTTTACACCAACCCGGCCCTGCTCGAACAATAAAATATGCGGTATAGATACTGGTCCTAGACAAAGACTATAATAGCGCGAAGCTATATTTTCACGTAAACGGCGAAGCGCCTGTACTATACACATATTGCACGCTTCGCGGTGTTCGATGGGGTCCATCTTGCTGTTGTGCCACACCTTTCCTGTGGTCTAATACTACATACGCGTCCACCCAGCTTCTTTTTCACCCACTCGGTCCAGCACGAACCATATGCGCCATAGCTACTGGTCCTAGACGAAAAATATAGCGTACGTATCCACCCAGCATACTTTACACCAACCCGGTCCTGCACAAACCGCATGCGCAATAGCTACTGGTCTTATTAATAGACGAAAAGGGCATAGCGCGGAGCCCTGTTTTCACGCAAACGGCGAAGCGCCTGACTACTATACACATAGTACACGCCTCGCCGAGTTCGATCTGGTCCCTCTTGCTGCTGCACACATTTCCTGTTACATCTTTACATACCAGGTACGTGTTCACCCAGCATATTTTACACCAACCCGGCCCTGTACGAACCATATACGCTAGCTACAGGTACACGTCACATTAGTCTACGGGACGTGATTTTTTTTTCAAGCGCCAATGTCGGCACCGAGTCTACGCACGCGGCTTTGGTGATGTCGCCAAATTCGCTACAGCTCCCCTGCCCTCTTCCCTCTTGTAAGGTTGAATCAAGCTCGACCCCTTCGCCTGAAGAGTTCTCCCTCCCCTCGTCGGAAGGATTCCCCTCATGGGCGACCGGTGTGACTTCGTCCTCGGAGCTCGTATCCCCATCGCGCTCGCCTTCCCCATCGCCGGTCTCGTCGTTCTCGTGTTCTTTTGTTATGATGTGGAGAGAATGACGTCGTATTCGGGGGGAAAAGCCACAGCTTATCAATTCATACGATCCAACAGAAAAGTGGGTAATCTTGAGCCGAAATGCATAGTGGAGGTACTGAAATCGGGCTTTCGATCGATGACCACAAGCGCATTCTTACATTAACGTCACCACTACGAAATTCGTAATTAATTATGTGATGAGTCATTGAGCATGTCGGGTGCTAGGCAAATATCGGAGTTCTGGAACGGGGGGGCGTCGCAAAATAAATGAAGAAACATATTTGCAATCAGGTTTCACTCATGTAACGTGGTTATAGTTCGAAATTTAGGGAAAAAATCACGTCCGACGCGAGGTTGCGTGTAACCGAGGGTCGCTTCGCGACAATTATTGAGCCGCCACAGCTTATCGCAGCGCTTTGATATCGTGGTATGTCTCGTCGAGGTGATTTTCTGCTGTCTGTGTGGCACTACGTCGGTGCACATAAAGTAAAGAGGAAGAGACTATCATTAAATCTTCAGACAATAATATCCGAGGTTTTCTTCTTTCGAGAAAGTTATGAGTGATCCATGTTGAAGATCATGCTGCACATTGTCGGATGGCAAGAGAAATAATAATAATATCCTGTATATATCAGTAGTACGGTCGTACTCCCTGTGAACACCTGCTACATTATTCGGTATACCACGTGCCGTAGTTTACGCACTAACCTCTATCAGAAAAAACTGAATAAATTCGAATTCCGCACGTCTATCGGAGCATATCGCAGGATTGCGTGAACAAGACACAAACGGAATCTTGCATAATCGATTGCCACCCTGTTCCATGACTCGCATCGGTACGTCAATGCAAGTAAGTGATTGGTACCACATATCGGCTACAAATCAACTGCTGGTACACCTTTCAACAATAAATAAGGCTCTCTAATTGAAACAGGTTCCAGTTCAACGTAAACGCACCGAATATGCAGGGCGTGCACTCCCTGAGCCCATCGGCTTCGTCGAAATCTTTGGCAGCCTTCTTGAAAATGTCGCCTCCAGGCATTTTGCAATTCATGTAGGAAATTGCTACTGAACCTTAGAAGTTGCATGATTAGCCGTTCGCGCGTATTTTATATGTACGTCCTTGTTAAGTATATAGGCCAGTGACTCCCCTGGATGCTACCAGGATCTACAGGACTATTTTGGCATTCATTCCGCACTCTGATACTATATACCTTGGTAACCTGAATATAGGAGGGTGACTCGACGTTGATGCATGCCAACAAAAAAAAGAAAACTTCGGGGGTTATTGTTTATGTTTAATGATACAGGAAACTGTCCGATATCTTTGTCACGTTTGTGATGTTGGGTAGAGGGTATAGCTACCCAGTTAAGAGGCACCGTCGCCGTCAGAAACATTCGGGAAAACAAGTACCACCCCGTACGGTAGCATCCCTCTGTTGATGTTCAACAGTTGGTAGTGTTTGTGGTGTTGATGTTTGTTGGTGGTGGTGTCGGTGGTGTTGGTGGTGGGGGTGGTGCTGTTGTTGCTGTTAACCTATGGTGTCCAGTTAGAATCAGCGTTTTTTCCACACAGTCCAGCGTCCAGTCAACCTGTGTAGGTCTAGAGACTCAAATGTTTGTGCTGCATCGAGGCCACCCAGGTTTTTAGATTCCATCCACTGAAATATTCGGTTACGTGCCTTCTACTGCGTGCTGTACGCTCTTTGCTTCTTCTGTGCGTTCAGTAGGTAGGTGTGTATCGTTCCGCTACATGCCGTGTAGTTTGTGAAAATGTTCTACTCCGTCCTGTAGGTCCATGCAATATTATGTCGTTTTGTTTGTACTGGCACATCACAGTAGGTCTCTGTGCTTGTTGTGCAGATTCCAGTAGAACCCTGCCGCTACCAGTATATTCCCGATCTCTATTCACTCGCGCCCAGTAGGGCCTCCGGGCCCTGCTCGGTCTAGAGGGTGCCCCCTGCGTAGATACACACAAAATCACGGTATGTTTGCGCTCGCATGAACTAATGGGTTTTCCCTTACCCCCACTTGATATTACCACTCGAATTTTGTATCATACCCCCGTTTACGTTCCTAACCCGATTCGCTTACACCATCTCCAAGGGTTTCTCTTACGACCCTGGGCATGTCTCCGCAACAACACGTGTTACCCCAGTGCACTCTTCTTACTCCCATGAATTTTTCTACCTCAGGTACTATTTTGGTTTCCGCCCGCCCCCATTTTCCCACCAACAAGTAAGTGCCCTTTGTATCCCAAGTAATTTTTAATGCATTTCGTGCCCCCATCTTTCTCACCCCCATGCTGTCCTACACCAGGTAGGTGGTGGCTGGATCAGGGATCTATCTCCGTCATGAGGAGAAATGCCCAGGCCCAGGGCCCCGTCTACACGAACCATATACGAAAGGGGGGGAAGAGCGGTTGGCGCGTTGTATTCACCGTCAGGCAGTCGGAACAGTTCGACGCGCTTTACCGACAGCAGATGGCAGGGTCGGGCCTCGAGATGGGCTTTGGGGAGGGCCTTAAAATGCGAACGCCTTATTCGTGGCGTGTTCTGAAAGGGGAAAAAAAAAAGAGCGAGATAGACCGAGGTATTATGTTGGCTGCCCTCTCTTGGGGGTGAATGACTGATTAACTAGTCTTGGTGGTAGTGATGGTGATGCCTTAAAAAAAAGGGACCCCCTTACCAAGTTTGGGTTCTCACAATAAGCTAGTGAAATTGCAGTGCGGGGGATAAATGGGCAGTGAGCAGGAGGGAAATGCGTGGACGTACCCGTTCGTCTGAACTTTCAGCACCCCTTGCCTCAATTATAGCTGGGATGTAACCGTCAATCGCAGTTCCATAGCGGCGCAAGTGCCATTCGATGAACCGCAACTTCACAATCGTTTGGTTTTTGGAACTATTGCGTTTCCTAAACGAAGGGCTACTCGACTACGAAGATGTTCACCTGAACACACGATACACCATACTCGTATGATATACGCGATACAACTTGCCATGAGCGCTGGCGTAGGGCGTCGACCCAGCTCGTAGGATATTTGTGTTACTCGGTCAAACCGATACGCATCCAAAACACACGATAAACTTGTTATGACGTACCGGTACACGACACGACTTGCCATGAGGGCTAACGTAGAGCATCGACCCGTTGGGATACTACCGCATGAAGTACATATATCAATATACTCGGCCGTTTGACTGGCTACAGCAGTCAGGGAGGCGCGCTACTACCGTACGACAGTAAATGAGTAGTAGCGTAAAGTGCCGATGCCGGCTATCGGTCACTAGCCCTTTTTGGAAGCTACAGAAACTTGTCTAAGGTGCCGATCACGGCGGACGATCAGAAACACGTGTTGGGCACGAAATAGACATATCGCCCAAATAGTACCCAGTACGATGCCATGGGGTATTGTCTCCCTCCGTACAATACGTAGATTCTCTAGATCAGACCACTACCACACGTACGCAGTAAGCATCGTGCTGCATACGGATCTGGCCGACCTCGACGTAGGCAGCATCGTTTGGGCCGTCAAACGTCTCCGCGGCCACCCCTGGTCCACTAAAATCCACATCTCCTCTCACCACAGGTCGCTTGAGGGTATCACTAAAGTCGGCGAACACAACGCTCGCGTCAAACGCCGGCGGGAGTTCCTTCATACTTCACCAAAGGATAGATAAACGATCGGCAGCCCTTGTTGATGTCGTCACTATTTCGCGGTAGGGCTGATCATGGAATAGCTACCGGCTATCGGTGCTTGTCGAAAACGAGTAGTTCCTTCATACTTCACCAAAGGATAGATAAACGATCAGCAGCCCTTGTTGATGTCGTCACTATTTCGCGGTAGGGCTGATCATGGAATAGCTACCGGCTATCGGTGCTTGTCGAAAACCAGTATACCAAAAAGCAAATAATCGAGCGGTTCAACTTTTCATGTCTACATCGTCCGAAATATGTTCATAATTTTGTGGGGTACGCGTAAAAAACAAAATTCGATATGTAGTCACGTTTCGATAGAGTGCACGCGCACCGCAACCTTCACGTTTTCCATGCAACCCTCTTAAGTCGGTTGGCCGCCTAGCAGATGTTGTAGTGTGGGTGACATGTATGTGCAAAGTACCTGGTATAAAACGCTGATCCCTGGCGCCCTGGCAAAGCTGTGTTGCGACCCCAGGTGAACATGCAGTGCGACCGAAGCCGACGACATGCCGGTGTTCCTTTCAGTTTGAGAGCGTGTGATAGCCTATAGCTCTGCACCTCACTCAAAAAATGGACTTCTATAATATTCGTTGGCGTTGCGCAGGAAACCAAACCCATGGCGGTGGTGTGGTGTTGATGTACAAAGCGAAACCAGATCTCATGCATAAAACGTTACGACCACTGCACGAACGAGTAGGGTATGCCACGCTCACCTGGGTGGCTCTGAGCGGCCACAAAGCCGGGACGTTGAAGTGGCCCTCTACTCCAGTACCCATGGGTTCACGAGTGTATCCAGTGGTCTACAAGCTTATAAACAGCCTACCTTTACTAGAAGAGTGGGAATGACACACGGGACAGATCTACGGCGGCGGTGGCCAAGCTCCTATCTGCATTGAGCTACGTATTGCATTCACGGTCGTTGTATTGTCCTGGATGTGGTATTGTCGTCCTCAGCCACTTCATATAGTACTAAAGGCATGTACCAGGCCAGCTGGACCAGAACAGGCGACAGGTTGTTGTGCCAGTCGGCGGCGACCCCAGGCTCACAACAAGCCTGGGATGACCCCGGGAGCACAGGAACAATACGCTTTCAAGTACAGTGATACCAGCCACAGCGCACCACAGCAGGACGATGACCTGCACCAGTACTACAAGGTTAGGACCGATTTCATTAGGTAGTTGGGTTTGCAGTGCTAATTCATTATTTGAGCCATATTAAAGTATGGTACATGTACTAGGTAATTATGCGGATAGAACCTGGGACATGCGAGTGTTCCCCTCCCCCCTGGTACTTTAGCGGGTGGTCTATTAGTGTTACATACATAGGTATGATGCCTACGTGACGTATTGGGAATATTGTTGAGCTTTGACGACCACTTTGTGTGTGCGTTTCGCGTGATCAAAAATATATTATGGCCGGGTCACTGCAGCTTGTTCGAACTGTACAGTGCAACACTTAGATGGGCCCTTCCAAGCATTCCTCACTGCCAGGACAAGCACGACGAAGCCAACGATTTACGTTGACCCAGACATCAAGCGGCGTTTTCGGCGACGGCGACCCCACACACTTCCATATTGTGTACCGATGACAGCAAATCATACACCAGTCGAACGAATACGCCGTTGCACCGCCCTGCGTCGGCGTTGGTCTCCTCCCGCTCGCCAAGCGATTCTAAAGCACTCAACTCGACTCAACCGCGTCTCTATCTCCTGTTTTCACATACGTTTCTACCTCTTCGTAACATGTACAGCAACCGACAAACGCGCACACAAACGCATAGCAACGACAACAAACATGGCTATCTTACTGTCAGGATCAGTAAAGGGAGACGACAACACCACACATACAGACGACGGTAAAACTTACTCCAGCCGAACAATACGACGACGCACCGACCCGCGTCGACATTGGCCTGCTTCACTTTGACAAGGCTCCCTTCGGTTTTTATTGTTCTGGCGTCTGAAACAGGCAACCGAGCACAACCTCGCTTCTATCTCCCTTTTTTTCATACGTTTCTACCTCCTGGTATCACAGGAAGCAGCTAACAAGTGATGAATATTCTAGAAGTACGCCAGTGAGCTGTGAGTATGGCACTTTCATGTGCGGCGGGACACACACGTGGAACACTCGCATGGAAGAAGGTATGTTTAGTTTTTGGGGGTTTTGTGTCCCGGATGTAACAGTCATATCGACCCCGACCAACGTACTAGGTGAATCCTCGTCCACTCCCTAATGAGGCGTTCTACGACAGAGGTTCACCCTCATTTATCTGAGTGTCCTCACTCAAGGAGCTCCAACCTCACCCGAAAACTGATTTCAGCAGAAATCAGAGTGCATTTCCGAGTAAAAATCGCGTGGCCCGAGTACACAAAATGTCATTTTTCGAAAGAATATTGGCACTTCGACGGTTTTGGGTTAAGGAACCCCGTCATTCAGAAAATAAAATGACGGAAACGTGCTACCTCTATCGTAGAACGCGTCTCACATGGTACTACACGAGAGTCTTTCCAACCTCCACCGTGAGTGCCGGTTACCTCTCCTCTTGTTGTGTACCACCTTTCACGATCATGAGAGCGTGTATGTCGAGACGCTATCGGCTAGGGGCCACCGTTCCAGCAGTTGTTCGGATGTCGGTGTACAAGGACGGGTGGGCGCAGAATCTTGCCCGCTGCAGGCAACGGCCTTAGGCAGAAAAGCCAGCCTCTTGCAGAGGCGAGGGTGCGGAGGCCGGGGAAGCACAGGTGAGCCCTGCCATCGCTGTATTGAAAGAGACGAAAACCAACTACTCAGCTGGTTTGTCGAGCAACCCCAGCAGACGAGACGCGAAGGATTTCGTCAGGGCGACCTCGTCCATGACCGTGCCAATTAGCCCAGGCATTGATGAGCGGATAGGAGTCATTGCATGTGATGAATCGGAATAGCCAAAGAAAAAATAGCATGTGGCGATCGTGGAATGACGGGTAGCGGCGATATTCTATATCTTTCTCGACAGAAGGGCACCCACAGTAGGTTATGTCGGGCTGTCGCAGGCAAAAAAACGCCCCATTGTGTTGATGCTTAAATGTTGTACACGACTAAGGGTTTAGGAATAGAGATATCAGCAAGAATAACACTTGGGGGAAAACCACTCAAACCTCCGGAGAAGCGAACGCCGTGACGTCTGCCGACGACAGAAGCCAATAGGTTGCGCTTCATTTTCGCCGTGTTCAGACAACCCACAATGATATGTGGAATCGCGTCTTCGGGCGAGGGAGAAACCGAGGCAGTTCCACCGCCACGCGCTTCGCCCGGACAAACACCGCCCAGGTGCACACATCGATTTACTCTCGGCACTTGTCTGGTTATTTTCCCTTTCTCATTCGATTACTACGTTTGCCCTCCTTTTATCTCTCCCTTCTCTGACAGTCATACCTCAGCTCCTGGGTCACACAGCAGGCTCTCTTCCCCCTCCTCACTACGGATCTGGCCTTGGTTTTTTCTCAAGAGAAAAGTTCAGTCCTTTCGGCCGTCGTCGATTCGCGTCGAACTGAGCCTACAAACGCTACGCGCTCTCGGCAATAGTATATTGTTTCGTGCGTCGAATTGAATCGTCTGCTGCTATAAATACACAGAGGTTGAGTAACATTCAACCATCGATGATCGATAATGGTATGTCAATTTTGTAAGCGAACCGGACGCTGAAAAACATATACCGGCGAGCAACATATCCTAAACTTCCATTATTTCTAATCGTAGTAGCACCGTTGCTTCCCCCCCCCCCCCCCCCCCCCCCCCCCTGCTACCCGTTCACGGTCTCATTTGGGTTTCGATAAAGGCCGACGTCGTCCATGTCATCCCCCCAAGATCTGCCCCCCTCATCAAACCTTTGACATTGAAAACGACACCCAAACCTGTAACCGAAATGTGGTCGGAATCGGAGTCGTTCGAAACAAAACCTAGAACACCAGAGTCGCCTCAATGCCATTGAGCGTAACGTCACCTGACCCTGTCCCCCTACCCGAAGCGTCCCCCTCTGACTCCTTCCTCGAATCCGACTCTCCCCCGCCACCCTCCGCACGTATTTTGCTTACAGCTACACCTTTTGCACCAACGGCTGTCCTTCGCGGTTTTCTCGGGGTCACAGCCGCACGTCAACAAGGGCGTCCTCCTCTCGGGACAGAGAAAACCGTGGTCAGAAACCTCTATGATTTAGGTGTCCGCCGTTAGCGAAGGGTCCCGGTCAGTCTTCCTCCCCTGACCAAACGGCACCCACCCCTCAACCTTGAACTCTAACTTAGGCTCCTCGTCTTCGAGTCGGCCCTGTCAAATGAGGAAGACAGCCCTTCTTCGTCGAACGTGTTTGGCGAGGGACTTGTTGGGTGGCGAGCAGTTGGTAGGTTTTCCCTTACCCAGTGTCAACACTATAGCCGCGATCTTCCTGACGAACTGTTCGATGTTACCGTCGTGGGCGGGGATGTCCCGCGGTGACTACATTTTAGAACGTGTTGAACGAAGCATGTAGCCAAATCCTCAACACCCTCGGAAAGATCCACTGTTCACATCTAACTGAATTTTGAAAATATTGGGTCTGGAGAAAGACAGCGGTGACCGTACACGTTTCAGAGCGAACTTCAACGTATTTAGGAACGACAGATGGAATACCGTAGGGAGGAAGCTGCAGCCTGTCCAAAACGCACCTCTGCGTAGTCCTGCGGACACCAGCTGCTAAACCCGTCTGAGGACCACGCCGATTTCCTCCCGTCCTAAGGTTGGCAGATTGATCTGTGCTTTCCGCTGACCAGGAATTTTCTGGTACCTCGACCCACCATCTGTCGCACGTTTACTTCCATCGCCCCTTCGCCTCAAGGGGAGTGATGCGCCCGCAGATCATTGCCGGCAGGACGATCATCCTCAAGTCGGCGCCTACGGATGACGTAAGCCACCTTTAGAAGCGCCTGTCCGCAGTCCTTTTCGGAGTTAACCAGAACTTGAACGGCGGTAGTGGCCGCTTCGACGATGCCTGGCCCGCGTGAAGTATGAACCCCAACACCAATACGCTGTACAGGTAGCCCATGAAAAACGTATTTGCGCTCCTCGAGTGGCTCACTCTGCTCCTCTTCCGCCGTGCCCCTACCACCCGTCTGCAGGAGAGTGAACCCGAGTCCGACTGGAAGCGGCGGACCCCTCCGTTGTTAGTCCTCCCGGCGTCCCCTTCCACTTTCCCCCAGATACCCCTCACATATTCGCGGTAGACCTCGATTTCACCAGTTGTGATGACAACACCCGTCCACAAAAACAGTGTGCGAATATTCTCATCGTATGCGTGCACGTTCCACCCCCCGTCCGAATTCCTGTCGACCTCGATAGACAGGTCCTTCTCCCTATCCTCGAACAGGGAGTGGGCGGCGCCAGCAATCACCCAGACGTTCCCCTAGCAATTCCCCGAGTACGGAAATTGTACCACTCCGTCATCGCCGCCCTCCGGCGACGCCCTGAGAACAAAATGTCCCTGGGAAATTCAGTAGATCCTGCGGTCACTCGTACCCCAGTCATCGCCCATCTTCCCTCGGAAAAAACAGTTGCTGTGCAAGCTTCGACGTCTAAGGGACCCATTATGACCGGGTGCGCTGTATTTGGCGCCGGGGCCGGCAACGGTACCACGGGAGCCTTCGAAATAGACGCCATGAATTTCAATCGTTCAACGGCGTCTTTCTTTAGACCATCCGGAATCGGGGCCTACGCCCAGGGAATTTTCTATCGCCATCGCATCTCGTGCCGCGTTAGGGTTGTCCCGTAGCGACGATTGGCAGTTCTTGCCGCCGGGAGGGGATATGTGGACGTCAGGCCGAAAGTTGTGTTGCACTTACCAGCCTTTGCTGCTCTTCCCGACTGCTCCTGGGCCTTGATCACCTCAGCTAGATCTTGTCGATCGTTGCTGTTTTCACACCATGGTTTGTATTATTTTCCCGAGTTCTAGCCCGCTCTATGCAAACAACGAGCAACTCCACCTCGTTACGAAGCCACTATCTGTACAGCTCACGAACAGAAGGGCCAATAATCCCCGCCGTACCCTCATTAAGCGCTTATTGCTGGCCACCACCATGTATATTCACGGCCTCACATCCAACGAGGTCGGTCGCGATAGCGTCCGAGCAGACGCCGGGCACGAAATGTGTCGATTCTCCCGGCATGTTGGCATGCCTAGGCCCTGCCACACGAAGCGAACGTCAGGGCTCGCAGTGGTTACGGGTGGTAGTGCATTAGTGGTGTAGCCTGAGCATAATATAGTGCTCTGAAAAGCAAGGACTATAGTATCTGAAATCCAACGAAGTTGTAACTGCGGAATCCGCCGACGACCACGTCAACCACCTCTGAAAAGGATTGAATATATACTATTCCGCATACCCCCTCCCCCCTCAGCGTTTCACAATGAAAAATACTTGGTCGTTCGACCAAGCGCACGCTTGAGGCAAACTACCGTACAAAACTACCGTACAAAGTATAACAATAAATAGTGTGGAACTACATAGATTTTCGAATCATTCCTCACCTTCACCAGCGCTGACCATCACGTACGGCAAAGTAGCGGCCACCCCGCTCATCATATCCTCCAGCACCTCTTGTGTAACATTCTCGCTTTCTTCGAGCAAGTTGCACAGCAATATGTGCCTTTCCTGGCCATGGCCTGCGGTATCGGCAGAGTCGACGGAGAACCTGACTCGCTTCTTACCCCGGTCAACCGCTCGCTACTAGGCGTTCAAGGCGCCGTGGGTAGCCCACTGCCGGACAGGGCGGGAGGTGACTTTCGCGGTGTCGATGGACGTGGCAGAATGTGATTTCCGTGCACTGTGGAGCAAAACATGCCGGGATGTCCAACCAGGAAAACCTTAGGTTGGGTAAGCGAGTAGATGCACAACATCCCCGGTTCTGCCGCTGACTACACGCTTGGTGGCCACGCCAATCTGTACCATTCGCCGCCATGATGAATCGGGTTCGTCTTACTGCGAGAACGAACAAAACCTACGCATTCAACTGTATGCGAAGCCATCAGCCTGGAAGCGTTGCGATCCACGTGAGGCTCTCATTCTGTGCCCGCCCAAACTTTGCACGCTATCACTCTGTTCTCCCTTTCAGGAGGGTGGAATGTGTGTCCTCGTACCTTCCATTCTCCATACCACCACCAGCCTTGCCCGTTTTTGCCTGTCGCTGCGCCACATACCTCCGCCAACCTCCGCGCCACCTTAAATCATACATACCATAAAGCCAGCTTGAAATCGGCATGCGGAAGGAGAGGGTGACAGGAGCATAGCCCGCGGCATGACGTATCGTGCTCTCGGGATTCGCGTTGTGGTTAGAGAAAAAATGGTACTGTAGTGTTCACGTCTAGGGTGGAATTTTATACAGAACGCACGTCGTGCAGCCCGATCTTAACATTCACTCACACACTCGACAAGCAGCCGGACATGCGCTTACTTTACACGCTGTGTGGAGGCAGTAAGGCAAGTGGACTGATGTTGCTGCTGCTGTTGCTCCTGATGCAGGACCTCAACATATTCCGTCTACTTGTTGTGGGGGTATGTGGCCATTGGACCTTATGTCTTGACACCGTGATACCATACTCGTCTTCACCGCCACATCAACTCCACGACACGTGGTACTTGCAGATGTTACCGACAGCCGATGTACGAAGGAATACACAGCAGCACAAATATGTTGAATGTTACTCGAGCCATACTTGTGCGCATCTGCATGGAATGTTCTCGAGTATTTTGCAATAAATAGGGAACACACTTGGCTCTCGTTCACCGTGCTCGTCGTTGACGAGACAGAAGAATATCGCGTTGACGGAAGTGGCGGGATCATCAAGCAAGGGCTGTCTCCTTGATGTATTCGTGTAGCGGTACGCACGCACAAATGTGGGTATCACGTCTCCCACCATGGCTACTAGCGCCAACCCCATTCATCGCACAGTTCCTCAATAACTATACGGCACACCTTCTGCTGTTGTGGTCATACTTGTCCTTCCCCCGCGGCGTGATAAGCCTCTGGTTTCATGTGCTTTTGCGGATGCAACTACTGTGGAGCGAAAACAGAGGTTTCCACGAAACCCCGGTTTGGAAGCTCATTTTATTCAGGTGGTTTCTCTGGAACCATGCCATACCTGCAGCAATACCCATGGTCACCTCTAAGACCCTCTCGCCCACCCGCTCTTTTCAAGGATTCAATACCTCTCAACAAACTCCAGATTTCCGTTCAATGTTCCCCTTTTGCTTTCTTTTGGTCATTAATTAATCTGAAATGTTTTTGTTACTACGTGCTCGATCTCATCCACAGTTAGCCTATCATATAATACACACACCCAATATAAACTGCCAACCTATACCCTGTAAAAACTACCGTACTTTAACCCCACTTCGAATCATTATATTCCTCTGTCTCATAAGTCTGGGTACCTATGTTGGGAGAGACCGTTAACGGTTTCGGAAGTCTTCGGCGATAACTTCTTCGAAATCTTGAGCGGTTTTTTGGGTTGAAATACTTTTCTGCGCTCTAACCTGCATGGTTTAGCGGCTAACAAAAACGTAGTCAGGCCGAAAATGGCAGTGTGTGACCCCTTTCCAAAGGGGGGGGGAGGGGGAGGGAGCACGTTCGAAAAAAAAGCTAGAAACCCCCAAGAATTATCCCTAACCCTAGACCTAGCACCCTCGCTACTCAACGACCCATGTCGAGTCCCCCCATACTAAAACCGGTAAAATATTGACCCCATACTAAACCCAAGGCACTTGGGGGTCCCACACTAAAACCAATACACTTGGGGGCCCTAACTAACTCCAATACACTTACGGGGTAAAAAAAAGTGTCCGTTAGTGTCGGAGGAAAAAAAACTTTTTCTTCCTCGTCATCACTCGGACTCGATGCCATTCAGGCCCAAGGCTCGTCGAAGGCCTCCTTATCGTATTTTACCACCATCTCCAACGTTCCCGCCCTCTGCCGCTTGCTCACCAAGTGTATTGGTTTTAGTTGGGGTAGGTTTGGGGTGGTAGCCAAGGAATTATCACAAGAATTCTCATAAAAATTATCAAAAAAGTTCTCAAAAATATTCTCAAAAAAGGGCCAAAATTGGAATATTTTGAATTTATTTTATTATGGACAACTAACTTTTTTTTTTTTTTTCCATCGGCTTCGGCGGCGCTTCTTTTTCCCAACGAACCCAACTATAGGATGATCGGAATAGAGTGCATACGCGAACAATTCAAAGTCCATAGGTACCCAGACTTATGAGACCGAGGAAGTATATGTGTTAGTCTGATAATATAAGGGATATATATATGTGTATAGAACTGACTACCGGATAACAAAAGGGCCAGTATGGGGCAGGCGTATACAGTACAGGACACCTAACAAGAAATAGGGATCTGAGCTCAGCTTAGATTTCCTATCATTTTTTCAAAGATTTTTTCTTATTGATCCTGTTTCTTACTCTCGACGGACAGAAATAGAGCGGCTTTCCCATTTAGATGTTGAAAATGTGTTCACTCATATTAATGCCGCTATAGACTGTACGCCCGTCGCTGGTCACGCATGCGCACGTTCGGCACCCGAGTTCTTCCGCGTGAACTCTTTCCGGTGGGCACTGGCCCGGGAGCACGTGCTCAGTAACGGAGTTGGAACGTTTCCGCTTACGCCCCTTCCCCTTGCGTGAGTGCTGAGTCCCGGCAATGGCGTGAGGAACCTCTTCCCCGCTCTCACCTCTAACTTGCTATCCCAGCTATCGCAAAAGATGCCCTCTCCGAGATCACTGTCGTTGTCACCATCTACTCCGGTCCCACCCGAGTCCTTCCCCCGTTCCACGTCGTCGTTCCTCTCCCCCTCTTTGTCGGCGCCTTCTCCATCCCCACTGTCACTACCACTGCTGCTGTCCTCTTCCAAACCGCTTCCTTCGATGTCACCATCCTCTCCCCCCCCCCCACTCTCATTTCTCCCTTCCTCGTCGCCATCCCCCCCCCTCCTCGTGGTCGTCCTTGCCACGATCAGTGCTAATGTCGCCGTCGATGTCCCACCTACCCGCACCCTGCGGTGCTGCCAATAGTTCACGTTCAAGCATTTTCGAAAGTGCAATAGACTTCTCCAGTAGTAGCACCTGAACACCTGTTGCCGCGGCCTCGTCAACAGCAGTGTACTTCCCGAGAGGAAGCTTCATACAGAGCGCAGCAACGGTTTGCTTGATTAGCACCCTGCAGTCGTAGTTTAGGCGCGTCCGGGCCTGTGCCCGTCGCGTGATGAAGCCCTTCATAGATCCTAAACCGCGACGCGACATGATGTGCCGCTTAACGCGTTATGAATAAAGGGCTGGAGGACCTGAGCGGGACAGAGGTCATACCGCGGTGGGCATTCCAGGGGCAGTGTTGTTTCACCAGTGTCTAGGCCATCATCGTCGTCAAGCAAAGCTAAGCCGTCTAACCGACGAGCTCGTCCGGTGTCAGCGCCCTCCGTTTCCTCCTCTTCGTCCTCGTCTCTCGGGAAACATTTGGAAACATGAAACGGCAAAAAAATTGCATTAAAAACATACGGTTCCACGAGTACAGCAGTACGTACACGTATACTTCTGTACGGGGTTAAAATAACAAGTTGAATTGCCCCTGAAAAGTTGAAAAATGTTTCTCGAGACCACCAGGGGCAGGCAGCTGGGTCAGACGCGAAGGCATCGGTGGCTTCGGCCCAGGGGGCAATAATAGGCCTTCCAGAGATTTTGCGGGGGAGGCCCAGCCTCTCGCGTTCTTCTTGTTGTTTGGAAAATCTCAGCCGGCCTTTCTTATTGTTTCTTTTTTTTATCATGTGTCCTGTCCTGTAGTTTCATGTCTGAACCCGGTTTGTGTTATGGTAGAGGGGGGGGGAAGGTTAGTTCAATTATTGTTTCATGAGTTAATATGTTTTTTTGCGTTTTTGGTATGATGAAAAAAACATGTTCGCTGAGTGCACGTAACTCATATCTAAATCCGGTTAGTGTATGACGACATTGGAAAACACTGGTTAGTTCAACTGTTTCACGTCTAAGTCTGTTATTTTCGTTTCTGTTATTTATGAAGAAAAAACTATTTAGCGGAGTAGTTTCATACATACCTCAATCTGGTTTATGTGATCATATGGGGGGAAAAATTGGTTGGTTCAATTGTTTCATGTCTTAATCTGGTCTTTGCGTTTCGGTATGGTGGGGAAAAAAAAAGTTTGTTGAGTAAGTTCATATCAAAATATGGTATGTGTTTTGGTATGGGGAAATAAACTGTGAATCGTGTATATTGTGTTGGGTTTGCTTTTCGGACTGGTGGTTGCCCGCTGTCTATGTCTGGTCTAGTCTACGTGGCTTTGTGCCGGAAGGAGCAGTCTGCACATTACAGTCCAGTGTCTGGTGGCTTGTTTCACGGCGTCGTCGCCACTCGATGCCAACCCATTCATATTTAGAGGAGGGTGGAATATGGCGGGGGGAATTGGGGGGAGAAACAAAGTAAACTGACGACCGAACAGAAATGATCACGATGTCGCGGCAACTGCAAAAGTCAACGGAGCCCCCTGCAGCACTACTACGCATGTAGAGAAATGCACGAAAGAAGACACCCTCATTTTCAGAGGGGAGAAATACACAAAAAACAGTACACCAAAATGAGGTGCGGCCCCTAAACCGTGTACGCGCGCGGGTATGTGTAAAACTGACCGGGGATCGCCGCACCAAACCATCTACTCAACTTGTTTCCCACGCGATGGCGACTATTATCTGTACTTGTTTGCGCGAATATGTGCCACTGTTGTTGTTGGTGTCGGCGACCGTCACTGGTGCTGCTGCAGCCGAGCCAGCTTCTCCGTCAGGGTGCGAATCGTTTGCTGGGTCATTGTCAGCTGACGTGTTGACATGTAGCCCGACGTGTGTGTTGTATCCTTGCCCGTGGTGCGCGTATTTTGTGGTGCGCACTCAAAACGCCCGACCTTCGTCAGCAACTGGTCTAAACCACATAATCAACACTAGCACTGGGTTATACAGCACGTTTGACTGTCTCCGCATATAAACTAGTCAACAGGTTGTGTGGACAACTCCTGAATTACTGAAAATGCGAGCACCTAGTTGTCCTATGCAACTACGCGTCGAAGAGGCTCCTACGAAACTAGTTGTCCTGCCCAACTGATTTCCGGAAACGTCGCGCAAACCGTCGTCGTGAATGGCGTTTTTTCGGAAAAATTGCGCAAACAATTGTCCTGAACACCGATTTTTATGCAAGTTGCGCAATTATTAATAGTTGTGCTGGACAATTTCGTCGGAAACGTTGCGCTAATAATTGTTCTGGAAAACTTTTTGTTTTTCAAGTTGCGCAACTAGTTGTCCCGGACAAGTGCGTTCTGAAATAGCTACGCAACTATTATAGTTTGTCCTGGACAACTGCTGACTACACTAGGCGAAAACAGTTACGAATATTGGTGTTGAGAATAATTGGAGCCTCATATTTGACCGTTTCTCAGAAGTCACAACTAAGCCTTAGTGTTGACCTTCGAGGAGAAGTGCAAGGTAGTCCGCAACAAAAAATCTGCAAGAATGTACTGCGGTCCAGACGAATAAGAAACGCCTCTCAAGGCCACACCAGGCACCCAAATCAAGCTGCCTCCTCCTGCCCAACATCGACCTGACAGCGGATTTCGTGAAATAAATACTGTACAGGTAAAACGTAATGTACCCGGTAATCCAGCACGTTTTATCCGAACAATATACGTAAAAAACTTCAGAGGGGTTAACGAAGCCTATGTCTTTCATGGTGGGTGCGGCGACGGCGAAGACGGAGGAGGCGGGGTGTGGGGCGGGGCGGGGGTGGGGGGGGGGCGGGGGGGACGGGGTGGGGAGCAATGGGGAGGAAAATGATGGGCAAGGAACTGGTGAGGAAAATAATGAGGACGGTGGCGGGGATGAAACGTTGGGTGAAGGAGTTGGGGACGAAAATAGTGGGGGAGGGGGCGGGGAGTAAAAAGAAGGAGGGCAGGAGCAGGATTCGACCAGCGGGAAGGGGGACAAGGACAGCGAGGAGGAGGACGAGGGCAGCGAGGACGTGGACGAGGACAGCGAAGGGGAAGACGAGGACAGCGGCTGGGTACAAAGAGACGGTGAAAGGGATTTGAAGCTTTGATTTGATGCTGATATTATCGTGTGCCTCAGCGCGTGTAAAGCGGTGCTCTTTGCGTACTGGTTATGTCAGTAGATGTTTCAAGGGTATCGAAAACGTCGGGCAGGAACGTTCTAAAATAGAGGCGTTCTACGATATTGGTTCACCCTTAATTTGCTGAGGTTCCTCGCTTAAGGAGCTCCATACCTCACCCGAAAACGGACTCCAGCAAAAATTAAAACGCATCGCGGCTAAAAATCCCATGGCCCGAGTCTACAAACCTTTTTTTTTTCGATTTCAAGATTTTGACATTCCGACGATTTGGGGTCACGGAACCCCGTCTTTCGGAAACAAAAAAATGAAATGTGCTACCCCTATCGTAGAGCGGGTCAATTTTGATTTCCTGTTTTTAGGAATACTGAGGCACAATGAAATACTGTACGCCCTTTTGTTTTTCTGGGGTGCTTCAGAACTATTGTTTGACCATTTTGCCGGTGCAATACCATATATATCGTATTGCGTGCAGGTGTTTCGGACATACATCGGGAACGATCCGCTGACCCTGCAGGACAAGGGCGACGACATGTCCCCGGAGGGTGAAACCGTCGGCATGGCGATTGCGGGTGCCTTTCTCCTGCAAGAGTCAAGGCCAGCTAGCTGCTCTAGACGGTTCTGTAATGAAACGCGGAGTGGTAGTGAGAGTACGGATAGATAGGTAGGGTGGTTTGGGGGGTTGATCACTCGCAAAAAAAGCCAGGCGCGGACCACAGATTTGTACGACTAGCGTGTGAACCTTGAAGAGGACCAAAGCGTGCGTAGCTTGAAACTTCTGTTCGGGGCGTTCAGCACGGAATCAAGCTCGGCGGTGGGTGCGTGGTTTTTGCTACAGGCCAACGAGAAAGAGCAGAGGGAGGGTCCAGCAGTCGGAGAAGGCGGGCAGAACAGTCCATTGGGAGAGGTTCAGCTGCCGGAGGAAATCCCGATGTCTGCAGCAGCAGGGGGAGAACCTTAACCCCTAACGCGCGTAACGTAGACCATCTACTACTGCAGCTTGAACGGCTGTTCCGGGCGGGGAGGCACACAGCTGTGCAGCGGCAGTGGTACGGTCACGGGGTCCTTGAGAGCGGACAACATGATGAGCTTAGCTGTCTGCAGTTCTCGAGTGTTTCGTTTAATATCTTGATTATTGTTTTTCATCATCATCATGGATGGATGGATGGAGGCTACTGTGGTAGTTTATGTCTTTTTGCAACCTCCGAAGAAATACATCTCGCATTGTACTCCTGATTTGAATAATAATTTAAGATATTGAGAATTTGGCGTTCTGCTTCCTTCCGCTCGCAAAAAAAGAAATTGGATTGAAGCATTTATGCTCAAATCGGGGGGGGGAATAAGCCCCAAGCCTTAGCCAGAATTGGAGTTTCTTAACTGCTGTCGCGTACTGTGTTGTCCTTGACAACCAATGAGTAGCCGTGCACAAATACCTTTTTTTTGGTTGTCGTTCCCAGTTGTAGTTGTACAAATAAATATTGGAATAGGGGGTCCGGGGTGTGATTTTTTCTCGCAACGGTAAGAAGGGGAGCAGGGGGGGGGGGGGAGGGGGCCGCCGTACTGATACAGCTGGTGACGAATGCAGAAACGAAATGATAGAACGGGTGGCTAAGTATCGGTTCGACTAGCTCTTACAGACTGAGGCCTGTATCTCCGTCTCCTTCGCGTTTCTTTGTCCGCGCAGCACATACCTGTCCTTCCGAAGTAAGTGCGTACGTTTATGTTTTCCGTCTGGCGGCCTTTCTGAAGTCCTTGCGTCGTTTGTATTACAGCACTGGGCCCTCTATGTTCTGAAATTTTGCCGGCACTATACCGGGCACGGGCACCATTCATTTGTTTTTATCTTTCTATCTTTTTGCTTATCCGTCTTAGTATATTCGCCCATCTTCTTTTCTCTCTCGCTCCAACTCGTAACTCAGGTCCGGGGTCACATAGCAGGCTCTTCTTCCCCCTTCCCGCTACGGTACGTGCTTACATTTTTATCGCGAGAAGATTTCAGTCTTTTCTTCCCTCGTCGACTCGCATCGAGCTGTGCCCACCCACGCTGCAAGGCGCTCTCAACAATTGAATCCTTTCGATTTGTGCCGCCGAGTCACCCCACGGTAGGGGTTACATTTTTTCGGGCCAACGGTCTCTGACCGATTGAGTTCCTTACGTGAGGAACCAGCAGTTAGAATGGAAGAGCTACTCGTACATTCGTTTTAGGACAAGCGCATACAAGTGGCGGTCGGGTGGCGCGAACATTTTTCTTCCAAGTATTGTATCGGGTGAGATCTTGAGCTCCTATTATTGTGAGGGGCTCGGGAACTTCTGGTGCACCCCTACGGTGGGATGCCTTCGCCCCAAGAGTGGAGTGAAAGAACCACGTAAAGTGAAAAAAAAAAACGACGAAAAAAAGGGGACGTCAACAGCGAAGCAGGCTCAAAAAAAAAAAAGGCGGCAAAAACGAAAGGCGGGGGAACACACCCACCCACGGTCACAGCAGTAAGTAGCAGCGGTGTTGTAGCTCACCTCCGGAAAGTTCGCCTCTTCGTGTGGTTTTTCTTGCTGCCGCCTGCAGCGGCCGCTGCCTCTACCTTTCTTTTGGCTAGACGTATAATTCCCATCAAACCGAACCGAGCGCCCGAAGCGACCTGCAATCTGTGCGTGAGAGACCTTCGCATCCAGCACCTTTAGAATCTCGAGCTTCCTGTTGTTGTCCGGACGCGCACGAGAACCCTTCTTACTCCCCGCGCTCGTGTCCTTCGGTAGTTTAGATGGTCGCGCCCCAGCACACTCAGCTGGTGTCGCTTTTGCGCTTGCCAGTCTTGGCGACGCACGTGCTGCAGACGCGGTGCTGTTTTGTTGTCCTGAGACCCGCTTCCACAACTGCCGTGGAGCCGCCTGCCACGTTTTCCCTGGCAGACGTGGCCATCAGGGGCTTGCAGCGCTCTGTTTTGTCGAAGGCACAGCATTTCACCTTCCGCACAAGGCATGGTGCGCCTCTGCGTAAAGCTCTTTGGGTCTGCAGCAGCACGTGTGCCCTCTTTTCTGTGTGGCGTCTGTCTTTGGCTTGTTGTGTGCGTAGTGAACCGGCAGTATTGCGGGGCGCCGTTGTGCCCAACTGGTACAAGAGCGGCGCCGCCCTCTATAGTGCCGGGCCGGCACTATAGAGGGCCCAGTACTACTGTATGTTTCATTTCAGATTTTTGGTTTTGGTTTTTATTGTATTTTTGTTCTCATTTTTCTGGTCTTGCTTGTTGTGTTGTTGGGTTCTCATCCCCGGTACGCTGGCATTCACTTGCTTGACACGTGAATTTGCGTTTTTTTTTTTGTTTTTTTTTTTGGTGTTGTGTTGTCTCACAGTCTGTACCCACAGAATCGGTATCTGAGATTCTCTCTGAGATCAGGAACCAGGATGGACACTGGGTGTACTGATGAAGCTGGGTAGAAAGGACGATTGAAATAAATGTCAAGACAACAACAATAACAACAACGTTGACTGGTATGACTCTTCACCATCTCATACCTACCTGGTATATTCTAACAATATATTTATGACTAATAAATACACAGAATCGCACGCCCCACTTACTGAATAAATACCATAGCCCATGCCAGGATATATTGGCAAGGAGACTAAAAACATACCAGGGTATTAAATATTTGACTGTGCAATACCTCCGCTTAGTTGGTATATCTATTTATTTGAATCACCACTTTCATTTTCAACCTTAGGAGGAATTTCTAACGACACATATTTGGCAAATTATTTACCAAAATTGCAAGTTCATGGAAATTAAATGTGGACATGATAAAATAGCGAAAAGCTTGTTAAAGTATTTTTTTTTTATATATTTTTTTCCGTTCTGCTTCGTTGGCAACTTTAAGGACAGTGATATTTCCTATTATTATTCTATTTTTGCCCATCAACGCCAACGCAAGGTTGATAAAAAAAGAAGCGTGTCACATGGCCTCCAAAATCTAAATCGTTTAATTTGCTTTTTTAATGGATAATTTCACAGGCTCCACTTGGACCTGCAGAGAGTCACTATTATCAGGCTTTTTCTTTTGTTTTGCCACGGCGGGGGCGCCAAGAAGAGCACTCACTCTGGCGCCCTGCCCCGTTGACAGCTTCAAATCTTCTAGACCGTCCTCGCGGGACCGCCTGCTCGACACAAAGTAATCATGCCGTACGAAACCTGACCACGTCGACGGGGGGTGGTGCAGACAAAGACCATGTGGGGTGCTGTATAGACCGCTGTGATCATAGAAAACAACACAGCAGTACACATACATGTCATCACAACAACCAACTGTGTTTAAGTAAAACACAACGCACACTCAGCGTGCGGATGCATGCATATAGATATAATATGTAAGTACGTACTTTCACGTACAACGTACGAGTACAGAATTTAATGCAGAATAACTTCAACTGAGGCAGGGCAGACGCATACATAGTATACGGAGAGAAACTACCACAGTCTACGTATGGCCTTTCTGATCGGTTCAAAGTTGGCCAAAATCAGTTGAAAGTTAGGTAACGTGAAGAAAAACAGGTATACCTTGGCCTTTTTGAGCCAAAATCAGTTACGATGTCAGCCTCTGGCCAATAGCGGGGCTCCTGGGGTGTGTTTTGTACTTGTTTTTAGAATGTAACTGATTTCGGCCGAAAAGTGGCCAGGTAGACCTGTTTTTCGATGAAAAATCCTTTGCCAAATATTGCCACATAATATGCGTTTCACGGTGTTTCACGATAGAAGGTTCTGGCAACTTTATCATGTATTTCCAAGTTTTTGCTATTTCATTCGGTCGTTAGAAACGACCCTAGCTCGTAAGAGGTTTTACCTTCTGCGATCTTCTTCTTCTGGACAAGCCGTGGTCACAGGTGTCGTCCCTTCTCCCCCCCCGATGCATGCCTTCATTTATCGGTCACGCACAGAGTTCAGCATTCCCGCTGCCTGTCGATATTCATCGGACCTATATAGGTAAACCCAAGCGCTTACGCTTCGGCTAATCTTTGTTTATGTAAGAAAAGTCCTGACGTATGATGAGTATGCACTCGGTAAGACTTGATGAACCCACGAAAATGATCTTAGTAGGTATGCGGATCACTTATTAAAATACTAAGCCACCGGGGATGTATGTTCACTCATACATATAGGTCTACCGCCGTGAGGACGGGAGGACCGCTCGTTCCCCAGTTATACTATAATAAGTGTGTCAGCAATTATACATATTTATACGTGTGTATATCAAAACATTGTGAATCACTGATTCTGCTGTGATAACCAAATGTTTTCCCTCCCCCTGGTACTTCAGCGGGTGATTTAATATACCAATCGTGATACAAGCGGTATTAATATAGTATAGTATTCCGCGAGGCATACACTGTCGGGATTACAGATAGATATAGCGAGTGGGATAGGTCTTCCTGGCGGTTGTAAGACCGTTTTTTTGCTCCTGGGTGTGGTCGCGAGGCTTGTTCGTGGCAGTAGAGTTGGGTCGTGTACGTGATGCATCAGGCACGGACACCCACGATTTGCGCGTGTGTTTTAGGCAGCAGCGGCACAGCAGCAATGCCCAATCTAGATGTGCGTGCGCCCAGGCGGACGCAACCACCGACCAAACTACGGCACAGCCTATTGCGGCGGTTGCAGGCTGGATTCGGCGACGAAGGACGAGGGAGACAGGTTCTGGACGAGCGGGGGAGGGAGGAACAGATTGAACCCAGCCTGCGCGACACTTTTCGTTTTTCAGATTTTAGTAGCAAGTAAGTGCGAGAAGCTTTTGTTTTCGGGACGGGAGGGAAGGGGATCCGACTGGAAAGGGGTGTGGCAACGTGAGCACATGCGAAGGAGTGGGCCTATTTCGCTAAGGCGACGACGCGGACACGCAAAACTGAAGCAGGCGCATCGCATGGAGACCCCCGACCGGCGCGCACACCACGACGAGAGCAGCAGTCATCGTTGTTTTTCGGTCCTATTATTTTTAGGAGGCAGTAGTACGAGTACTATGTTCGTTCCTGCTATTTACGTAGTAGAAGTAGCTGGTCTTTGTATTACGTGGGTCCATAGTAAATAGGACCTTTGGTACGCACAAAAACCAATATATTTACCTTTTCTACCAAGAATATTTCAAAGGGGGGAGGAGAGAAGCTGTACTGATACAGCTGTCGACGAATGAATGCAGAAACGAAAGGATAGATCGGGTGGCTAGGTATCGGTACGACTAGCTCTCACAATACTTATGCCTGTATATCCCTCTCTTTCGTGTTGCTTCGTCCACACAGCAGATACCTGCCCTTCGGGAGTACGTATGCTTTCCGTCTAGCAGCCTTTCTGAAGTCCTGGTCATTTGTATCCTGTTCTTTATTATTTTCTTTCATTTCAGATTTTAGTTTGGTTTGTTTGATTGCCTTTTTGTTCTTATGTTTCCGGTGTCGCTTGTGTTGTTGTGTTTTCGCACCCTGTACGCTGACGTTCAACCTGCTTGACACTTGAATTTGCTCTTTAATTTTTTTTTTGGGCTTCCTCTGCCTCACAGTATGTGACCACAGAATCAGTATATCTTCAGGATAGGGAATCAGGACGGGCACTGGGTGTATACTGGTGAAGCTGGGTAGAAAGGACGATTCAATGTGAAGATAACAACCACAACAACAACAACGACAACAACAACAACAACAACAACAACAACAACAACAACGACAACAACAACAACAACAACAACAACAACTTACTATGGTTCCCCGTAGTGTTGGCTAGATTTGTATGCCCATCATGGGATTTGACCCCCGGAAATAATGTCAGGGACGTGGTATTATGTACGTCACCTTTCGCCAGACAGCCCGGGAAGACATGGCAATGGTTGATATTTATTTGTAGGGTTGTTTTTTTGTTCGATTGCTCAGTTTCCCCTGCCTGTGCATGCCCGCGAGAGTCGTCACTATGACAACACCCCGTGTTTGTCGCTGTGATCACAACTATACCGTGCGTTTCGTACGATGCAGGCAGCAACCCAGACAGCAGTGAGCGCTCTGTAAGTCAGGAACCAAAAGTCGGATAGTTGTTGGAGCGGGGGCGAACTCTACGGTGTCGTCAAATATGCCGCAACCATTTCATTTCGTGGGCGCCTTCTTCGTCTCGTAGAGTTTTAGGTCGGAAGAGCGTCGTGCTTTCCAGCCGATTTTGTTTTACCCTGTCTTCCTAGGACTCCGGCACCTTCGGGTGACCACAAACTCCTTTATCCCAGACAGAGTTAACATCGTAACAACAAGAAACGGTATGCATCCGCCCTCCTCTCTGCTGACGTCCTTTGGCTTCTTCTGAACTATCTGAACTGCGGGGCCCCACCGGTCGCAACAAAACAGCAGTCCTCAAATGTACCGGGCCCCTAGGGATACATTCCACTTCCGGTCTCCTATTAATAATAGTGTACCAGTGATGTAAGGAGGTGCACTGCTAATATTATAGTAGCTGCTGCTGCTGCTTCGTCTCTTCTTGTTTTTCGAGGTCGCAAGCGTCGTGCTTCCCAGCCGAGAATTCCGTTTTTCTTCATGTATGTCCTTTCGTGTCCTCTCATGGCTCCAGCACCTTTGTGTGTCCACGGCCTCCTTCGTTCGAGAGTTAATGTTAGAACCATAATTTCAAACAATTTATCGCTCATCTATCTCTGCTATAATGACGTCATTTGACCTTATTCTGAGTAGGGGAAGGGTGCATAGAGCTCAACAACACAGCAGCAGTCCTCAGATGTATAGAGACCCTAGGCATAGGTCCCATGTATGTTCGGTTTCCTGGTGCACCGGCCATGTATTGCATTAGGTCTCCTAGTGCCCCGGCCATATATTGCAATATTAACAGAGGACCGAACGAAAGGTTTGGGCGCACGGGGTCGGTACCTAACGGGACCGCATCGATCCTCATCATCAGCCCTTGAAAAAAGCAGGAAATACTATAATAGCACTTGTATCGGGAGCAGCGTCAGTCACAACAAGTTAATTGGTGCGAATTCGGCGGAAACCAGATGACGGCCGAGTTGTATTTGGTTCTTACGAAATCAGGGAACGACTGCGCTGCTGCTGTCTGTCTGTCTGCTGCTCCCGCTGCATGGATCAGCCACACGCTGGGCTTGGAGCGCGCAGCTTCTATTTTCTACCAGGTAGGTACGGAATATCAAGGCGTGGGTCAGCCTGTCACGTCCAACGCGAGATCTCCTTTCACTCAAACCCACCCTCCTCGGCCATAAACCCTGTCATGCTATACTCCCTGTTGATTTCAGCTTGCATCTTGATCCGCGCCTTATGACAACATAATAACCATTATCTCTCTAGGATAAGGAATCAGGACGGGCACCGGGTGTGTACCGATGGAGCTGGGTAGAAAACACGACTTAATACGAAAACTACAACATACAACAGAGAAGCAGGAGCCGTTGGCGTGCTTGCGAAGGGCTGCATGAGGCATATAGTACGTCGATGATGCAGGAGTTGTCTCGAAGTCGGTTGAAGAGCTCGCGAAAAGGATGGCAGTCATCGTGACTGTCTTCGAAGCAGCAGGCCTCACGGTGTCGGAAAAGAAGACAGAGACAAGGGTCCTACAAACACCAGACTAGACAACCCTCGCACCACCGCTCGTCGTCAAAGCGGCAGGCCAGAGGTATAAGTAGACGATCCAGTTCTGGCTCATTGTTATCGGAGAGCGTTTTTTCCAAAAATTCCAAAGTTTGGAAATAATTATTGGAGATTTGTATCGATATGCGGAAGCGTTCTGTCACTATTCGTGAAATTCTCCAGAAGAAGCAAAAATATCAAGTTCGTTAACATTCTAATATTTGGAAAAAAAAACCAGCAAAATATGGAAGATTGAAAAAAGGCGCGAAACAAATGTCGAAAATTTGGACAAAAAGCTCTCCAATAAGAATGACCCTTATTATACCTAGGCGGCATTATCCACGAAAACGCTGACCTCTCGCTCGAAATCGACCGACGGATCCGCCTCATGCGAGCATACCTCAAACGGTTCGGCCCGGAGCTGTATGATAGGACGACCGGCCCCCTTAGCCTTCAAGTTCGAATGCTGAAGGCCGAGGTTATTGAGACCCTGCTGTATGGGTGTGGGACGTAGACCCTCAGAGCGGAACACTTTGCCAGGCTTCGAACGGCTCACCACCAAGTCATGTTGCGTGTCATTGGCTTCCAGCGCCGACTTCGCACTGACCATGCCACCCTCTCGTACGCGTGAAGGCCCTCAAGATGACACGTTGCGAGAGCATAGAAACGACCATTCGTAAACGGCGGCTCTTCTTTATGAGGGGCGTGGCACGGCAAAGCAAGGAGCGACTACCCAGTCGGGTAATGTTCGGGACGATAGCTGGTGGGGAGAACCCGAGACCAGGCGGACAGCGTAAGACTTGGCATAGATGCATAGTCGAAGACCTTAGGGAGTTCCGAGCCACCGAAGGGTCAACGGAAGTTGCCCCCTCGTTATTTGGAGTTGAGACCGCGCAGTGGTCTACTGCAGCCTAAAAGGCGGGGAAGTGGTACCGGGGGATCTTTCAAGCAGCCGAACGGTTCGTGGTGAGGTGGCACGAGGCTGAGGCTGAGATGAGTAGGCAACACCGCGCATCCGCCGTGGGTGGTGCCCAAGGGGATGGGGGTGGGGGGACAGGACAAGCGGCAGAAAACCCGACCAAGTGGATGCGGAGAGGGGGGGGGACAGAAGGAGTAGAAGGGAAACTGCGGTAGACGAAAGTAGGAAGGAGATGGAGATAGATGGCAGACAGGGTAGCAAGGCACCAGGCCGACTAGCAAGTAGAGCATGTGACCATACTACTAGTGCCACCAACTGCCCATTGTAAAGCTGGTCCGAACGTGGTCTTCCCTTGTCTTCGAAAATATAAAAAAAAAATCTTGCGCTGTTCCCCCGTGATTTTTATTTTCTTCCATCCTCTCCCTTTTTTGATTGGTAAGCCTTATTGAAAGGGGGTCGGGTGGCGTGGTTGGGTAACGAACCTGCTCTGCTCGTTTCGTACTGTCTGACGCCAAGGGCCTGAGCATAGTTAACGAACGCAGGGCGGAAACGGCAATCTGGGTAGCAAGGTACCAGGCGGATTAGCAGGGGGAACCTGGCTATACTACTCGTACCATGAACTGCTGCCACCATCTGGAGGGTGATTTGGGCTTTGGTCTGCCAGTTATTTTCCCTTTGTTATTTTTTCCTTGATTCTTTGTCTTTTACTCTGTTTACAAGCAGGGGTGTTTTTTTTGTTTTTTTTTTCGGTTCGTTTGTCTCAAGTGTTTGCCACCTCGCCTGCGGTGGGGGGGGACGAAAGAGTGTTTGTTCTAGTTTTTCTTTCGTTTTATCCCTTTTTTGTTTTGATTTATCTTTGATTGTTTATCCCGTTTCTCTTTTTCATAGAATGTGTATGTCGTGCCTGTCGTATTTATTGATAGTATGATGACATGGCATTGGATTGCCCACTGCTGGGTGCTTGCTGCATACCCTGGTACGTGGCAGCGCAGTATCTCTGAGGCGTATTTTTGTGACCACAGAACTTGTATCTCTTCTAGGATTGAATAATCGGCACAAACACTGGTTGTACTGGATGTCGTCGGGTAGAAATAACGGTTTATTGTGAAGAACACACACATACCCGTAACAAACAAATTGCAAAATGTGGCATCGGGAATTTTTTCGACATTCATTCCTATTTGCAAGATGTGTGTGTGACACCTCGATCGCACCTACCTGTCAGTACTACGGGTTATAAGAAAAAGTACCAGGTATATTATGTTATAAATTGCCTCACGCAGGAAACACAATAGTCCATAAATAACGTACATATCATATATATTTGTACCGGTAGACTAAACCTGAAGCAGCAGAAATTTACTACAAATAAAAACATGCACTACTATATTCGTTTACATACTTAAACCCCTCTGAACAAACGCCGTCTACGGTGATGTGACCACGAATGCTTCATCAGCGTGCACCGTGCAGACAGTTTCTTTACCACGCAAAGCACTTATCCCTTCTTTCTCTCGTCCGTCGTGCACTCTGTGGCCAGCCATACCTCTCAACCTCTCGCCTGTACCCAAGATGCCGTCAGGATCGACCACCAACACACCATTCAGGGAGCTTCCTGTGCGTCCCAAGGTTGCTCTGCCAAAGTGGGCACCAACGAAGGAGAAAGAAGTCTCGTATGCGCTCAAGATTTGCAGAGGCTTGCCGCAGAACACCGCTTACGATGTAAGTGCTGAGTTGTGACCACTGCTGTGGTGTCTGTCTTATCTGTGGCTGGGGTAGGTCATGTGCAGAAGCCCGCTTCGTGTCTACGGCAAAACGCATTCCTTCACCCCTTTTACATTGGCGAGCAGTGCCCACGAATATTACTGAATACCAGGTACGTACCTGGTATTGTTTTGGAAGTCAAAACGACATCTCATTCTGGAGCCACCTGTCCTGTCATTTTTTTCCCGTACGTGTAGTCCGGGCAGAGCTTTTTTTTCAGGAATGCGACATTCGCATATTGAATTGTTTCGAGGTGGTAACTTAGTTCAAATCACACAACAACATATTATTGCCGAAAAGCTCTGTTAGGGATGGATCGAATTTCCCGTCATATTCTTCGTGGTTGCCTCGAATTTTTTTTCGGAGAATAATTGGTCAACATTTTGGACGTTGACACAACGAGTTGACTTTGTTTTTTGACGTCGGCTTTGAACGTATGTCGTCCAGGGGCAAATTTCCTTCGGAGGCAGATTTTTTTTCGCCCGTTTTTTTAAGCAAGCTGCAGGCCCACTTCTTCTCACCATGCTCACGGCTCCACCAGCTGTGCAGATTTTAGCCAAAAGCTGGCACCACCATGGAGGTCGCATACTCCTCGGAGTCGGATGAATTGGACCTGGACCCAGGCTCAGGCCCATTTGTTCTTGTTTTTCGAAAAAAACCCTGCTGTGGGCTGAGAAAATAATTTTCATGAATCTCTCTATATATATTGTACCAGGCGTAATATAATTCGTTGTTGTGAATACATAATACACTATATAATACACTGCTGTGGCTTGGGGTCAACACGCCATCTTCTTCTCTTGTATTTAAAGCTTCACGTACAAGTCACCTGACAGTGGCTATGAAGTTGCCTCGAACAATTTGACTGTGTATTGCCGGCCATCGGCAATCGAGTCAAGGCATACACATCAGCTACGAGCTGGTAGGTACACACGCCAATCGCCATACCCAATACCAGGTACCAGGTATACATTATTAGTTTACCTACTCACGTATACATTACATTAATAATGTCTTCTCGACAAATCAGGTATGTATGCGTTGGGCGTTGTCTCTACATTCCATGTGATTCGGATATTTTTTCTTTCTTTTCGTCGGCATTAAAAATTTGGGTGGAATATCAGTGAAAAGCTCTTGATTTCTTCAAAAAAAAGGTTTCTGTTCGTTCCTTTCCGCCGCACAATTCTGGGGCACTTACTTCGATTCACGTTTCAACGATCACAAATGACGGAGATAAAACGGGCACTCCCTTAAGAAAAATTGTTCCGCCCGGACCATAGGATATATCCCGTAATTCGTGTGATTCTGCTCTAGCCTTGAATTTGTTATTCATCCAATGATCCATGATATATTCAGGGCGGATATGAGCTCCTCGGTGCACTACCGTGACATGGTGAGTGTGCCAAGGCCCAAGGCCACGGAAGATTCAGCCCCCCTGCTCGTTTCGAAAGCGGCGCGTGGCCAACGGTGAAACTACTATGGCAAGCTACAAATGAGCGTGGCCCCGCTTTCCTCCTTCCAGGCGGGCATCGTCGCTGAACTTTGAGAAAGTGGCATCGTCGCTAACCTTTGAGAAAGTGGTTCACGCCGGCTATGCGGTTTCTTTTAGTTTGTTTAGAAATATATATGTTTGTGTATACGAGCCAAGTCGATACACCAGTTTAGAGAATATATCCCGTTGTTGTTCTCCCGCTCCTCAGACAGTTAGTCTAGGACATCAAGGCGCGCGTACTGCTGTACTAAAATTACGTGATGTCTGTATGGGCGTCGGAAAAGAAGCCCCAGCGTTCCTCCCGCTCGTTGTAGAGCAGAAAAAATACGCAACTTGCTATCGTGTTTCCAAACGGGGCAGACACTACTAATAATATTAACTGTTAACAGCACTCTCAGGAATGCGTCGTCGAGTACCTAGTATTCCAGGGGACCATAATAAATATGTGTGTGTGTTCTTCACATTAAACCGTTCTTTCGACCCGTCGACATCCAGCACAACCAGTTTCCGTGTCGATTCTTCAATCATAGAAGATATACAAGTTTTGTGGTCACAAAGGTACGCCACAGAGATACTACGTTGACACGTACCAGGTACCAGGTATCCAGTACCCACTGGTGTGGGCAATGCAATGTCATGTTATCGTACTAGATACGACAGGAACGGCATACACAATCTATGAAATAGACAAACGAAAGGAAACAATCCAGGAGAAAACAAAACAAAGAAGACAAATCGAAAGAGAAAAAGAAAACTAGGAGAAACAATCTGTCGTCCCCCCCCCCCCGCAGGCGAGGTGGCCAACACTTGAAAAACAACGAGCTGAAAAAAAAAAAAAAAAAAACACCCCTGCTTGTAAACAGAGTAAGACAAAGAACCAAGGAAAAAAACAACAAAGAAAGGGAAAATATCAAAGGGAAAATAACTGGCAGACCAAAGCCCAAAGCACCCTCCAGGTGACGGCAGCAGTTTGTGGTACGAGTACTAAAGTCAGGTTCCCCCTGCTACTCCGCCTGGTACGTTGCTACCCAGACTGCCGTCTCTACCCTCCGTTCGTCAACCATGCCCAGCCCTTTGGCGTCAGACAATAATGCGAAAATAGCATGGCAGGTTCGTCATCCAACCACGACACACGACTCCGTACGTACACCAGCTACTGAATACTTCAACCAGGTAATTTGATGGTGTGTTATACACATCACCTGATATTATACTCGAACACAGTAAGGTATGGTGCTGTTTGTTGCCGCGCCCCCTATATCCCCGGGGGGCGTTCGGTCTTTAATCGTTTTATCGCATCGTTATCGTTTATCGAATTGTCGAAACTATTATTGAAATACCGAAAAAAAAAACGGTTCGATAATATCCATTTTGTTTATCGAACGATGAATCGAAAGTTTCGGTACGATATTCAACACTATGTAAATGAATCTGTCGATTGAACGGAGGTGGCGACTGGCTGTCCGACTTATCGAGTTTCGTCAACTGCAAGAAGTTGTTCTTTATGCGGGATACAGGTTTCTGCCGTGAATAGCGGCGAACGGACAGCGGATACCCTCACATTCCCTGCGGTACTGCAGCGCCCGGCGGGAGATCCATACCTGCACCTACCTACACCTACACACGCACGCATAACGTAACAGGTAATCTCTCTCGATCCCTACGTTACCAACCAGTACACCTTTAAAATATCGAAGCAATTATAGGTTACGTATTTCCCTCTGATGAGGGAGTGGACAAGGAAAGTATAGGCAGTACGCGAGAGCTCACGTCCGACGAGTCGTCTGAGTCTATGCCGCACTGCTGAAGTTAACCCCTTTAGGACCGCAGTCCCGTTTTGGGGACAAACTACTCGGATTTTGACTGGTTTGTCCCCACAAACGGGACTGCGCTTCTAACATGGTTGAGGGTCCATTCAGCAGGTTCCTCACTTGATATGAGATGGCTCTGTTTTTCGCGAAAACACTTTGTACGTAGGCCAATCCCTATGCAGTCAGAAAAGTTTATTTGAAAAAGCCGGTTTCTGATCGGTTAATTTCCCGACTGGACTTAAGTCTTGCTGTGAATCACAATATTATCGTCCGTCGGATCGACTATACATGACTGGTTTTTGTGTTTGTTTTTTCTGGAGACGTTTGATGGGTGTGTGTTCTTCACATTAAACCGTTTTTTCTACCTGTCGACATCCAGTACAACCATTGTCCGTGCTGATCCTTCAATCTTAGAGAGATACAAGTTCTGTGGCCACAGAACCACGCGACAGAGATATTACGTTGCCACGTTTGAATGCAGCAATAAACGCTGCAGCAACAGCAGTAGTAGTAGTAGACTATGGAACGCGATGCAGTTGCAGGATCAGGCTAAGCTAAGTGGGCAGCGCCGCGCATCCGCCGTGGGTAGTGTCCAAGGAAATTGGGGGGAAAGGGGGGGGGGCAACACGAAGGGTAGAACGAACGAACGAACGTGGGCAAGGGGGGGAACAGGAGGAATAGAAAGGAAACTATGGTGGGCGAAAGTACGGAGGAGATAGGGAGTAAGTAGTAGAAACAAAGCTACTGTGGACGAAAGTACGGAGATGGCATACAGGGTGGGACATTTAAGGTACCAGGCCGACCAGGAACTAGATCATGCCAGTGCTACTCATGCCAGGGTGAAGTTGGCTCGAAACTTCTTCGCCGTTTCGAGGTTGTGGGGTCCGAGAGGTCTTCATATTCCAGCAGCTGCGCCCAACCCCACACCAGTTAGTTGCTGGCATGGCATGTTCTCCTTCACAAGCGGAGCGTCCCCCTCCATCTCGTCCTCGAGGCCCTCGCGGCGCTTGATTTCACCAAAAGAAGCCAAAAGCTAGAACCAGCGCAGCAGTTGGCACAGGTCGCCGATACCGCGCACTGCGGCCATCGGGTGCCGTCACGCGCTGATGACGGGGCGTAGACAGGAATGTATCACGCTGACTCGGGCCGAGCAGCTGCAGAAGCGACAGCAGCGAAGCCAGCGTCGCCGATGTTGTGGTGCGGGGTCGTGTCGTATGTCGTGTTGTTGTGTGGGTGTGTGATACTCGCACGAGACGAGCATGCGGTGGGGCCTTCGAACCTTTCCGATGCATGCATCCGGCGGGCGTGGTGCATCGAAAATCTCTGTTTTCTAGACTGTCTGGTACAACAGTTAGTTGGAGATCAAAATCGGAAAAATCTTATATTTTGAAAGGCGCTTTTTCAACTGCACGAGAAATATCATTTCTTGTCTCCGATCGGAAACCGGCATTTTCAATCCTTGTTTCCGGCTACTGTACATAAGAACTGGCCTTGGTCTGATTTTGTGTAAAATTTAATTGAGGGCCGGCCGTCGTCATCGACCCACGCAGGCAAAAAACATGTTTACATCACGGAAGGGCTCAAGACCTTGTGTCCTGGGGATAATGTATGCACCGCTCGCTCCGTGAGGAGTTCCCTGTTATGCTCTTATCGCCGTAAGGTATATTTGCTACTAGCTAGGGTGGAATTCCTATCGCGAGGTGCTCTAAGCTGGGGTGGAACTACCTGGTACATTTAGTGTACTGCTTATTATTTTTGGCTTATCGTGTGTAATGCTGAACCTTTCATATTTTTGTTTGTGATCGAACGTACTGTACGTGGATCTATTGTGTAGCTCGTATTTATTGCCTTTTTTAATTGTGTCCAATGAAGCTAAATCCAATATTTTACTCCTCCATCTCGAGCGGGGCCTCCCCCTACTTGGGGGGGGGGGCTTAATACGCTCGCTTTGCTCGCCTGACTGTTGTCATCGGCAAGGCGACTCGCCAGCCGACTCACAGACTAACGTCAGCTAGGCGGCTCACAGATCTACCATTCTTCGCACTCTTTTGCGCCCAATATACATAATATATACCCATCATGGGAAAGTAGTTTTGCCCCCAGCAACACCTTCCACGACGACTCCCGAAGTGATACGAGTATATCATCCTCCTGGATAACAGTAATCTTCTCTATTACGGGGGACCATAG
This sequence comes from Nereocystis luetkeana, assembly GCA_031213475.1. NCBI lineage: Eukaryota > Phaeophyceae > Laminariales > Laminariaceae > Nereocystis > Nereocystis luetkeana. Next base: position 1,345,748 of record JARUPZ010000025.1, on the reverse strand, counting down.
TTAATAGGACCTGTGGTGTACATAAAAACCTATATATTTGACCATTTTTACTAACAATATTTGGTCCTATTAACTATGGTCCCCCGTAATAGTGAAAGCCATTTCTCCGTCGGTGACATAGCCATTGTAGTATGCTTCCTCGCGTGAAGTGCCACGCTCGAGCGTTTTCGCGTTTATTTTTGTGGTACTCGTTCGCAACTTCGAATACACAAAATAAATACCTCGTGAGTCGTGTCTCGCTGCTTTCGATTGCCGACTGGAGCACACGACACTCTCGCAGTTAGTTATCTGTGACATGCTTGACACCTGCTGTGGAGCGGGAAGCGCCCCAACGCACACCCTATCCCCGGTTTCGTTAGCTACCTCCGTCACGATGGTTCCAGGATTAGGAAAACCCCCTTGTATCTCCTCAATATTTCGAGGTATACTTCTGTCTTCTTGTAGCAAACCTTCTACCCTATTATTTCGAAGCTAGGAAACGATTTGGCTCTGTAGGTCCACAAATTATTGTCGTCTCGACACACTATCGTAAATACACAATCTGCATCCGTACAACCCACGTCACTATCGTGTCACTGATTCGGTTGTCAACAATGCCCGTCGCAACTGGGTCGCTGATTCGGTTGTCCTCCTGAATCGCTAACTCGCCACTGGATCGAGTCAATGTGTCTGTGTGTGTGTTTGCCTGGTTCGGGGCTAAGGGCCTACTTCCGTTTCCGTGTGTTCAACCGGTACAAAAAAAAGTGACAGTAGGTTGCACGCTGAAAAACAAAAACCGTATACACGACAGCTGTTACGGTGGTCATATTCCGTATGTATGACGGAGCATGTCACAGCTTCAGCGACGGGGTGTTTGGGTAGATTTCACATCACATTAGTGTCGGACCTGATTTAGTAACTAGGCTCTGGGTCACGTCGATTTTGTTTTGGTTTCGTTCGGGACCAACGGGTGGCCTGCCTCAGTTTTCATGTTTCCATGCCGATATCAATATCGGCACAACCTGGTATAGATAGGCCCAACAAAGAAAAATACACCGCCCATTGCTGTCAGGGCCCACGTGTACCACTAAACCGTGACAAGCGCGATGGCGAGGAGTGCAGGCAAAAAGGGCTGATATAAGGCGATGCCCAAACTTGCACTTCCAAACGAACGCAGATCTGGGTAGCGTCCATTTTGTTTTTTATTGTGCCTGCGATCAAGGGCCTGCCTTAGACATCAAGTTCCCATACAGCGAGCGGTGAAATCACCCGGTGAACGGACTGATTATCGCACGCCCCCCATCCCCCCTCCCTTCGCCCCGCCCCGCTCAGAAAACTCGCGTGCGTGCCAAGGATGCCTCTCGAACTGGCTGTATTGACTCCTGCTTACCGTACAACAAGATGGGTGGAGTGCGCAGAGGTAGATTTCTGCGACTGATAGCAGTCGAATTTCGGTACCGCTATATATACTCACTGTTCACGGTGCGGACCCTGCGAACAGCAGCAGTTAAAAACGAAAGGTCCTCAACGGTGTTGCTGGGACCCGCGCGCAGAGCAACCCCTCTTTGACGCAAAGTGATGAATAGGGCGATGGTAGTATTGTTCCAAGAGGTGTTGAACGAATGCCTGTCTTGAAGACACCAATTAATTCCTATTTTCCCCCGGGGTGTGGGAGTTCCAGTACAACGGCGTCGTCTTCAAATTACTGAAAAATCCTTTACGAACGCTTGCCCCTGATTTTAGGATGTAGTGTAGACATTACTATAAGCACGAAATCTGTGTGGTAAGACACGCCTGATCCACGTTCCCAAATCGCCATATCCCCCGCTCTTCAACTTATTTTCTAGATATGATTCCTGATTCACCGGAGGCGTACCCTGTACAAAACTACGACGCGAAACTTGGACAAAAACACGATTTATTTGTCTGATTTATGGCTTCAGGTCGTGTCACACTCTGTTCGGCGTCAATTAGAGAGATAAATGTCTGACCCATGCACGCGCCTTCTCCCCTCCGTTACGGCGCTCGCACGCATGTCCCCTCGCTGCACACGCACCTGGCCCGCCTCATCAGGAAACCGTGCAGAACGATCTGATCAACAATTTCGAATCGAGGGAGGATGACGTCTACGTCTGCACCTTTCTTAAATCGGGTACTACGTGGACCCAGCAGATCCTCACCCTTGTAAGTTCCCCAGAGCTGGCGCCGTCGCTCAATCATGAACACTGCGCTAGACGACGCACATTACGATAGTCGCGGGTGGTTCTTTGTTTGTCTAGGTCTCCTTATTAAGGGAGTTTCTGCGTTTGTTTGAGTGACTCATTATTAATAGGAAGTCACACAACAACAGCTGCTAGCAGGCGTTTAAGAAAACATGGTAGGCTTTATTTTGTTTACGCGGGGAACGTGTGCCATGGATTATTTGAGGAACACTGTTCCACGCAAATAGGACAAGGTATTCCTTGTTGGGTTATAAGCCCCATGCCTCATTGATTGGGCATGAGACGTGCCTTTTCGGGTACAATGAATGCCTCCTTGCCTACACGGCATGCCATTTCAGGTAATAAATAGGAATGCCTCGTTGCCTATACGGCATGCCTTAATGGGAATACGGTATGCCATATTGGGTATAAGCAGCATGCCTTGTCGAGTAAGGCACGCTTTTTTTCGGCACGAGGCACCCCTTGCTGAGTATTCGGCGCGCCTTATGAGCCGGTCGCCCCGGTGGTTCAAGTGGTTAACCTCGAATTCTACTTGTTTGAGTCCTGGGTTCGAGCCCCAGGTGGGTCGGACTTTGACTTTATTTATTTGCAAAAAAAAATAAAAAAGGATTCAATCGTTGAGAGCCCCTTGCAGCGTGGGTAGGCACAATTCGATGCGAGTCGACGAGGGAAGAAAAGGCTGAAATCTTCTCGCGATAAAAATGAAGGCACGTACCGTAGCGGGGAGGGGGGAGAAGAGCTTGCTATGTGACCCCGGATCTGAGTTACGAGTTGGAAGGAGAGAGAGAAAAAGATGTGCGAAGATAATGGATGGGATGAGAAATGAGGTGGCTCCATATGGGAGGAACTCCGTCAACCAGAACAAGGTTTTCGACCACGTCAGTAGGAAAAAATGCGACCAGAACGTGGTACCCTCCCCCATCCTATGCTGTTCATAACGGTCATTAGAGGTGCGCCCGATCATTATTGGAGTTAGTTCCCTCCTGGCTTGAACGGCTCTCCACCCTTATATATACAGCTCACACTCAAACCCCGACCTGATCCAACCGAAAAGACGCCAGCAACGGTGGTAGAGTTGCGACGCCGGTTTTTGTTCTGGGGCTCTTCGCTTTCGAGGAGACCTTCTTTCTGCCTCCTCCATGAATATTTTGTTCGACCTGTCTGAGACCAGAACTAGGTACGCCTTATTATCCATTTATTTCAACATCATCAGGTACGTACTAAAACCAAGCAGAAAACTCCAAATAAAAAAAATCGCACCCAATCATTAAGGCCACTTCTTATGCAGTCCGGAACATGCATTGAAAAAGCCGGTTTACGATCGGAGACAACAAAATGGCATTCTCGCGCAGTTGAAAAAGCGCCTTTTAATTCAAGATTCTCGATGACGGTTTCCAACTGGACCAGGCAGTCGAAAAAACTGATAACAGGTATTTTTTTTCCCACTCGCCAGTCGGATTCATTGATTGGTCAGAAAAGAAAGGTAGAAAGGCCCGCAGCATACCCGTACGAGTATCACACACATAAACAACATCACGACATACGACACAACCCCACACCGCAACATCGGCTACGCTGGCTTGGCTGCTGTCACTTCTGCTGCTGCTCGGCGCGAGTCAGCGTGATATTTATACAGTCTTCTCTACGCCCGTCAGCGGCACGTACCAGCACCCGATGGCCGCAGTGCGTGGTATCGATGATTTTTCGCAACTGCTGCGCTGGATATAGCTTTGGCGACTTTTCAAGAAATCCAGCGCCACCATGACCTGGAAGACGAGATGGTGGAGAACGCACACCGCGTGTGACGCCGTCACAGGCAGCTCGGCGAAGAAGCGAGACATCAGCATCTTCGACTATGTATTTGTGATTGGGCGCAGCTGCTGGAAGATGGAAGACCTATCTGACGCTACGAGCAATACGGCGAAGCACTTTCGAACCTACTATTAATATGAATACTGACTGTACTTCGTCTTTGCATGTATACATGCGTACGTGTTTACGCACGTACGTACGAGTACAGAGGCTCTCCACAGAATTTCAACCGAGGGACCGCAGTGGCATATACGCGGAGAAAAAACAGAGAACATACTATGTGGCCTGATTGGTTTGATGTTGTTTGCCGAAATCAGTTGAAAGCTCAGACAGCAGTGTGGACAAAAAGCTGCGTATAGGTTGGCATTTTCGTCCCACAAGCAGGTACCATGTCAGCCTGGCCAACACCGCTCCTGGCGTGTGTTTTGAACGCATGATATTTGTAGTAGTAGTAGTAGTAGTAGTAGTAGTAGTAGTAGTAGTAGTAGTAGTAGTAGTAGTAGTAGTAGTAGTAGTAGTAGTAGTAGTAGTAGTAGTAGTAGTAGTAGTAGTAGTAGTAGTAGTAGTAGTAGTAGTAGTAGTAGTAGTAGTAGTAGTAGTAGTAGTAGTAGTAGTAGTAGTAGTAGTAGTAGTAGTAGTAGTAGTAGTAGTAGTAGTAGTAGTAGTAGTAGTAGTAGTAGTAGTAGTAGTAGTAGTAGTAGTAGTAGTAGTAGTAGTAGTAGTAGTAGTAGTAGTAGTAGTAGTAGTAGTAGTAGTAGTAGGAAGCATATATATATATATATATATATATGGCCGAGACGTGTGGCCGGGTATGCCTGATTTTTTTGTCTATAATATTTTTTGTTAACCCAATGGAAAAACTCCTGTGGCCGAGGTGTGTCACGAGTCACGAACGATCGAAGTGCTCAAAAAGAGATAAACTCAATCTGTTCTTCAGCCGTACCGGGTAGATATTATCCCGACCAAAGGTGTCCGAGACATGTTAGTGGCAAGCTGTCTGTCGAGGCTGTCTGTCAAGCCAAATCCAACTGCCTAGAGATATGTCGCCTACCCCAACCCTAGCCTCGTTTTATACGAGGTATATTTTAAAGTATCAATATTCGCAATTCAATTGCATTTTCTGTAGATCGGACTCGGAAATGTATCTAAACGCCGATAAAACAAAGATATCCGAAAACTCACTAATTATTTGGACAATATTTTCAGGCGTTTCCGGAAAAGCGGGGACATTCGTTTGCATCCCCGGATTTGGGCTGTCAAGGCTGTCTGTCAAGATATTTGCCTTGACAGTTTCCGTCAAGGGGTAAAAGTGCTGTCTCCCGACGTATTTGATCCCCACCAGTCGGAACGTTTTTGGATAAACTGTGATAGACCCCTATCGCAGCACGCCTCGAAAGTGCGGAACCCGAAAAGCAAGATGCCATACGGCTCATCACGTGTTTCCGGGAAAATAGTGAAAGACACATGCGCCTCTTTTTTTATTCCCCGCCAACAATAATATGAGGAATTCCCGACCTAAGGATGGCAACCCGTCGGTTCGAAATATTTTGGCGGGGAAATAAATGCTACAAACAAACGCGTGTTCTATCTCCTACTACTACTGATTGAACGCGTCAAGGGCAATTGCAGCACTCTTCGGTCATTATTTTCATAAATATGTTCTCCCATATTTTCCAGAGTTTTCTCGACTTGTGAAGAACAAATACCAAGACACGGAGGGTTTTATGTATGAATTTGTTGGATTTAAAAGTTTGTTGGCAAAGTATGTTCAACGCTTGGCCTTATACTTTTTGAAATAGAACATACCAGGTATTATCTGGAAAAAATTATTTGGAAAAACACCATTTCGGGCTCAAAACAAACAAATCTGGACAATCTGGATTTGAATGCTTAAGAAAACGGCCCTTCAAAAACAACTCCATTTTTCGGGAGGAAAGAGCAATGCATGCATGTGTCGAGGGTCTGTCTCTGGGAAGAGAGATGGCAGAGGTGGCACCGAAGTGTCTGTGAAGATCACTCGCAAAAAGAAGAAAAAGGATGGTTTGAAATTTGCGCTTAAGCGGCCTGTATGTATGTCAGGATTGTTTATCTCTAAGAGATCATAAGAAGGAAACAAAAAGTAGAGGAGAGAAGTAAGTGGAGAAGAAATGAAGAAGAAAAGGAAGAATGATCGGGGTAGGGCTGACCTTCGCCTGATCATCCGGTACAACGCCCATGCTACGACCAAAATAGTTCTAAGGGCTGATGTTCTGATTGGATGGCAGTTCGTCCCAAAGTAGCGTTCCTAATAATGGAGAGCGTCCTATTATAGGAACATTCATAATGGTGAGCTAGTACGTCTTCTATGAACATCGCTACCAGTAAGCTAGTCCGTCCTGTAGCATCATCCTGATGGTGAGCCATTAATAGTCCGTCCTATGGCTACGTTCGTAATGGTGAGCGTCTTATAGGAAAAATCCTAGTGGTGAGCTATTACGGGGGGCCATAGTTAAGAGGACCAAATATTGTTAGTAAAAATGGTTAAACATATAGGTTTTTATGTGTACCATAGCTCCTGTTAACTATGGTCCCCCGTAATAGCTGCCCTGCTGTGCGTACGGTCAACGTCTTAACAAAGAAAGGGAAGATGAACATACAATACACTATACTACGAGTGAGCCAGAGTCGCAATTCATCCGCACATAGCACTTACCCGCATATATATTATAACCCAACCAAGATACTCGTACAATTAAATTTGTAGGTACGTACGGTATGTGGATTTCACCATATCGACCAACCATGTTGTTGCCTCTCCATCGATCTCATTTAGACGGCCTTGAATCCTATCGCGACGAACAATGCTGTTGTCGTTTTCTTAAAATGGACCCCTTGTCTCAATGCAGGCCCCTTTCGCTTTCGTCGGAAGCACATGTGTACCGCCCTTGGACTCGGCGCTCGGGGGACTCCGTGCATGGCCGGAGACATAACTGAGTCGGCAGCGACATACCTATAATAGCCCTGGTGCAAGTATTCGTGGCCTGCTGTGTCATCGCTTTTGTGTCCCACTTTTTTTGCGCCATCTTTGGAACCTTGTGTATTTTATGCGTCTTCCGCGCTTGTATTCTACCTTGGTATACAGCAGTAGTACCTGCCAATTTTTCGTCACGTTCTCTTTGGTGCTTCGTCGTCCTTCGCTGCCTGATCTGATTGATTGATGATTGATGATGCAGTTGCTGAACCACGGCGAGAAGGGAGACAAAACTTACCAGGAGGTGGCGCCTTGGCTCGAAATGGCATACTTCGGCGGGCTTTTGGGTCAACTAGAGGTAAGTGCACCGCTCTTGGACAGCAAGAGCGCACCCTCCCCCCCCTCCGTCATCGCTGTCGACATGCCTTCGATAGTAGTAGACAAAACCCATAGGCCGTAGATTTCAGAGGTATTCACGGTAGACGAGTCCCGTGTGGGACGGGACTGTGAAGTTTCGCTCGGCGCAGAAGTATTTTGTTTCTGCCCCCTATTGTAATGGGAATGGGAATCCCATCGTCAAATTCTTACCTCCCGTTGCGATGAGAACGGGAAATGCCCACTTACTTGCTTCCTGCTGGGGATGCGAAAGGGACGGGAACCTGGCGTATGTGTCATTCATGCCGCGGTATGGGAGTCGAACGTGACGCCAATGGGACGGGACTAGGAAACTGTGGAGAAATGTGGGGAAAACTATTGGGAAACTACGGGATGTGATACTGGGGAATATTTGAGACCGACCGACGGGAGACGGGAGGTGCACGCCCCCAAAGACAGAAACCGAGGCACACATACCACAGATCATACATTTTTTATCGCTTGGAATATCTTGAGAGAAATGAGATGAACTGTTGTGTAAGTATTCCACGACTCTGTTGTCTATCTGTAGCATCCCTGAAGTCTGCCTGTTTCGCCCAGCGCCAGCACCGATCACTTGCACGAGTACGGCAACACCGTTTATCACCAGTGATCTGCTTGGCGGTGCGAGAGGCTCAGCTGCAGAGCCACCACTCACTGGACTCCTACGTCTCCCTTACTGTCTGCATGAGTTAGGGCGAGGTCTCTCTCTCGAAACGAAGCGTGGGAGAACTATTGGACTGTTGTGGTTCTTCCCGTCATCCAATCCCAAGATTCAAAATAATGCATAATATGGTACGGTACACATGTGTGTAGACGTGCGTGCGTGCCACTGGGAGATCAGTGGGAATGAGGAGGGGAGATGGGGAGAAAGAAGTCATGCCCTCGACGGGAGAGGGGATGGGAGAAGCCGTGCCCAAAATGGCAATGGGTATGGGAGAAGCCGTGCCCGCGACTGGAATTGGAGGCAAGTGGGATGGGGGGATGCTAGATCGGCCGTTTGGGGAGCAAGTGGATGTTACGTTCATCGTGAGATGGGCAGGGTGGGGATGAGGATCTCCAAAATCACGGTGGGATTGCCGGCCCATTCCCATTCCCGTCCCATCCTATTTCGGAATTCCCGTCCCGTTGTCTTCCGTAGGTACCCTTGATAAATTTGCGAGGCGTTTTCTGCCCAAGAGGGAGAAATTCTCTACTATCCCAGTGCCACTCGCTCCAGAAATGTAAGAATCGGACAGGTATTCACATTTATCCACCCCCCCCCCCCCACGTGTTTTCCTGCATCTGTTTGGCGGTGAACACGTCTGGCGGTCGAGTTAGATCATTTATGCTGGGTGACAAAATCTTATTCCCGCGCACGGAGAATGACTTCATCACGTATTGCGTGCATGTATGTTGTAAAACACCTGCGAGCCAGTTACATAGTATATACCCATTACCGTCTGTCGGGGTGGCTACACAAAAAGAATGTTCGGTCCATTCGGAGCTGTCACCCATTGCCTGTCCACCTCTCGGCCCTTCAAGCGTGGTGCAAGCAATATCTATCGGGTCGGTGGAAACCCGACGTGCTCCGTCCTGCTACTGTATGAGTGCGACGGTCCATTGTCATACGACTACACCCATGCATGGCATGAGTACCCCCCCCACACCCCCACCTCCCCCCCTATTATTTACCTGGTACCTGGTATATATAGGTTAGGTTGTGTGTGTTCTTCACATTAAACCTTTCTTCTACCCGTCGACATCCAGCAGAACCAGTGTCCGTGCCGAGTCTTCAAACATGGAGAGATTCCAGTTATGTGGTCACAGAACGACGACTCGGAGATTCTACGTTGCCACGTATGCACTTAGCACAGTGGGCAATGCAATGCCATGTCATCCTACTTAATCCGACAGGCACGACATACGCATTCTACTAAATAGAAAAACCGAAGGAAAACAAACAAAACGAACCGAACGAGAAAAAGAGAAAGCAACTGTCGTGCTCCCCCCCCGCGTGTGGCAGACACTTGAAAAGAACGACCTGAAGAAAAAGATGGCTTCGGTTGGCGACGACGCAGTAAACACGCCTCTCACTACGTGAGCTAGACAGCCAGGGTACCGTGTACCAGTATGCATAATTGGTGGTCAACACGGCAGGCTGTCGAGTTGGATCATTTTCGTGCGGGGAGAACCTTTTACTCCGCGCAAGGAAGATGATCGTATCACGCAGTGGTATATAGGGAGGCAACTCCGGGGCAGTTACATAGTGCGCCTGTTGCTGTCTCTGGAAGTGGCCACACCAGAAACTAATCAAGTCATTGACGCTGCCACACATATGGAAGCAAATCCGCCTCAAAAGCGGTTCTTCGTAGGATACAGCTCACTCGGTATGCGACTCGCCCAACACCTCACGGCGCTTAGCGCTTGGTGCAACCAAAAGCTGCCCCTGGTCGATCAAAACCCGACGTGCTCCGTCCCGGCATTGTTGGGATGCGAGGGTCTACGATCATACGACTAAGGCCATGCATGATAACGAGTGCCCCCCACCCAGAGTCGCCCCACGGTAGGGATTGTACTTTTTGCGCCGAAGGTTTCTGACCAATTGTGATCCTTAAGTGAGAAACTACCAGTTCGGAAGAAACATTTACTCCTATAATTACTTCAGGACTAGCGCATACCAGTGCCGGTCGGGTGGCACGAACGAATCTCTTCCAATAATTGTATCGGGTGAGATATTGAGCTCCTACTGTGAGGGGCTCGGGAACTTCTGGTGCACCCCTACTCTAGGGTGGTTCCCTAACCCAACACATTCCTGGAAGTAATGTTCAAAACTGTCAACCATAGCGTTGCGGTCTGTGGCGTATTTTCCACCCAATAGATGCCCAGCATGTATTATACCAGTACTACTCTACACGGAACACTAAGGGCTGTTTGCTGATATTCATATCGAGACCCAAGCGATCCATGCAGCTCCGGGGAGGTTGATGACTGCATGGCCGTAGGAGGACGTGGGCGCGGGATTTGCTCATACCATAGCCCGTGATGACCTGATTGATATGATTAATGAAACGTCTATTGCGGGGGACCATAGTTAACAGGACCTATGGTACACAAAAAAAACTATATGTTTAACCATTGTTACTAAAAACATTTGGTCCTGTTAACTATGGCCCCCCGTAATACTAATAGTATGAGGTGGGTTTCATGCTTGACTGAATGGGTTGCTTAAGCATATAGGTGGATGATTCTCCAGGGTCACGGGGGAAAGAGATGGGGGGGCCCTTCACCACACAACCGCAAGACTAGTACTTCGTGCCCTATATCTTATTGAGCACCCGCGCCTCATGGCACGGTTGAGCTGCGCACCACCCGGCGCTCGAGATGTGCCCTTCGCGTGTTCACGTTGTCTATTACGGCGGACCATACTTAATGGGACCCGTGATATACAAAAAAAAAAAAACGTAGTTTAAACAATTCTACTAACAATATTTGGTCCTATTAACTATCGTCCCCCGCAATAGCTCGCACGGCCTACGTGCGTTTGAGTAGGATCTTGAGTACCCGTGTATTCTGAATACACGTGCCCGCGCGGTAAGTCGTCATGCTCGTCCTGCTTGCGTGACAGACCGCGTTTGTCGCCCATCTCCTTCGGACGTGAGCCCCACGTTTTCGGGGGTATTACTCGGGAATAGGTTGGGGAGCATTTGTGACGGTAATGTTGACGGAGGTACTGCACTTCGGTTAAGCAGCAGCAACCAGTTGGCCGGCGGGTCGCCGCCGGTCGGTAACACTGTCGTGGAATAGTCACCAGACCGTCTATCTAGTCAACACTCAGTAGTATGGTGTAGTATCGAGGTGAGGGTATACTCGATCATGTGCGCAGTAAACATTATTGGTTTTGGCACGGCTATGGATGTGCGCCATAGTAAGAAGGTTCCAAGAAACCCCGTCGCTTATTGTGGTACTCCATCGTCGATCGTCTGGAGTCGGAACGTTCTCGAGAAAGCACGCAAGAAATGTTGCCGTAGGTCGGTAGGTACAACGATTCGATTGAGTGCGTTTTCTACGATAGAGGTAGCACAGTTCCGCTAAAATGCTTTCTGAACGACGGGGCTCCTTAACCCAAAATCGTCGAAATGCCAAGTTTGTTACGAAGAATGACGTTTTAACATACTTGGGCCATACCATTATTCATCGGGATGCAACTAAATGTGTGCTGTCATCGTGTGCAGTATTGAGCTTCTTAAGAGAGGAGCCCCGGCAAAACATGAGAACCTATATATCGTAGCACGCTTTCTTTTACTTCTTGCCGTATAATCGAGCAAGGTGAGGACTGGTTGCAGGTGCGTACACTGTCAGCGTATGGACGTTGACATCCATATCTATTGTGATGTGCAGTAACTTCACACGAGCTTACTAAGAGTATCTTATTATGATAGATGCGGAGAAATACGGTTTGCGGCGAGACTCGAGTTTGTTTTTTCTTGCCGACGCACTGTATTCAACTTACCTCCATCGTTCTGATCGTAACGCAGGGTAGCTAGCTTACTACCATAGGTATCAGGTAACGTTACGAGTACGCTACATAGAACGTTGCAGGGGCATTGCTAGGAACGGTTCAGGGAACCGTGACTGGCTGCAGTAGAATAAACCTTCCCGTAGCATGGGCATTGCCTCGTGATCACGTGATGGCATCGCCCACCTCGAGCATTCCTTTCCTCCTCTATCCGCTTCTCCACTCCTTCTCCTTACCTCTTCTCCTCTTGATCGCTGAGATCAAGATTCCTTCTGGAATGGCCAATTAAGCGCCAATTCCATAAACATCTTCTTTCTTCATCACTAGTGATCTTCACAGACACTTCAGTTCCACCTTCGCCCTCTCTCTTCAGAGACAGAGCATTATTCCTTCATACACCAAGCTCGCAACCGATCTCCAGAGCTCTGTCTCAATTTTCTCTTCCCCTGTTCTTTTGCTTGGCCCAGTTAGAGAGCGCGGCTCTCGGCGGCGCAGTGCGTGCCGAGCCTCTAGACTAGCACGCCCACCTGAATGCCACAAGCGGACGCTCTCCGTTATCACGGCGGTGGCGGTGTTTAGTTTCTTGCGTTCCACGTGTGAGAACCGCGTTACCTCACCGTAAGCAAGCTTTAGGGACGTTTCACGCAACACCGGACCAAACGCTCCACGCGCTACGTACTGGTGTGTGGTCCCAAACACAATACTCGGAACACTCCGTAGAACACTTGTAAACACCACCCGGGGTGTAGTTGCTTGCCCGAGAAGCTCAACCGGCTCCAAGAAATTGAGCCAAATAGTGCTTCCAGTACTAGGCATTTTCTCGGAATTTCTCTCCTTTACGTTGAACTTCACACACGTTTTCTGGCAAAAACTACTAAGTACCTCGTACTTGTTTTTGTGGGAAAATGACTGGATTTTTTTGTGGAATATTGTAGTACCTAGGTTGAGTTGCCCGATTCGTAGTCCATTTGAAAAGATCAGACGGTCCACCCGCCCACCCGCCGCTTCGGCCCGCATTCAGGCGACAGGCTGGACGCCGGAAACGATCGCCGAGACCACTGAGCGACGCTTCTTCAAGTCGCACGCTAATCTCCGGGACCTACCCTGTGGAAAAGCGCCAGGGGTGAAGGTAATATGTGTGTGTCATGCTATTACGGGGGACGATAGTCAATCGGACCGAATATGGTTAGTAAACATAGCGAAATGTATAGGCTTTTTCATGAGCTTTAGGTTCTATTTAATATCTTCCCCGGTAGTAGGTTGACGTCGAAGATCTACGAATGCGCCCGCTTCTTGTTTGTGTTTCTCGACGCTACCACGCGTGCCCGGTGAGGTAGGCGTCGGAGAGGGTACGCCGGGGGGGGGGGGGGGGGGGGTGATATCGGTGGCCTGACGAAAGCGATCCGTAAAGAGAAGGCGATGCGGCGGTCGGAGGATCCGATGCTGAGGCGCCGACTTGATGAACAATCTCCTGCCGACTCCTTGTCTCTCGTGTTTTCGTCATCATGACAGACTCATTCATTCCAGGCCCAAAATATTGTATACTACCTGACCGCCCCTCTTACCAAATAGTAGAGCGCTGCCACACGGTAGAGATGGCGCCTTGTTTTTAAGGTCCTTACAGGTGAGAGCTCAATTTCTCACCCGAAATTTGGTCTCGGAGAACCTTTCACGCGCGACCCGAATAACATATGTAGGAGCTATGTAGTGCTAAAACTAATATACCATGTGTACAAGTACCAGACGCTAGCCGGACCTCAAGCACCGTGTCTGACCGGGATTTCACGCGTCGACTACTTGGCCGATCGCAAAAAAGAGCGAGTACGAAGAGACAGGTTGAAAAGAAGTACGAAAAATGCAAAAACATGCGCACATCGACAAGAATCATCGTACCCGGTATCCTGATGGTTGGTCGCTTGAGTAGCCCGGCCGGTCCTATAATATCGACCCGAACCATCACTACAGTACACTCACGCAGGTGTTACCTGTGCCAAGTTAATACGCCCCACAGTAGGAGACCACGGTTTCACCCCTTGACTGGCCGCTCTCTACTCTCCAGACTACAGTAGCATTCCTCGTATGCACGCAAAGAATAGCTGGCGCAGAATCAGCCACGAGCAAGAGCGTGGCAGGGCCTGACAAGACGCCGTCATAGGCTCTCAGGGCAACGTCATGTGGGTGGCGCGTAGCACCGCCACGGAATTACATGGGCGAGTTTGACATCGGTAGGGCTTCGCGGATTCGGAGAACGATCGGGCGCACTTGCTACGATAAAAATAGCCATGTTTCGAGTGAGATATTGGGCTCCTCCGTTTGAGGAGCTCATAGAATAAGGCACCACCCCCGCAGGTGCATCGCTCCCAGAGAAGCGCTCACGGCCTCCGCTAGACAGGTCTCCTTCTGGGTTGTTGTGCTGACCTTCCTACCTTCCGCGCTTCGACCGGCTGTCTCTTGTATTGTGTGTCTCTTGTTTAACAGGTTATTTACGTGTGTCGGAACCCGAAGGATGTCTGCGTCTCCCTTCAGCACCACGCGAAAAACAAGAAACCATACCAGTACGAGGGGGAGTTTTCCGACATGCTGCGATTTTTCGCGGAGGGCAGGTGAAACTGATGGCGGGGCACGGGTATTGTAGAAAGCTGATGCGGACAATCATGCCGCCAAGCTATCACCCAGCTCCTGCTTGGCATCTTGAATCCACGCGGGCGTAGGAACATTGTTTGGGTCCGATTTCGTGACGACCTCGAGGCTATTTAGAACGGATCTACACTCCCACCTGGCGACCTAGTCCCATGCCGACGTGACCCGCCCGGGATATTGGTCGAAGTCGTTTACTCGGTTGAACTCGAAGCTGCTTTGAACGGATGTGTCGACAGTATGTTCGTACCGAGTGTTTGCCGTATTTTGCCTTAAGTAATTCCTCTGGCAATTCGAAGCATGTCATTAGAAACAGTGGTAATGCATGCAAGTGCAGTACTTCGTACCTGGTACGTATTAGTGGCGGGCCTTTATCTGAGATATTCTGCTGTATGGGTGACATGATGCATACTACAGAAGCGCGACCATGTGAAGGGTAGACATCTAAACGGCATACCACACGATACGCGTATGACGCCTGAAGTGCTCCACGATAGAGGTTCACGTTATTGTTTTTCGAGGCTCCTCAATTAAGGAGCTCCATACCTCACCCGAAACGTGACTGCAGCAAGAACAAAAATGGATCCCGATGGAAAATCCCATGGCCGAAGTTCACGAAAACGTCATTTTTCGAAACGAGGTTGGCGTTCCGACGGTTTCGGGTTGAGGAGCCCCCGTCATTCAGACTATATTTTAGCGTGAATGTGCTACCTCTATCGTAGAACGCGTCGTCTGCAATTATTAAATTGTTGATATATATGCTGCTTTTACTAATTGGCCGCAGTTCTGTATCGTAGCTGGGACACTTTATCTCCACAGGAAATGTGTTGAATGCGCCACTTCGCTAAACGCTCCCGGTCTATCCTAGGGAAGCGAGAGTTTGCGGGTCAAACCCTGCTCTGCGACAAGCCTCGAGAACACATAGGATGCGTGAGGCATTGACGGCGAGAGTGTATGCTTCGACCTCCCAGCATACGTCGTGTTGCTTAGAGGAATACGGCAACTAACTGCCTGTTGAGCTACGTCAGTCACCAACCAAATGAGCGAAGTACTCTGGTTTCTCCTAACGGAATAGTCTTGATTGTTTAGCATGTATGTGTACTCTGGGGAATACCCACCCTGGTTGCCTTGCTTATACTCGATAGACGTACCCGGGTAAAGCATACCCCAGAGCACACGTCGTACCAAACGTATCTACTTGTGCTTGTCATTATGTCGGTCAGTGATTGAAGAGGCGGACGATAGCCGTCACGGTTTTTTATATCCCGTTGCTCCTGTTTCCGCCCGCCGGTCTGTTCCCAAGGTCTCGTGCAAGGTTTGCCCTCGGCGTCGCGGCACAGTGTACAACGCCCGACTCACCCACGCACCCACAGACAGACCGTTCGACTTGATGTTGCGTAGTACCCATCGGCCTCTACCCAGTCCCTGACCAACGTATCGACCGTACGAGCTGTTGATTAAAGATAACTATTATTCAGTGGCCTGTTTAGTCGAATGACAAGGGGGGGGCAGTGGGTAGGAATTCAGATACAACCTACAAAACATCCTTCTGGATTCCGCCAAATCCCGCCTGGCTTCGTGACGCTGTTATTTTCAGCGATACTCTCTCGTATAGGTCAGCACCCACGAGCACACTATCACAAACCGTTTTCCGATGTCTCCAGTGCGCACGCTCGAAACGAAAGAATAGGATATCGATAAGATTCGAAGTCATGATACATCCTACAGTAAATCCTACACGACCGACCACTCGACGAACCGGCCGACCGATCAACCACCCGACCAACCGACCGACCAAAAGCTGGTGCTACGTACTGCAAGAGTGGCCCCCGTTTTCACTGCCGCCTTATGCCACACAGCAGTCGAGCGAATCTCTGTGCATCACGTCAAAACTGGGCAAAAAACGAAAAACTTAGTTGGCGCACTGAAACAAACATCCCCTTAAGGGGGTGCATATCGCGAATACCTTGAACGCTCAAGACTACGAAAGACATGTGGCGAACGAATTTAGAGCGGCTCGTCTACCGTATAGCACGAATTTGTCTGACTGAACGACCAACCGACCGACCGACCGACCGACCGATGGACTTATGGTCCAATCAGGGCAGAGAATGGCTCTTGGTTCGACCACGTCTTGGAGTGGTACGAGGCCTCGGAGGCAGACCCGGAGCACATCCTGTTCCTACACTACGAAGAAATCCTCGACGACACACCGGCCAGCATCAAGAAGATTGCGGCTTTTGCGGGGATAGACACCACGCCGGAGGTTGTGGAAAAGGTGCGGCTCATGTAGACACTTGTTTAGCTGTCGTGTCTAGAGTATATAAATTAGTACATAACATTAGCTTTGAGTCCCACTGAGTAAAGATTCGACCCTTAACTTTTTAAGCTGCGGAAGACGTCTGATATATATTTGGTTTATACTTCGGGGGTTGTACACAATTCAATAGGTATTATACTTCGAAGTATCATAATTGCTACTGTATTTTAGAAGTTGTGCATGAAGCAGTTCGCGCGTGTTCTTTACGTGATTCCTCGTTAAGGACATAGTTCAGTGAATCCTCTGCATGCCACTCGGGTCAACAGGACAACTTGCATTAACCTTCTGCGCACTGATACTTTATATACCGAAAATAGGAGAGTACTACGACGTTGTTACACGCTAAAAGCAATCTGACCTGAGAGTTTCTGCATTGGTTTAATGCTCTTAAACCGTCTAGTATCTACGTCATGTTTGTGGTGTTAGGTATAGGGTGTAGCTTCTCAGTTGAGAGGCGCCGTCGCCGTCGGAAATACTTGTGCAAAAAAGCACTGCTCCGCACCATCGCATGCTACAGTTAATGTTAATAGTGGTGGTGGCGGTGGTGTTGGTGGTGCTATTGTTGCTGTTCTCGTGTTATCTCGTCGCCGAGACCTATGGCCACAATGGTGATTGTCATGCATACGTCCATATCAATGCAGCGGCTGACGGCAGCCCCGTTCAATCTCTCCCTGCCTTGCGCTTGAGTTGTGGGTGCATGGAGCCCCAAACGAGTTAAAAATGGAACCAACCAATGGCCACTCAAGCATGTCGTCGGTGCTATTGCTTTGCTGCTGCTCCAGGGGAATAGTTGTCACGATCCTACCTACCAGGCACAGCAGTAGTAGGGGGACCTATGATGTCCAGCGAGCGCTGTTTTTTCCCCCACCATCCAGCGTCCAGTAGAACAGTGTAGGGTTAGAGACCCAGATTATCCTGCTGCGTCGAGGAGTCCCAAATTGCTTCGATTGAATTATTTGTGTATATGATTGCTACTGCGTGCAGTGCGTGCTTTGCTTCTTCCATGCGTTCAGTAGGTAGGTGGGCATCTTTTCCCCTGATTGCAGCAGTCTCTGAAAAATAAATCCACTGCGTCCAGTAGATCCATATGCAGGCGTCCATTTCATTCAATATGCCGCTCTGTTTTGTACTGCTGTGTTTCGAGTGCCACCCTCTAGTAGGTCCCTGTCCTTGTGCAGATCCCAGTAGGACCCCGCCGCAGCCTGTATACCCTGTCGTTTTTTCTAATCCGCGCCCAGTTAGCTCTCCTGTCCCTGCCGGGTCTACCGGGTGCCCCCTGCGAGGATACACAACAACTCCCGGGCTGTTGTTGGCACGGTAATTTAATGGGATTCCTCTTCCCCCCACTTGAGATTGAAACTCCATTTTCGCATCTTCCCCCCCCGTATACGTTTCTAACCCCACCCACTCACATCTCGTCCATGGGTTTCTCTTACGGCCCTGTGCATGTCTCACCCCCACGTGTAAGTTCTACCCCCTGTGCAATATTGTTACTCCCATGCAATTTTCTTACCCCCATGCAGTTTTCTTACCCCCATGTGATTCTCTTACACATACGTGTTTTCTTCACCCCCCCTCCCCTGATTTTCTTACCAACAAGTGTGCCCTTCATACCCCAAATATGTTTTTACGCCTTTCGTGCCCCCATTGTTCTCACCCCCATGCAACTGTCTTACACCAGGTGGTGGCGGGGTCAGGCATCTCCGTGATGAGGAGAAATGCCGAAGCCCGGGGCCCCATCTACAAAAACCACGTACGAAAGGGAGGGAAGGGCGGTTGGCGCGACGTCTTCACCGTGAGGGAGTCGGAACAGTTCGATGCGCTTTACCGACAGCAGATGGAAGGGTCGGGCCTCGAGATGGACTTCGGCGAGGGCCTAAAAATGTGAACGCCTTCCTCGTGGCGTGCTCTCTGAGGAGAGAGGGAGAGAGGGAGACAGAGAGAGAGACAGAGCGTTAGAGAAATAGGATGTTAGCTGCCCTATCTCTGGAGTTAACGGCTGGTCAATTGGTTTGGGTTGTAGTGGTGGTGGTGCCTTAATGAGAGTGGCGCTCTCTGGCCGAGTTCGCTTGATCACGATGAGCTGGTGACGTTGCAGTGCGGGGGGTCGAATGGGGCGTGAGCAGGAAGGAGACGCGCAGGCACTCCCATCCGTCTGAACTGTCAGCACCCCTCGCTTAACCCTTTTAGAACCGCAGTCCCGTTTTGGGGACAAACGACTAAAATTTTTAAGTAGTTTGTCCCCAAAACGGGACTGCGGTTCTTAAAGGGTTAAAAGATCGCGGGAATCTCTAACCGTCAATAGACGTTTCATTGTGGCGCAAACTAAAGTTCGATGAACCGCGGCTTCGCAATCGGTAGGTTTGTGGAACCGTTACCTACAGAGCTCGTCGACTAAGAAGATCGGCACCCTGAATGTACGATACATATGAATATGATGTATGCGATACGGTTTCCCATGAGCGCTGGCGTAAGGCGTGGTCCGAAGTGGTAGGATATGAAAGAGACTCCACTACTAGAAAGATACGCATTCAGGATGCATGATATACACCATATTATGACGTACACGACACGACTTGCCATGAGAGCTGGGGTGGAGCATCGACCAGCATCGGCCCGCAAAAAAAATTCCGCACATATCATAAAAATAGATAAACACAACCGTTCGAGTGGCTACAGCAGTCTGGCACTCGCGCTACAACTGAACGACAGAAGTACACCAGCAGTAGCGCCTAGGGGTGCCTATCCTAACTAGCGGTCACCGGCGCTTGTTGGAAGCTATAGAAACGTGCCGAACGAAACCGATCATTTCTGGCGATCACCAGTACTTGTTGGACGCCATATACGACTTACTTCAGGATCGATCATCTTAACCATCATCAGACATGGTGGACACCGTCACCATCTTAGGAAAGGGCTGACCATGGAATGGCCACAGGCTACTACTGGTGCTTGTCAGAAAGGAAAATATCAAAATATGCATGCCCCTGTGTTTTTCATGTATCGAGAGCAGAAGCAAGGGCCAATAACGTGTACGACAGTGAGATTCACCAACGAACAGACGTATGATACGTGCTTGTACGTCAAGGTATTCTGGAACATACACGAGGAGTTTATGAAAACAGTAATCAGTGTCTTGGTGTGCCTGTCACGTTTGTGCTGCTATAAACCAACTCTTGGTTGTAGTGCGTACCCCGACCATCCATATTATGTTTCAGTGTGAAAAAACGGCACTGACTGACCGAAATCGATTGGAAATCGAGCCTACTGTTAGTGTTATTGTCTCGTCGACCCTGATAGCATCCAGGGGAGTCACCGGCCAGTGGTCAATCGAGGGGGGAAATAATGCAAAACGCGTGAACGGCTCCTGCAGCTTGCAAAATTGAGTATCGACCGTTCGGTTGCACTCTCACAGCTGACGTGCTTTTTTTGTTTCATATGGAATACATTCGACTCGGTCGGGCTCGGTTCAACTGTTCCATCTCTACATCCTCCCAACAATATTTTTAGTTTCGTAGGGACTACACGTGTACATGAATTAAACTATGCAGTCACGTTTCGACCGAGTAGGCGTGCACCGCAACATTAAACTTTTAGCATGCAGCCCTCTTTAACCCTCTGAGGACTGCGGTCCCGATTGGTGAAAAAACACCTAAGCTCATTCTTATCGGAGAGCGTTTTTTCCAAAATTTCGAAAGTTTGGCAATAATTGGAGATATGTATCGATATACGGAGGCGTTCTGTCACTATTCGTGAAATTCTCCAGAAGCGAAAATATCAAGTTCGTTAACATTCAAACATTTGAAAAAAAAGAAGGAAAATATGGAAGATTGAAAAAATGCGCGAAAAAAAGTCGAAAATATGGACAAAAAGCTCTCCGATAAGAATGACCCTAAGTTCATTCTTATCGGAGAGCGTTTTTTCCATAATTAATTATCAAAGTTTGTTAATAATTGGAGCTGTGTATCATTATACGTAGGCGTTTTGTCACTACTCATTCGTGAAATTCTCCACAAGCAAACTAATCGAGTTCTCTAAATTTCACAGCTTTGGAAAAAAAAAACAGGAAAATAGGGAAGATTGAACAACTGCACGAAGCAAAAGTCGAAATGGGGGGGGGGAAAACTCTCCTATAAGAATGACCCTTTGAATACGAGTGGTTTGTCCGCATTCCGAGATTGCTATTTTAACCGGGCCAAGTCGGATGGCCGCTCAGCAGATGTTGTAGGGGGTGCCATGTGCAAGGTAGATTCCAATGTCTCGGGAGGCGCTCTACGATATAGATTCGCCCTAAATTTTCTGAGGCTCCTCACGTAACGAGCTCCATGCCCCACCCGAAAACTGACTTCAGCAAAAATCTAATTGCATCGCGGCGAAAAAACCATTGACATTACGACGATTTCGGGTCAAGGAACCTCGTCTTTCAGAACAAAAAATGGTGGAAATGTGCTATTAATACCTCTATCGTAGAACGGGTCTCAGGCGGAGATGCGTTGCCACCCCAGGTGAAGATGCAGTACGATCGAAGCCGATGACATTCCGGCGTTCTTTTTTAGTTTTGATACGTGTCCTAGCCCATTGCCATGCACCTCACTCAAAAATTGGATCCGGACATCATTCGATGGCGCCGCGTCACAAATAAACCGATGGGCGGTGACATGTTGGTGGCGCACAACGCGAAACCAGCACCCGCGCATAAAACCTCACTCTCCCTGCAGAAACAAACATGGCACGGTCACTGTCGGCCGGGTGGCTCTTAGCGGCCGTAAAGCAAGGGCGTTGAGGTGACCGTCTACCGCAGTACCCATGGTCTCAAGGGCTGCTTCGTGTGGGTACAAGGGCAGGCTACATACATGGCACGGGTTCTACGATAGAGGTAACACGTTTCCGCGAACATGTTTTCTGTGTGACGGGGCTTCTTAACCCAAAATCGTCGGAACGTCTGTCTTGTTTCGAGAAAATTACTTTTTTGGTCATACTTGGGCCATGGAATCATTCGCCAACCACTACCTTTTGATTTTTGCCGAAGTCGGTTCTTGGATGAATTTCCGTTAATATTGACCTTCTTGAGGAAGAAACAGTCTTGCGCCTCTACTGTAGTACCGTGCGTCATGAAGCTGAAAACATGCTATGACACGTTTTTGTTAGCACTCACTTCTTACCGAAATACATTTCGATCAAACCCGGCAATGCTCCGTGAAGAATTACATGTATTTATTAGACCACAATTCACTGGTGATTGTTTCGTAACCCTTTACGGAGCTCACCCACGTTTTCGGGGGGGGGGAATACTTGGAATTTGACTGGAACCATTTTTGCAGAGGTAGAAGAGCAACGACGAAACCCCGCGGAAACCAGACTACGGACGCATTCTTTCGACCTGAAAATCACGTCCGGGGTCGAAATGCATAGGCCAACCGCGGCAGTGCCTCCATGCAAAAGCAGATAGAGTAGCTATAGGCCACCGCATGTGGCCAACCCTTTTTTTAGTCAAAAGCTTCGCCTTATTATGGTCGCGGGGGCAAACTACGAGTCGCATGGGATTCGACGGGAGGACATTTTGGCGGCGTGGTAAGATCGGTGGTTATTGACAAACGCACGCTGATCTTTCTAAAATGCAGCAATTTTTTTCATTGACGACGTCCTAAAGAAAAATGAAAGCCCAACCTGGGCGCTTCCCGTGCGAACTTGAGGAGGGACCACAATCGACCCCCCCTGCAGACCTTCCTTGACCCACGTTTTTTGTGACTGAGAGCATCGAGGAAAACCTGCTGGAACGCGGCGATATTGCACGTGTCGAGGCCGCATCGACCCGCCGTGCCGGGGCTGTCGGCGCGCTCTCTCTGCTAGCGGAACACACTACAGAGTCGACTATCTAAAGCTGGAGTGATCAAGACACACGCAGAACAGAAATCATTCCAGGGGTCAGAACTTTCATGCGTGCTGCACCCGAGTTTCGCCGTAGCACAACAAGCTGGACAACCAACCAAATGCACGTTCGTAGCACACGAAGGTTGAGCCAGACCGGAAACAAGTAACTCCTGGAAATCATTCCTCCCCACCAGAGTCAACAAGACGCCAAAACGAACCGGTTGAGGTGCTCGCTTATCCCGACGGCCGACACTATGCTACCCACCGCAAACCACATCCAGCCAAAACGCCAAACTCGGCAAAGTAATCACGCGTTGGGGGGGGGGGGGGGGGGGGGCAGGAAACCTCGATATAGGCAATACCACAACAGCCGTATGGCCCGGTATACAACAAATTTCACATGGACCGTAACACCATACGCACCAAAGCCATTTTTTCGCATTCCATTGGCTACCTTCGCCCTTCCTTTTCTCCCCGTCCGAGTTGGAACCCACATCCGGGGTCTCATTGCAGGCGCTTCTCCTCCCTACCCACTCCGGATGGCGCCTTCCGCTTTGATGGCGAGAGAAGGCTTGTTGGACGTTAAGCACTTTCGTCCCGTGTCGGTCCGCGTCGAATTTCCGTATGCACTCACGCTGGGCGATCTATTTTTCTTTTTCCCGAGGACCCTATAAATCAGCTTCATGGAGCTACCACCTGGCCCCATGCGGCTACAGGAAATAAATGAGAAAGCGAGCAAAACAAATCAGTACATATACCTACACGATAACCGTCGCGCCGTCGCGGTCGAAAGAGCTGAGCGAAAACTGCGACGACGTGCACCAGAGAATAAAAGTAGGTGACAGAAAAAACGAATATTAACTAACTGTTGCAGAAACCTCACAAGAAAAGGAGAAGAAAAACATGCGCACACGCAATCGGGCGCACCACCACCACCACCATCACCACTACCACCGCAACCGACGAAAAGGTGTTCCTTCCGGGGAGGGAAAGAAACAAATGTGATCTCCCTCCCTCTCGCGTCAGACCACGCCGCGAAGAAAACAAAACCATTTTCAGGCCCTCGTGAAGCCCATCACGAGTCCGAACACTGCCACATCTTCTGACGGTAGAGCGGATCTGGCTGTTCTGACTACCTCACGGTAAAGTCGTCGATCCAGCCGCCCTTCCCTCCCTTCCGCATGTGGTTTCGTAAACACGGTATGGGGGGTAATTCTGTGCTCGAATGTTTCCGACAATGGCAGCGCTCTTTAAACGCGCGATTGTTCCCAACTATACAGCTAAAACCGATTGCCGCAGGAGTACCAATTGTTTTACAACCTACCGCGTGGCGTCGATCTCCGCAAAGTCGGCTGTTTCTTCGACGCTGGCCACCGTATCAGCGGCTATGTGTTTGTATCCGAGGAACAGGATGTGCTCCGGGTCCGCCTCCGAAGCCTCGTGGACTACTCCAAGACGTCGTCGAACCAAATTCTCCGACTGAATGCGGCCGGTTGGTCGATCGGTCGTTCGCTCGGTCTGGCCGACTGGTGATACGATAGGTTGCTCGCTTTCGGTTCACATACCACATCGCTTTTGCAGTCTTGAGCGTTTACGACGTTCGCGATACGCGCCCCCATACGGGATTTTGTTCGATGCTCAGCGCCAACAATTTGTTTCGTATGCCCAATGTCGTTTGAGGTACTGTGTACAGAGCCAGTCAACAGAGTGGCGTGAACGTGACAGAGTGAAGATGGGGGTTGCCCCTACGTATCACCTGTCGGTCGGTCGTTCGGTCGGTCCGTCGGTCGGCCGAGTAAAGCAATACCGTGATATCATGAGCTCGAATCTCGCCGATGAACACCTTGTTCTCTCCGACCCCGCGCTTCGGAGACGTGATGGGCAATGTGGACAGTGGAAGCGTTCTCCTCGATAGTATCTACATTACTATCGGGCAACGTCGGGAGTGCACCGCAGATTAATCCAACGAGGTCTGCGACGTTGAACGAACTCCAGAATATGTGTTCGTTGATTGAATACTCACTTCCCACCGCCAGGCGTAGTCACGTGACTCAGTGCGCCAATGTGGGCGGCCACTGTTCCCAGCAGATACGTTGGTCGCTCAGTTGGCCGGTCGGCCGGGTGGTCGATCGTTGCGGTGAATCGGCCGGCTGTTGTACGCAATGACGCGGCACTATATGAGCGAGACCCGCACAAAAGTGGAGAAATACCGGTGGGCGTAAAGCTTAAACAGGAATAACGGGCCTTCGAGTCTCGACCACGATCATCAGCCCTTTTTCCATCAATGAACGACAGAAGCACACAGCTTCACGTAGATGTTAGTCAAACAATTGTGCTCCGGGGGCATTTTACCTGCGGATGCGTACCGCAGCATCACCAAGGCAGCTGCGTTTAATACCGGGTACCCCAGGATACACACCCCAACATGCAAAAATCTATGGAATATGGAGGGACCACAGCACCTGTTGAGCCATGACGCGTGCTACAGTTAGGTGCATATCCCTATTCCTGTGAAGCTTCTGGCTTGAGGAACCCTCTTCGGTCACCCAACCTGACAAGCTATAAGACAGCCCTATGGCCCACAGTATATATATAACGGAATGCACAGCAAAACATCCCGGCCATATTTCGTTGTTCCTTTTATGTCCTCAAGGGTCCCCGTCATCAGTCGGAAATTATTTCGCCGATGAATCTTACAGGTATCTCCTCTGTCGCAGCGCGGGTCCCTAAGTTTATTTAGCCACGTGAAATACATTCGTAGCTCGACAGGAACAGTGGTCACTGCTGCAGTTCCCTCTGTGGACTTACAAGATATATGTATGTGTGCTCGAGGCATCCAATCTCGCTTTGCAGCGGTTTCTGATCCCGAGCACGCGGGGAGATTCTACCGCGAGCCGTTGCCACGGTATGCGCGGTGCCTTGTTCTCTGCGATATCATCAAGAAGAGGGAGGATGATGTTAACATGTCACCCGAA
The DNA here is from genome assembly GCA_031213475.1 of Nereocystis luetkeana. Taxonomy (NCBI): domain Eukaryota; class Phaeophyceae; order Laminariales; family Laminariaceae; genus Nereocystis; species Nereocystis luetkeana. The sequence continues at coordinate 1,320,070 of JARUPZ010000025.1, read as the reverse complement.
ACACGCCTTCGAATGTTGTTTTTCGTGCAGAGGTTGAATAGTAGTATCAAACTATTGACCTGCGCTTGCTCACGCGAGGGGCTAAAAACGGTCCGATTTTTTTTCCCCAGTTAGGATGAAACCTCTACGCGTATGTTCGTTTTTGTACCAGCGCATACAAGTAGGTGTCGGTCGGGTAGCAAGAACAAATTTCTTCCAAGTATTGTATCGGGTGAGATATTGAGCTCCCAATGCGAGGGCCTCAGGAACTTCTGGCGCACCCGGACTGTGGGACGGCTCGGTGACTGCATCCGATGCGCGCTGCAATAGGGATACTGTGACAGCAGATTTTTTTGTGTCAAACCGATTATGACTGACTTGGGTATTTAACTCTGATGTAAACACTTGTGAGGGGAAAATTCAAGATAAAGACGACGATTGCATCACGGGATTACGGCGGGATTGAGGAAGGACGCAGATCGCTGTCTGGCTTACAATAAAATGCTTGAATGCAAGGAACCGCACACTACGGGCATAACGTCACCCTTAGCGTACCGCTAAGCGCTCACGCTGCTTCTATAGATAGTTTACGACACCAAAGTCGCCAACCATTGGTTAGGTCGCTGTCTCGAAGGTTCCCGAAGAAGATGGAGGACAAATAATTAGTTTTGGAAACGTATGCGTGCCTGTGATTCTCGTAAAGCTTAGTGTCGGCGCCTCCCAAATGAGGTGCACGCGGCAGATCAGTGGACACGCAGCAAGAAGAGTGTGTTGGGTTCCCCTCTCTGTCTACCGCTGCTTCTGCGTCGGCGTTTGCGTCGGGTACCCTCTACCACCCAAGTTATTCGTGTTGTATTCGCTCATGCTCTTCAAGGGGTGAAGGCGGGAGCGAAATTGCTACAAACACGCAGGACGAGCATCAATCTCTCAGCAACGACATACCTACTCTCCTAGACGGCAAGTCCTTCACACGAAGGAGTTGTCGGAGGAACTACATACACACTATCGCTTGGACGCACCTCGTATGTGTTCTTACGATACATACCCCATGATACTATTATTGCCTACCCGCCTGCCCTTCTCACGTCTCTTCAGGGAGAGGTTTCACAGCTCGTCAAGAGACACTCTACGATAGATGTTCACCCAACGTTTTCTGAGGTTCCTCACTTGAGGAGCTCCATATACCTCTCCCTCGAAAAAATGATATAAGCAAAAATCAAATTGAATCCCGATAACTTAATCCGACATGGCCCACCTATACAAAAACGTTAGTTTCCGAAACAAGATTGGCATTCCGACGAATTTGGGTTGAGGAACCCAGTCATCCAGCAGACGTTCTAGAGGAAACGCGCAACCTCTATTACCGCAGAACGCGTGTCAATTAGCGCGCCTCGTAACATACAACGTGCACCCCTATCGAGGGTTCCTGGCAAACCTTGCCGCAACAGTCACGCTGCCGTATAGAGAGGGGGAGGAAGACAGCTATGGTTTATCTCATGCCCCTCAAAAGAAAGAGCAACAAGAGCTGCGGTAAAGAGGGCAGAGGCTCACCCCCGCTCTCCCTTCCAACGAACGGGTGCTCTGAGAGGAGCTTACTCTGGTTTCGGTCAACGCATACCTTCTGGCTTCTTTCCCGGAAGGCTCTTTACTATCCGAGGAACTACCTGCCTCATTTTTTTGGAGCGACGCTTCGTGCTTGTGTCTTACACGATGCTCGGTGTACACTTGAGCCACCTCCGGGTTTCGCATGTTCATTATTATGTCTGTCGAAAGGGTGGTGTTTGGGTGATCTGTATAGCCCCTCAATTCAGGAGACCCTTGAAACAAAGGTAAGTGCCTCGCTGTCGACGCGTGAGACAATAGAAGTAACGTTGTTTTGCCACAATCTATCACTGGGACTGACGAGGCTCCTCAATCTAGGAAATACTTAACACGTATCGCAGAGGGTACCATTTCGTTTGCTTTTGTGATACCTTGGCCCTGGGATTGTCCGTCGTTTTGAACAAAACCTTTTCCCTCGAGGTCTGGTTTCCGTTGAGTTCCAGAGCTCCTAAGGTCCCTTGCCTCAGAAGGCAAACGTAGGGCCACCCCTACTTTAGCATGCATCGGTTAGACGTCGGGCGCGATCGACAGGTGCTTTGGAGGAAGGGCAGTGCACGCATGGCGCAGCGCACGTGAATTTAAAATGTAGACTGGTCCAAACACTCAAAGTAAATCGAACTGTAGTTCCCAAGTTGGGAGAGCCTCGTCAGTCAGAAGCTTCTGACGTGGCACGTCTCAGCTGTACCTCATGATGTACTGCGCCTGTGCAAACACCACCCCAACGCGCACGGGATACCTCTAACTTCCCGCAAGCGATCTACGATACCTCCCCCCCCCGAGACAACAGCCGACTACGACGGGTGCCTACGTAATTAAATGTAGTCCCTGCGTGTACACGTAGTGTGCACCACCCACCAACTTACCCGGTGGGTCTTGTGTTACGCTGGTTATAGAACAAAATGTCCCCCCCCCTAACGGCTACTTTCACCGACTAGTCCAACGGCGACGGATGACTCTACCGCCAAGCCACTGTCGAATGATGACAGGAGGCCCAAGGCTAATGAGTCCCTTACTCTGCCTATGCAACACCGGCGACGGATCGTTTCGATATCGCTAAAGTTACGATACACAGTCTACTCGTGTAGCCTAGTCTTCTCGTACGAAAACATCCTACGTCTAACCCAAAGTATCGACCTTACTGCAGTGGTGAGATGTGTGGATTCTTGATGCACCGGCAAGCCGTACGGTGTAATTCAGACCTACATAGAGTCATCGTGACCAAGGAACGGCGATACTGCAAACGCGTGCACAAAGACGGCTTCGACGCGAAACTGGTGGCGTGAGATCACTCCGACGTTCGCTCAACCTTACTCGTTATTCACTCACACAGGACACCCGGCGCGCCACCGGCAGCAGCGGGCAACGCACTCGCACCCCCTCTCTGTATTGGCTTGGGTATCCTTCTCGGCCACGCCGAAGTCCCACGCAAACTATCGCAAGGCTCGGCCGTCCCCTTTATAAATTCGACAAATGTCCTATGCGGTGCATATTTGGCGCATTCCTGGGACTCCATACGTTTGGTGAAGCACGCAAACTCTCCGAGGTTCCTCGTTCAAGGGAAGGGACTACAGTAGTTTCGGCATGTGCTGCGGTGAAAGGTGCATCATCCCAAAACGTTTCTGCCAAAACCGGACGCTTAGATAAGGTCGGCCTATACCCTCGGTGTTGTTCCGAAACATCTTCTGTGAAACAAAAACTAGATTAAACATGTTTTGGTAGTGCTGTCAGTGCCCTCGATGGAACCCGCCAGTCCGAAGAAAAAAATATTGGCCAAACCCTGCTGCCTCTATCGCAGCTCGCGTCTTTTCCCTCGCCAAACCTTCCTCCTTCTCCAAAACCCGATACTGGGAGAACAATCCAGGTGTGACCCTCCCAATGCTACCAAGGCCATAAAAAAACTACGGACCTTACTCTCTGGGAAAGCTCTTCTTTCTGCGAAGTCCCGCGCCGTCAGTCTAAACCGTTTTGGCCGAAACCTTGGGCCCTTGTCCTCTCCACGCCTACGACAAAGCCTCACCCGAGGTGGTTGGACCTCCGTCGGGCATGCGCCCCTGGCGCTTGGAGAGCCACTTCTTGGCGGTCTTTTTCTGGGCGCGAGTGGAGCGCTTTCCGCCGGAAGCGACTGCCGCCGCCGCCGCCGCGTCTTGCCCCCGGTTGCGCTGCTGGCGAGTAGAGTGGTTGCCTTTGTTATCAACGCATGCGCCGCCTGCGCCGTGTTTGTTTGCGTCTGTTGTAGCTACGCTACTGTTGTTGTGGTGGTTGTTGTTGTTGTTGCTCTTGTTGTTGCTCTTGTTCTTGTTCTGGTTGTTGTTCTTGTCCGCGCTCATACGCATGCCACTGTTGTTGTCTGCCTTCATATGCATGCCCCCGTTAGTCGGGTCAGCACGCATGTATACACTCCTCCTGTCCCCACCCGACGGCGGCGGCGGCGGTGGCTGGTTGTGTTGGCTTTGCGTTTGGGGTGTAGTTCCAGAGCTAACCGGGCTGGTCTCGAAACCACGGGCGAGGACGGCTGCGAAGTCACCGGCGTTGGCCGCCAACAGTGGCACCTCTCCAGAACGCGATGAGCTGGTGTTGGCCTGGGTAGGGGTCTTCGCGGGAGAAAGAAAGCCAGGGCCGTGGTGCATCCCCGCGTGCGACTTCTCCTGCCGAATCATGTCAAGCGGTATAGAGTCATTGTTCGCGCTGGTGTGTGTTGACGGCGAACGAACAAAGATAAAATCAACTAAAAAGTACACCTCAGCAGTCACCGTTGGAAAGGTTGCGTTAACATAGCTTGCACATGCGTGCTACGAATAAAAACTGTTCTGTTTTGGCCGACAAGGCCAGACTGATGCCCCCCCCCCCCCCCCCCCCCTGGTCGGGGTGCTGCCCAATATTCTCGAACAAACTATTTAATTTCTCAACAACGGGCGAGATACATACAGTACATCTCCTTGGGGGGGGGCATCGCATTCTCCTGTCATTACGGGGAACCATGGTAAACAGGACATACGGTACACACAAAAACGTTTTTATTTCCCTGTCTTTGCTAACAATTTGTGGTCCTCTTCACCATGGTCCACCGTAAATGGGTTTCTCGTTTCAACCCCTCGGACAGACGATCGTTGTATATATTTACCTCCGATATTGACGGGTGAGACCCGCGTAATCCGCATTGGACTCACTGCGGATTGCCTGGGTTGGATCTGATGTACCATGCAGGCCCAGCGCTATCACTCACAACTACGTGTGAGGAAATCGATGATCTAGATGCTGATCTATCTGATCGATCTGTCCGGGGTTCTCACTATTATTTTTTTTTTATGTAAAGGTTTAGACTTGGAACAGAGATCGCCAAGCGAGGGGATAGGCCTCACGGGAAGGGCATTACACCTATCTGGTCCACCCCTCTACGGGTTATTTCATGCGCCTGCGAACGATAGGGAATGGCATACCCGTCAATTGACGGTGTGACACACGCCGCGGTAGAGCTGTACCACTGTTTGGTGTTCTTTATGGGCTGTTGACTTGGAGAGCTCCGTACTGAAAGTAAGAAACTAAATAATTTTCGGGGAAAAAAAAAAAGTGCGACCTAGGTGTGAGAACAAAAGCAAATCGGAATAAAATGCTGAGGTCATTCCGAAGATTTCGGGTAAACCTTTTTGGGACTGTTCGTACTGCGGCCCCATTTTGGGGGCAAACTACGTAGAGGTCTAGCGAGACGGGACTTCAGTCGTGAGCGGGCTAACCCGTTTAGTACCGTGGTCCCGTTATGGGGACAAACTACTTGAATTTCGAGTGGTTTGTCCCCAAAACGGGACTGCGGTACTAAAACTGCCCGTATCAGGGCTAAGGAGCCCTGACATTCAGAATATGTTCTTTGCCGAAACGCGCAATCCTTTCACTCGTAGCAGCATGCATCACAATGCTTCTCACTCGCGGGGCTGTACTCAGCGGAGAAGCTATCCGACACCACCTGTGTAGCCAATGCTACATGTTTGCCGATACGTTCAGTTCAAATCGATTCGTCACCCCCTTGGGGTCGCGTGTCAACCTTCCGTAACACTTCGAGCACACGCCCCCCCCCCCCCCCCTCCCCTCTCCCCGGACCGACCTGTGGAGGTCGAAAATTCTACAGCAAGAAAGGTGGCATCGCCGAAACGGGGGGCGTTAGACATATGTCGTCGAGGGATGTGCGGGAACGTGCCGTTTGGTACTGGGATTATATTTGTTACGGAGGTCTCGAGCTCGAAAGGTCGGTTCCGGGGGAGCGGGGGGAGGGATGTTCACACGATGACAGCGGTAGACTTTGTCACATACCGCGGTAATAGGAATGCAACACCCACTTTTTTAGTGGGGCTCGTCGCCTGAGGGCCCCTGCACCTCAACACACGAAACTGATCCTGAGACACCATTACAAGCGCAACCCGACGGTCCACTACGGGAGGAAAGGAACGAAAGCGGCCGTATGAAACCGCGATTGTTGTTTCGACAAGAAGATAGATTCTTCCTCCGGTAGGAGTTGCACTTTCGAACTCAATATTCTCTGACTGGTGGGGCTCCTCAAGTGAGCAACGTTTAGTATGCCGAACATATGGCAACTCATTTCTGGGTGGGATATTGAGCTCCTGACGCGAGAAGCTCGGAAAATAAGGCACCAACCGTAAAAGGCACTGCCCTACGGTTGTTGGGCACTTCGTCAGTTGAGGAGCTCCGGCAGTCCGACATATTTCGACAGATTAAATGGTACTTCTAGTGTAGTGTTAGAGGGCGAGTATTACCGAGTATTTCGAGCTCGGTTGTAGGACAAAGGTATAGGCCCTTCCTGTAAGGAAAAATAATTGAGCTAGATATCCTTGCGTACCGCGGCGAACAGAATATTCCGTAGAACTGAGCAATTCCAGGGCAAAGGGCTATGCTGCACCTCATTTTCCGAGCTCCGCACCGCATCGGATGAGCCCGGTATCTCACCCCCCCCCCCCCTCCCCCCCCCCTCCCCTCCCCTTCCACACCCACGATCTTAATGAACATTTTTGTTCGCGCAGCCTCCACTTATGTTTCTGCGCGCAGCTGCGAGTCCAAAACCAAACATGCCATTAAAAATGTAGCAGACTAACAGGCATGATACATTAGTTGCTCACTTGAGGATATCAATCGGTCAGACACATACTGACCCAAGAAGCGGTATTCCTGCCGTGGGGGTGCCGCTCAGCTCCCGTGGTGACGCTATCTCGTGTTACGCATGGACGCATACTTCAGTAGTACTGCGGTCCAGTTCGCATGTCTGACGTGTGCTTCGAATCTGTAGCCGCGGGCTAATTGTTTAGGGAAATGCGTCGAATATCAGCGGGGGGCATACCTGGTAATACGGGGGGCCATAGTTAACAGGACCAAATATTTTTTTTTTAAATGGTTGAGCATATAGGTTTTCATGTATACCATAGGTCCTGTTAACTATGTTCCCCCGTAATAGTAAAATTGGACCTACTGATGATACGAAAAAAGTTTATATGTTCCGCTTTTTTCTACCACTATTTGGTCCTATTTAATATGGCTCCCCGTGATAGCATCCAGAGCCAAATATGGTGTGTGAAAGCAGGAGGGTGGACGCGCACCTACGGTCATGCATCGCTTGAGTGGACCCCAACCCACCCCCGCCCTTGCCGTGGCATCACTCGGCACTCACCTGTCTCCTCTTGTGCGTGAAACGGTCCCCCAGCTCGATCGTGGAAAGGTCCGGCATGGCCGAGAGTGTGGACGTGGTAGGGGCGCCCAGATGGAGACCCCCCCGTGCTTCATCCCCTGAACTGAGGTCTGCTGGCCAGCGTGGGCCGCTTCTGCGCGGTTGGGCGATATTGTTGGGGCGTGTATATGCGTGCTTCGATAGAGGTGACGTTATGTGGACTGATGCCAAGGAGGGGATACCACTGTTTTACACACACTAGTGTCTGGCCGGTTGAGCTCGACGAACGGGAGACAACCACCGGATATTGAGATACTATTACTATTACGGGGGACCATAGTTAACAGGACCTATGGTATACATAAAAACCTATATGTTTAACCATTTTTACTAACAATATTTGGTCCTGTTAACAATGCCCCCCCGTAGTATACCAGCCTGGGCACCAATAACACTAGAAGCTAGGTTGAGTATACCCCTCTGGTACGAATATCATGCCTAAACGGTCCTCGTACTCCACCCAGAGTGCATTAACCACTCGATCTATGCTGTCCATGTATAGATTGTAGTACGTACCTCCCGGGGGGGTACAGTCAGTACATTCGGTTCAGGGCTACGTAGCTTGCGCATAGAACAGTTGGTCCTCGGGTCGCTCGAACAAATGTTCTTCGTAGAGTTGTTGCGTGGGGTGGGGGGTAATCTGAACCTCCTCATGTGAGACGTTGACCTCAGACAACAAGGCACGACCCCCTGCTGCTGTTGCACTGCTCTGAAGGCGAGAGCCAGGTTTGGCTGCCGCGGGAATTTTATCGTCGAAACATCATTTAGGTGTGTGTACGTGTGATTCGTTGTGTACCCAGGCCGTCGGGGTGCGCTGTCAGCGTATGCTTTTATGACGGCAGGTTTGCGCTTCAGGTTTTCTACGCCCGTTCGATTCACGTTTCGAGTAATAAACGGGTCTTGCACCGCGTGTGAAGGGTAGCGATGACCAGATATGCCTTTTTCCGTATTGCATTGGTGTGATTGCAGTGGCAGTAACGAAACACGGAGTTACCGCGATTACCGACGCAGGCATACATGGTGGACCCGAGCTACCGTGGTGGTAGGGGGGGGGGGGGTGTTCTCGAATCCATGCATGCACGTAGTCGTTTGACCATAGAGACCCTCGTGTCCCTGCAAAGCCCCCGGAATGAAGCACGTCGGGTTTTCACCGACCGGGGAAAGTTGCTTGCACCAAGAGCGTAGGGCCGTCAGGTGCTCGACGAGTCGTATGAAGAGTGAGCTGCGTCGTCTTGGGAACTGATTGTTAGTGGAATTTGTAATGAGTTGACAACTTCGATGAGTTGGTGTATTTTCCTCTGTGGCCGCTTCCAGGGACGGTACTTTGTAGGAGGTGCCATGTAACTGCCTCATGGGTGCCTTACCACAAGCGTACATGATATGACCACTCCCTTTGTGCGGAGGAAAGGCTCTCCATCTCGCACTACATTTTCTAACGCCATCGCCAGCTGTAACGGACGGACCGCCAAAAAAACAAAAACAAAACGCTGGTTGTATAGCTCACGTTTTGAGCGGTATGGTTTACAGTGTCGTTGCGAACCGACGCCAACCCCAGTCTTTACACTACTTTTAGGCGGGGGGTATCGGCGCCAACGGTCATGTTCTTCACTCAAAAGCGGAATGGACACACAAGTCAGTACCGCAGCCCAAGTCAACATTCATGAGGTGCAGAACATATCGCGAACGCAAAAAACACGACAGGTGAAAAAAAAAACGTATGTGTACGTATAAATGTTCGTACCTGGTACGGCCTAACAACTGTCTCGCCTACCGTAGCCTCGGTCGGTGGTGTATTTAACCTTCCGGTAACTATTGCGTATCCCAGGTACAACGTAACACCCGGTGCGTCTCGTGTTCAGGACACAGGAATAGTAACGGGTACGATTGGGAGTAGAGTGGGGTGTTTGCAGTCGTCTAGGGTACGCCGTGTGATTGCGAGGCACAGTGCGACAAATGCGAGTTACGTGCTGCGCGTGCGGTGTTGTACCGCTATTTTGCCTTTCTCGTCAGGAACACGTGACGAAACTCGGCGGCCTGCACTGCTGCTTCGTGTGACCTTTGCGGGGTGCTTTCAACCGACCTACTTGCCTGTCCTTTTCTCCTCCCTGTGTTGCCGCAAAGGGGGCAAGAAACACTTTGCGTTCTCACACGACCAGGGTATTATCAAGGAATTATGTACAACTGAAACCGGCGAACCGCTAGACGTACCATTTGCTAATGCGGCGCACTAACACCTGGTTTAAAAAACTATGTTGTCTGCTATCATGACTTGTACGTTCCGGCCCAACCCGTGTTTTTGTTTTGTCCTCGGCATCGTTTTGGGCAAGCCATGAGTACAGGTAGGTGTCTTCCTTTCTCCCTTGGAGTGTAAACTGATTTATGGTTTGAAAGGGTATGTTTGCATCCGTAGACGAAGTTAAACGCTATCCGCAAAAGTCAGTACGGGTCAAACCACGGTTGAAAGTCAGAGATAATGAGGCATGTCTGTGCCGAAGATCTTCGTCGAAGTCGAACAAAGCAATTGGGCTACTTTAGTATACAGCATGGCCACCCAGAGACATACCTGCTATATTTGATGAACATGTGGAGGCCAGGCAGTCTACTAACGGCTGATCGGTCAACAATGAGCTTCATTAGAACAGAGGTTTGCTTCTAATACACGGAGCATACTTGTGGCACCCACGTGTTGGAAGAAAAGTACGGCCACACCACCTAAGAAACGCGATAATAGTGCCAGAGGCTCGAGCAGTGTCGCTCAGGGCAGGGGTTGAGGTTTCGACCCGTGCTACGGCAGAGGTGGCATTTGTTTGCCTTGCAAGGCAAGAAAGTTTTGACCGAAGGCTAAGGGGCTCTCTTGAACCGAGCAACTACCCAACACAGCTGATCTCATTTTCGTTTTCGATGTTGTTCGAACAAAACACCAGCCATAGGCCGAGGTTAAGCGTCCATTTTTCCCCAAAATCAGTGTGTTTCGTGGAAGTTGGAGTTCCTCGAGATGGCCGGCTCATAAATCATAGGTGCTACCTCTGCCATAGAGTACCCGCGTTTTGCGCCCGAATACGTTATCATGGAGCGAGCAAGAAGCCCAAGGAGGCACCGAGCAGCATCGTCGGATACGATGCGTCATTTTCAAGGTTTATTCAATAGATGCTTCGTATGCACATAGCCCGAGCGATTTCATATCGCGGGCTTCGATTTTCAACATTTTTTCTGGAAGACGGTTGTTTGCTTGCATACTACAATCAAGCGACGACCCTCAGAGACATAATATAGTACTCCTTTGACGCAAACACGCCTCCCCCACGCAAGGACAGTGTAGGCCCACGAACGACAAACTACCTACCAGTACGAGTAGTTAGAATAATTAAATACGGCTCATGGGTTGGGGCACACTGCGAAATTTCGACCGCAGAAGTCGGGCTCACGCAGCGGCAAGCGGTACGCTACGTATTACTAGCGAGTACCTGGTAGTAGCATACGCTTGAGGTTGTTCGAGGATGGTGTGACAACAAGGTTTTAAGGTTAGCTCAGATTGGTGGTGTCTTGTCAGCATGCCCCATCCTGTGATCGAGTAATATGAATGCATCACGTTTTTGCTGAGACGTTTTCTGAAGGACGGAGCTCCTTGCCCCAAAACGACGGGATTTCGGTATCGCGTTGCAGTTTTTTTTTTTGTTTTTCGCGAAGCATGGTTATTAAAAGGTAGTGGGACTTTTCATCGAAAGCACTGCTACTTCCCTCCAAGCCGAGATATAGAGCTCGTTAAGGCCGTGCTTGCGAGGAGACTCATAAGAAAGTAATGGCACACCTCCACCGGAGCGCGCGTCGTCTAGCGTTCTCAACCCCTTTTGGGCCGCAGTCCCGTTTCGGGGACAAACCACACAGATTCTAAGTAGGTTGTCCCCAAAACGGGGCTGCAGTCCTCAAGGGGTTAAAGAATAGCCGCATGCTACTTACTGTGGCTTACCTGCCGAAGCTGGGAGTGTTCGCCAAGTTGGTGGTCCGGTCTTGCATTATACCGGACTTTCGCTCGTGCTGAAGGGGAGTACTTGCGCTTTCGGCCATCGTCGATGAAAAGACTCTGCGATGCGCTACGTACAGAGTTGGTGCAAGCATATTCGTGTGGGCTTGTTGGTCATACATCGCATTTTTTTATAGCAGGGATATGCCAGGTACCCTCACCCGAACCCTTCGTATATACCTGGTATACAGTAGTGCATACCCCCAATTATGCGATTCAGGCTTTTCCAATCCTTTGCCGGCAATTACCTCAAAACCGGGGATGATTTGCATGAAGCCCGAGGTAAGAAATGAAGGCGTCACGGTTCGCACATGATGCGTCAAACCTAGAGTAGCCAGATGTTTCTGGGACGTGCTGCTGTGTTGCTGTCTACTTTGAGCGCTCACACGTCGTATATTTCATGGCATTAAAGCTGGGTTTCTATTTGATATAAGGTTTTCGTGGGGGGCAGGAGACGCAAAAATTGCCCTCAAATATTTAAATCGGTAACCTCCCACTGCAGCCAGTAAAGATAAGTTGTTACGGGTAACTGACGTCCCTGCTTCAAAGTCGTATGGGGCGAGGGGTGCCCACAGAGCTGGTTGGAAGGGTGTGTTGGCTCTAGAGCACTACCAGTACTACAGCAGTATGGGGCAAGGGAGAGGAGGCCCCCTGAGATCACTGTGATGACGCCTGCGGTATTTGACGGACTCAAAAGCATGCCTGATTATTGGCATGCAGTAAATGGACGCGAGCGGTTGAGGCAGTTAAAGGGCTGAACTTTTCTCGCGATCGAAAAGGAAAACACTACCCGCAGTAGGGAGGGGGGGCGACTCGATAGGAGAGGTGTACTCGATCTCATGCATGGCCGAGGTCGTATGACCATAGACCCTCTTATCCCCACAATGCTGGGACGGAGCATGTCGGATTTTAACCGACCAGGCATACATTGCTTGCACCAAGCGCGAAGCGCCGTGAGGTGTCCGGCGGGTCGCATGAAGGGCGACCTGCATCCTACCAAGAACAACTTGTGAGGCGGACTTGCATTTGAATGACAGCTTTCATGAGTTAATTTAATTTGCGATGTAGGCAATTCCAGAGACTGCAATGGGAGTACTTGTGTAACTGCCTCTCAGGTGCCTGACCTTGAACACCACGTGATACGATCATTCCCACTTGTGCAGAGCAAAAGTAGTTTCCCTCGCACGAATGATCTATCTCGAGAACCAGCTGTAGGCGACTGCCAAAGAAAACAAAACAGCCCCCTGGTTGTCTTGCTCACGTAGTGAACGGCATGTTTTACAGTGTCGTTGCCAACCGACGCCAACACAACCCTATATAGGGGAGGGGGGGAGGGGGGGGGTACTCGATAGGGGGAGGCACCTGGTATGTGACCCCGGATTTGAGTTACGAATACAGTATAGGAGGGTCAAAATCACAACTGAGATAATCAAAAGTGAATTCAATAAAAAACAGCACTACGCACATCATGAATTCGACCACTGGGTCGCGTGACTGAGCTAGTTGTTAGCGCTATACAACCAAGAGGGATCTTGAACGTTTCGACCGGCGGACAAGGCGTGGGGAAAGTGTGTGCGTACATGACACACAAAGCTGTGGTCCCCGTTGAGACTCTAAGAAACAATCATCGGACGAACGCGACAACCACAGCATCGGCCACGCCGAGCAGAGCCCGGGTTGCAGAGGTAGAGTACTCGTCGGGGTTTCTAACCCATCGTAGTAGATACACCATTGGCGTGCGGCATATGACCGTATACGAAGTATGCCACCACCTAGTAGAGTACAGTTGTAGAGAGCTAGGTACTATGTGCGGTTCGTCGGTGGTCGTACATCAGTCGTACAGCAGTACGAGTACCTGCAGTGACCGCTGTAGTCCAACCGAGCAAGAGAACAACTCCAATGGTACCGATTAAAAAACAATGTCCGTTGGTAGGGTACTTTTGGAGGGAAAACGCGACGAGCAATAATTGCGACTACGAGGTGGTTCCAGCGAGAGGCACAACATTTTACGTGTTTTGTAGTTGAAACGGCGAAGGCGGCACGGTTGTTCTTCATGGCACTGCGAAACAACTGGGGGATGGCCTTTGGTACTTTAATTTATTTTAATCTCAGTGCTCAATTTAACGTTTTTTTCCCGGATTTAGTCGGCAACTTTGACCTCCACCGACGCACCTTAAACAAACAAAATCCAAAACAGGCTAACCCTCGCTTTTTCCGTATCGCCATGAAGAACAACCACTCCCATTTTTGGTTTTCAACACTATCAGGGCATAAATGGATTCCCGGGAGGGTCATTTTCCCCCGCAGGTTTCACATTTATTTGCGCAAGACGTTGTTTTAGTACTTTGGCAGGCGTTTCTTATCACAGCCTTGTAGGCCCGCGAAAGCCAAAACAAGTTGCGTGGACGTCTTTCTCATGTTGATGCGACCATGTCAAGACGGTTAGTATTGATCGATATATGGTTTCAATGTATATTATACTGATTTTACTTTGAGAACCGCAATCCCGAATTGGGGACAAACTACTAGAAATTTGAGTGGATTGTCCCCAAAATGAGACTGCAGTTATAAAAGGGTCAATAAATGTATTCCCTGCGAAATAGCGCCTCCCCAACAATCACGATCAATGTTCATATATCTCGAACCTACAATTCGCACGCTAAACACGTCTTGATTCATGTGTTTCCCTTGGTCGCGCCTTCATATGACATTTAGACATGTTCAGTATCAAAACCTTCGGCGTATTCCATATGTTTGATCGCCCGAAGGTGAAATGTCAATGTTGTGCGTTTTGATGGAATCAGCACGACTACTGTTGTACATCAGCGCCGCCACGAAGCAACGCAGGCTATATAGGCGGGGCCATGTCATGCAAGAAGTTGAACGATACACTCGCGTGGCATGAACTGTACATCAGTACACCATCATGTGCCGCGCGCTCCCGCAGTAGTCGTGATATTATTGGAAATACCGCACTCCAAAAAATATATAAAAATCAGGGATGCGTATTTCCTCACCCGGAACCCAAAAATTTCCGGGAAACAGCCTTTTTCAGCTTTTCCAAAAAAATTCCCCTATTTCCTCTCGTTCGAGGAAAAAAAGGCGTAATTTTGGGGGGGGGACAAAAAATATCATCCCCGGGTGGCCCATGCACTACATAAAGCACAAGTATAAGATTCGTTCAGGCCTTCGGACAGACATTTTCGATCATGTTCACTCTACCGGCACCAGGTGCACAGCAGTAGTAGCAGTTGCGCACAATGCAAGTACTTTAGTAGATGTTCATCGGTTTCAGTTGATTTTTAATTGTTCATGTCCTCGTTGATTTCGTCCTGCAGCAATTTGATACTGGAATAGTAGGACTACTGCCGTAGTACTGATAGCGATCTCTCATGTACGAATATACTTATGATATGTCGCGAGGTAAATCAGCAACACAAAGCGCAAAGCAGGAAGTGAGCAGTTACAGCAGTGCGCTGCTTCGTACGCGTGTAGCGATCGCGACCTTATCCGCGACTAGAAACTGTAAACATGGACGCTGGACGCCTCAACGAAATCCCAGCGTCCCAGCTGCATCTGCGCCGAGTTCACCCTTTCCATTCGAATATGTCAGCTCATATATATGATTATATTTTATATTGTATTAATAGTACATTCCTTCGATGATTCCGCTCGCCATAACATCCAATTCCTCGCAGCAAAACATCACATACATGCGTACGCAATGCAATGGGCAGCGCTACATTCCCAAATAGTCGCAACCCAAAAATCAGAAATCGAAGTGTGGGCGCCTACGTAGCGCTCTGCTCTGCTGCACAGCTTAGCAGCGTTTGAAAAAAAAACGGGGGTTTCCATTCTATATGGAGGCGTTATTTGCCCGGGGATAGGGGACGCAAAGAATTTCCTCTGAAAAAAAATATTACCTCGAGCCCTATTAATTTCGGGTAATTACCGCTACCGGGAAATACGCATCCCTGATAAAAATGGATGGATGGATAGTACACGTAAGGTCGCCGCTGGTACAACAATAATATTCTCGATAAAAGTTATAGCAAGAGCCGTCGACATAACGTCAACTACACGTTATAACAACTGAGGGTTTATTTCCGGATCACCCGCAATACAAACGAAGACATCACCAATCCGCTTTTGGACTGCAGTCCCGTTTCGGGGGCAAACCATTCAGAGCATAATAAATAAAGTAGTTTGCCCCCGAAACGAGACTGCGGTCCTAAAAAGGCTTGAACAAGCAACTCCCCGGGACGTAAGGGTCAACAGGCAAATATAAGGAGGTCATCCAACTGTCTGTGTGCCGAAACTATCTCTATCTCGATGGGGGTGAAACATACCGGTGTGCATCTACCAGGTGCTACATGTTTCAATCCGTGACACCAAGTGCATGAGTATCGTGCCAGCAGGTACCAGCACACAGCAGCAACATTTCGAGCCTCACCGGCAGGCCGGGGGCGTGTCGATGAGAAACCGACACGAGAGCAGCTGCGGAGATGGTGAAGAAAATTTCGGCACCCTTGTGGATCAATCTCTGAGGTCTAGGGGCGTGCGGCCGAGGTTTGGAATGTACCCAGATACGCAGGCACTGAGACGTGGAGACATGCAGGCATGCCGTGCACCTGGTGACGGTACACGGGTACATTGTTTGAGCGTTTGAGCGGGGAGACCGTGGAACGTGAAACCGTAAAAAAGTGAAACAGCGTAAATTATTTTGGTTTGGTGGAGAACTGTAAAGGCGTTATACAAACGGGATTCCCATTACGACCTAAATATAAGGACCACTTTATTTGAAAACTTATACGATAACCTTCCTAATATTTTGGTTTTGGTTCAAAAAAGAATACCCATGAAGAAAAACTCAAATTCAACAGCGGAGCGTGAGCTTGGCCAGCCGGCAGCACACCTCACGTGGCACGCAGGCAGAGCTGCTTGGTGTAGCTCCACCACAATGCCCCCCTCTGTATTCGTGGGCATGTCCTCTGCAGCATGCTTCACCGGTCCGGTCCCAGTGAGGCTCTCAACGCGGGTGGTGCCTGGCGCAAGTGGGTTCAACGTGAATCGACGTTCGAGTCATCAACTACTACTGCTGTGCACTGGAACCGGACAGGCGACCCAGCCAGTCACCAGGTCTGGCCCTCGGGGACAGTTTGCAGCCCGCGCCCTCCTCTCTTTGAGTGCTGGCAAGCTCGATGACAACGACATCGTGCCGGGCTCTTCTTCTTCTGCTGAGGAGGAAGGGTTTCTGTGGTTGAAGAACCCATACCCCTCCTCTGCTGATGTGCCGCTGCCGCCGTCGCCACCATCTCGCAACGTGGCAGGTGCGTCCACTGCTGCTGCTGCACCTCGAATGGCGTCCGGTTTTGCTCAATCGCCTGGTGGGGCAGTACCGGGTGTGTCGTCGACGACGACGACGATGACGACGACGACGACGACGGGCAATGCCGCTCCTGGGGCAGAGTCGGCTGGGGCCGTGGTTCTGCCCAACGACGTTGTCAGAAGGAAACGAGGCAGGCCAAAGGGGTCGAAGTCTAAGACCCGGACAGGGGAGAGGCGTTCAGAAGAAACGTTGAGACAGCAGGCGGGTGTTACTGAAGCTGCAGCTACAGAGGCAGCAGCAGCAGCAGCAGCAGCAGCAACACCAGCAGCAGGCTTGGCAGCCGGAGGGAGACCTACCGGAAAAGGAAGAGCAGCAGCAGCAGCAGCAGCACCAGAAGAAGGTGCAGCAGTACCGGTAGTACCCACGGCACCAGCGGCTTTGTCGACGGGGAAAAAACGTGGCCGACCTAAAGGGTCCAAATCTAAAATCAAGAAAGCAGGGACGCCTTTGGGGGTATCTGCTGCTGCACGGAACCCGGTCGGTACTGCAGCAGCAGCAGCAGCAGCAGCAGCAGCAGCAGCAGCAGCAGCGGGAGGAGGAGGAATGACAACGCCGACACCTACCCCAACACCAACACCAGCTGCTGTCGCCGCCGCCGCCGCTGCTGCTGCTGCTGCTGCTGCGGTTGCTGCGGTCGCCAACAGCGTCGTTTTAACTGGCGGAGCTTTCCACCAATCAGAGTCCCTGATCCCCACCCCAACCCCAAGCCCAAACGCCTCCGACAAACGACCCTCATCCAATCAGCAGGCCGATAACCTCGTCGTCGACGGGGAGGGGGGGGGCGGTACGAAAGGCGGGGCAAAGGTAGTGTCGGTGGAGCAGCAGCTGTCTCTGCTGGGTCGAGCGGAGGTGGACGCTATCTTGATGGAGGCGTCATTGTCCCAGGCTAGGACGGGGGGCGGGGAGGCTTCGGCAGATGACGAGGGGGCGGGGGCGTCTCCCTTCCCGGGTGGAGGAGATGGTGGGGAAGCGTTTTTGTCTCCGGGGTGGGGGGAGGGTTACGAGGCGTCGGCGGAAGGTGGGGGGGCGGAGGAGGCTTTGTCCTCGAGGCGGAAGGGGTTTGGCAAGGCGGCGGCGGAGGGAGGGGGGGCGCGGGCGGCAAGCGGTGGCGACGGCGGTGGGGGCGGCTATGAAGAAGAAGAACTTGATGATGTGATCGCGACGGCGAGCGATGATGCGCTGCTGGCTCTGGCTCTGCTGGAGGCCGAGGCGGGGGGGGTGGGGTACGAGGGGCTTCAAGAGCTGCAGGAGGTAGGTGGTGTGGGTCAAGCCTTTCGCTTGGCATATTGTGCACGGCAGAAGATTTTTGCCTTAGATGTTTTGATCTGCTTTTGTTCTTTCGTTTGGTAGGCCGCCTGAGCTGTGAGATCGAGGGCATCGATGAAAGGCACATTTGCGAGCTCGAAACGGGATTCAGGGTGCAACGTGTATGCCGATCATAACTCCGACGATAGTCTACCACTGTCGCCAAAACCTTGCCCAGAAGGATGCTCGTATCTGCCGTCAATTTTGCGCATTGGGAGGTTTTGTTTGACCAAGCGAGTAGTGCGTCCTGATTTCTGTTTTTTTGTAAGAATTCGGTCGCGGCCGCTCATGGATTTAGTTTACGGTATGCTTCTGCGATCTCGAAACTTGTCCCTATTTCTTGGTGCCATGTAGACTACCATGATCTCGGAAGGGGCACCCCTCACCCCCCCCTCCCCCCCCCCCCTTTTCCTCGTTCATCCTCTCCACAACCGCCTTGTGCATCATGGAAATCCCTTTAAGGACTGGAGGCGCTCGCAACTCACCCCCCCCCCCCCCCCCCCCCCCCCATGCGCCACAACCGCCTCCTTCACCCTGGAAACTCCTTCAGGGGCTGGAGGCGGACTGGGCCGAGGCAACCGCGGCGGCTATGGCGGTGGCTGTGGCAGGTAATGGTGGAGACTCGATGACCCCTACCCCCGCTTCCGGAGACGGAGTCGTGTCTGGGGATGACGGTGAACACAAGTCACTTCGCAGGGGGAGAGGCCGAGGAGTGAGGCAAACGAAAGCAGAGGTCAGCTGGGTGGTTCATCTTGTTTGATCCCACGCCCTCCCCGAAGCAAAAACAAGGGGATACGATTGGCAAAACCAATCGATGTGAGATATTGGAAACAACGCATTGACCTCCCTGATGTTGGAGGTGTCTCCTATCAGGAGTAGGAACGGTGGTCTGCCTCGAAAGGGATGCGTTGTCAATAGTCAAATAATTTTATAGCGAGCGAGCAGCATATGAGTACCCCCCCCCCCCCCCCCCCTCCCGAAATGTCGGAGCTGGCTTTGCTAGGTGTGAGAACGGCGCTGCATCTCGAAAGGCATGCGTGGTCACTGGTCAAATGACTATGGCAACCATTGGATGACTATTCATTCCCCCCTCCCCCCCCGCCCACTCTCGCCGCGAATGGAGACCTGATGAAGTTGATAGGGCAATATGAAGTAAGGTACATGCCAAGAACGAGTTCTCAGCGATAGCAGCTGATGGGGCTGTACGGGAGCAAGTATCTCATAGGCGAGCTGGAACAAGGTCGGATAGCGTAGTCGAGAAGCCATGAACCATGGGAGGGCGTGAGAGTAAACGACGAAGAGATGTTGGGCATGAAGAAGTTTAGGGGGGCGCGAGAAGAAGCAGAAGGAAGGATCGAAAGAAGGTCGAAGAAGTTGAGTACTGGGAGCGCGGGGGGGGTGAGGTTAGAGATAGGAATGAAAACGTGTCTTGCAGGATGGACAACGCGAGAACGCTGACACCGCGTATTTCGTCAAGGGGACCTGGACCTGCCAGAAAGAAGAGAAATGGCCGTAGAGAACGCTGACACCGCGTATTTCGTCAAGGGGACCTGGACCTGCCAGAAAGAAGAGAAATGGCCGTAGTCGGCAGGAGAAAGAAGGGGGTGCACAGATGTGATGTCGGGATAAAGCAAAGATAACGTGAGCAGAACAGGCGCTGTGGGAGAATGTGAAACGTAGAAGGAGGAACGGCGTGCGTTACAGGAGGTAAGGAAGATAGGCGACTGTGACGTGGAGCAGTCTGGTACACTATTACGAGGGAACAGAGTAAATAGGACCAAACATTGTTAGTAAACGTAGGTAAGTATGTAGGCTTTTGTGTGTACCGTGGGTCCTATTTTCTACGGTCGCTGTCCTATGAGATAGATGGAGGCCACAGGCGGCGAAACAGGGAAGGGATAAGATTAGCATAACGTGTCTATGTAATATATTTGGAAACAAACAAGGTATTGAAAGCGCAACTGTTGGGAGGTTTCTCTATTGGGAGTAGGAAAGGTGCTTCGTCTCGAAAGGGATGCGTAGACAATGGTAAGTCGGCAAGCAACGGACGGGTACGCCCCTCCCCCCCCCCCCCTTACCGTGAGGCATGTCTCCATCCGGACTAGGAACA
Organism: Nereocystis luetkeana; assembly: GCA_031213475.1. Lineage (NCBI taxonomy): Eukaryota > Phaeophyceae > Laminariales > Laminariaceae > Nereocystis > Nereocystis luetkeana. The sequence goes on along the minus strand of JARUPZ010000025.1, from coordinate 1,299,939 downwards.
CGGTTTTGTCTCGATTTTTTTATACGTGGACAGTCTTCAAATGACGAAGGCGAGAAATAAACGATCACGCCCCCCCCCCCTCGCCCCTTCTCCCCCATTCGGACAGCGAGGGGTATGATAGACACACACCGTCATACGCGGATCACTTAGATTCGTGATCACCGTATAAGCGATCGTTCTTCTTCGGTACAGAGTTGCAGGGTAGGATATTTTCTCAAACGACTGGATACATCTGTCTCACGCAAAGGTCACACAAGGGTGTTAGGTCTGCACGACATGGGTGAAGCAGATCGTGCCCTCGTCGAGCTCGCGTGATCGTCCGTAGAACCTGGGTTTCCTGCCGCACGGGCATGTCTACGAACCCACTGATCTATCTGTGCGGTCTGTCCCAGGCAGATCATGAGCTGTACGACGCGAAAAAAAAATCTTGCCACAACCTCAGCTCGCCGAGAAATAGACACGGCGGCGCTCCGGGACGCTTAGATTCCGCTTTTACATTATCTGTAGGATGTGTCTGATCTATACATCACGCATGTCTGTACCTACCGATCTGCACTAATTCATGGGATAGGTCAGTAGGTCAGACATATATTGATCTGACCCGTCCGACGGGTCTTTTGTTTTTGCTCCAGGTCGCGGAGGAACAGCCGTGGCGGCACTCCAGCTCGCTGAAGGACCGGTTGGGCTTGACCGATCAGGAGCTCGAGATCTTGAAACGGTCCCCCCGGTCAGGCCTGGGGGGGGGCGACTACGTCAGGGTCGAGCAAAGGGTTACTGGGAGATCGGCGGGAGGACCCAAGACTGCTGTGGGATATCTGCTGGGGGAGTTGCGCATGCGGCCTGAGGAGGTATGAGGGGGGGGGGAGGGGGGTGGTGGTTAGTCGACGAGGTGGTACGGATGGTTGCAGTCGACGGGGTTGTCAAATGGTTGCGCTCGACAAATGAGGGAGAAGGTTATGGCCGACGAAGCGATGAAACGGTTGCAGTTTTGCGAGACGCTCAACCCTCGTAGTACCCGCAGTGTACACACATAAAACCAAACTATGACTCCAATTTCAAGTGTTTTTGGGTCCCCACAACAGGAGTACGGTCGTACATGGGCCAGATGGTTGAACCCTACATGGTCGTTTGCATGGTACGATAGGATGGTTGAGTTTTCGTTGAGACCATGAAGGGCGCACGCTAGTAATAATTACCTAGACACCATCCGTTCCGACTTACAACCCGCTGCTGGTACCACAGTTGCCACTGATATCTAATTCGCCCCTCTTTTGGCTTTCTCCTCGCGGTCAGACTGCAGATAGGCTATACGGGGAGACCGCGGCTTGACCCCCTTGGCTGTCCGCCCTTTACATACAAAGACCTAATAGTAATAGTCGTTAATTATATTGGAAACACACTCACACACCCCTGGTAATATTTTCAAGGTTGCAGTAGTGCAATAGGGGTCCTTCTATTGCGCCGGTTGGATCGTGCCGGCTGCCTGCTGTAGGCCCCCTCCGCGATCGAGCAAACGTCCGCCGCGGAAGCCTCGAATACTCGACGAAAAAAACAAAAAACAAAAAAAGGGAAAACGGCGGAAAACGAGTTTGAACCGCGATACGAAAAGTGGAACGCAAAAAAAAAAAGAAAAAAAGGAAAACGCTGTTAGACCCCGAAAACATGAAAAGCTTCAGGAAATTTACTATTGTTACACGGGTAAGGCGCGCCTTGGGTCGTTTTAGGGGGGTCAAAAGTTCACACACCAGACGTAGGTCTGATCAAAACTCGGACCTCCAGATGGTTGGTAAATTGGGAATGAAGGCAGCGCGTGCTCAGGACGCTTGGCTTTTCCGGTGATGGCTTCCGGGGTTGTGCCTCGCCAACAAACTTCGTGTGGAGCGAAAGAAAAGTGGGGCGTGTCACCTGCTCGCGGTGCGGCCTTGATTCCGTTTCTAGTTTCTCGACCCTGCCGTTTTAAGGTCGTGTTTTGGGGGAAAAACGGTGCTGAAATTCCGCTTGGCGTCATGAAAAAACGCCCCAATCACTGAGCGTTTCACACCGTTTTTTTTTAGTAAGCAGGGAGATACCGATTACGGGTCGAAAGGTTTTGAAATCTCACGGGTCGGGTCGGGTCGGGTCGGGTCAAGAGGTTTTTAAATCTGGCGGGTCGGGTCGGGTCGGGTCGGGTCGGGTCGGGTCAAGAGGATTACAAAATCTCGCGGGTCGGGTCGGGTCAGGTCAACACACCTCAAAATTTTCGCGGGTCGGGTCGGGTCAGCTGACCCGACCCGACCCGACCCGTGAGGTTTGACCTGACCCGCGAAAAGCCCTGGTTTATTTAGTAAGCAAGGAGATACTGTTTTTGATCCGTAATCGCCCAGACCGAGATTATTCAACCTACACTGTAATTCTCTGGGAGAAATGCAGGGAGGGGATTTTTATGTATCGCTCCCGCTGTCTTTGCGTTTTAGGAATATATGTTGTCTCAGCGAGAGGACGAAACCCGTTCAACACGGGCTCTCTAACTGCCCGTGCTTTTTCTTTTTCTATTCCGACCGCACCTGTTTATTTTCCCGAAGTAACCTGCCGAAAATCAAAGTATATCATGCTCGTAAGGGATGCGTCATTACCGGTTTTCCCTTAGCCTGTAACGTACAATATCGCTTGATGGCCGAAGGCGCCTATAGTGCCTGTGAAATCGATGGGCTCGTACCTGGTGTGGGAATAACCTGGGCGGCAGCGCGCGGAGTACTGCCGGTTTTAACCGTAGTGTCGGTATCGGTATCGTTGGCTGGCGGTACTACAAAAAATACCGCTGGTGCAACCACAATATCAGAAACGACTATTTAATAGGTCTACGGAAACCTTTTTAGTCCCCGAGGTCACTGTTCAAGTTTTTCGTCGCATTTGTCCCTTCAAGTTGATCGTTCTTTCTTACGTTGGTTTTTGAAACAAGGGTATTTCGAAAAACGAGTCAAGTCGCACCTCGCCGGTCAGGTCGGGTCGGGTCGAGTTGTGGTCGGGTCGGGTCGGGTCGGGTAGAGTCGGGTCGGGTCGGGTCGGGTCGGGTCGGGTCGGGTCGGGTCGGGTCGGGTCGGGTCGGGTCGGGTCGGGTCGGGTCGGGTCGGGTCGGGTCGGGTCGGGTCGGGTCGGGTCGGGTCGGGTCGGGTCGGGTCGGGTAAGGGCGACCTGACCCAATCCGTGAGATCTTCAAAACATCCTGATCCGACCCGACCCGTAAGATTTGGTGACTTGCTGACCCGACCCGCGGGTCTCGGGTCATGACCCGTGAAGAGCAGTACTGTTTTCTTTTTTTGAGACCCAGCCCGTAGCGACCAAGGCGTCGGCAGGTTTTGGTACTACCCGCCGTTTCACGCTTCAAATTGGTCATCTACCCCCGGTTGATGGCCCAAGTACTGTCGGTCTTTCGGGACAGATAGGATATATTATTTTGAGGTACGAAAACATGTCGTTTCGAAAATGTCGAGATCGGGGAGTGGCTAATAAAAAGATGCTGCCGCTATCGTAATTCACCGGAATGCGAAAGAGGCCCTTGTGAAGAGGTGTCGGAGGTGAGGTACTTTATACTGTTGACACTGCTGTATCATTGACGACATAGTGGTGCTGGCACTGACGAGGTATAGAGTGGGCAGCACACCGGGGAGGTACTGGCGGTTTATGCTTGAGTGACACTGCTGTGTCGAACTGCTTTTCATTTTTCATTTTTTTTGTTGTTCGAAGGCATCGAGGGTCCTGATGTGCTGGCCACCCCTCCTGGCATGCGTCCCAGCTGGGATACTGGTGTTAGCGAGATGCTGGGGCTACGTAGCGAGATACTGGTACTTGCAAGACATTGGTCTTTGAGAGGTAGTGGCAGTACTATGGGCACCCTTTTTTACAAATAGTTTGAGATTATCGGGGAGAGGCCCTGACGTGCTGGCCGTCCGTGCTGACTGAGCTGAGGTACTGCTAGCGAAATACTATTACGGGGGGCCATAGTTAATAGGACCAAATAGTGTAAGTAGAAATCGTCAAGTATATAGGTTTTTATGTATACCATAGGTCCTATTGAATATGCCCCCCGTAATAGTACTAGGGAGGCACTGGAAGTGTTTTTAACACCGATTTGTACAAAGCACCTTTGAAGTTGTCTGGGAAAAGTCGCCACGGGTGAAAGAAGCCCGGATGTGCTAGCCTCCACTGCTGACAGTGTCGCAGGTTTGAAGGTATCACCAGGTGTAAGAGGCCCCGATGCGGTTTCGTGTCGAAACCGAGATGCGAGTACTAGCGAGATACTGGCGCTAGTCAGTCACTGGTACAGAAGAGAGGTACTGGCTGCCAGTACTAGTAACACTGCTTGTTTTATGAATGTTTTGAACCTTCGGCCAGGTGAAAGAGGCTCTCATGCGCTGGCCTCCGCTTCTGACGGTGACGGAGACTGGCCCGCACGCGGTGTCGTCCTGGTTGCAGGGTGGGCTGGGCCTCAGCTCCGACGACGTGGGGAAGATGGTGAAGCGCAACCCTTCGATTGTGTGCTGCAGCATAGTCCACAACTTGAGACCTAAGCTGAGGTGAGGCGAAAGTGTCCCGTGCGTGGGCCGCAAGATGGGGATACTCACAATATCGCTTGTCGATGATGATGATACTCTCAACATCGCTTGTTGAGGATGATACCTACAAGATTGCTTATCCATGATGATGATGATGAGGGGGGGGCGGGGGGGGGGGGTTGTACTCGATAAGAGATTTGTACTCGATCTCATGCATGGCCGTAGTCGTATGACCACAGACCCTCGCATCCTTACAATGCCGGGACGGAGCATGTCGGGTTTTCACCGACCAGGCAGACATTGCTTGCACCAAACGCGAAGCGCGAGGTGTCTGGCGAGTCGCATGACGAATGAGCTGCATCCTACTGGAGTAAGAACCGCTTTTGAGGCGGACTTGCATATGGATTACAGCTTCAATGAGTTGATTTAATTTCCGGTGTAGGCATTTCCAGGGACAGCAATTGGAGTACTATGTAACTGCCTTTTGGGTTCCTTACCATAAACACTACCTGGTACGTGATACGATCAATCCCAATTGTGCGGAGTAAAGGTTCTTTACCTGGCACAAATGATCTAACTCGACAATCAGCTGTGGGCGACCGCCAAAAAAAAAACAAAAAACGGTACCCTGGTTGTCTAGCTCACGTAGTGAGCGGCATGGTTTACAGTGTCGTTGCCAACCGACGCCAACCGAACCTATAAAAAATAGGGAGGGGGAGGGGGGGGCATTATCATGCATGGCCGTAGTCGTACATATGACCACGCATGGCCTTACCTTGAACGCTACGTGATAAGATCATTCCCACTTGTGCGGAGTAAAGGTTCCTCACCTCGCACAAATGATCTAACTCGACAACCAGCTGTGAGCGACCGCCAAAAAAAAAAAAAAAGGCACCCTGGTTGTCTAGCTCACGTAGTGAGCGGCAGGTTTTACAGTGTCGTTGCCAACCGACGCCAACCCGACCTATTTTAGATAGGGGGGGGGGGGGGTGTACCCATTATCATGCAAGCCCTTCCTTGGGGGGGCTATTGTCGGTGTCGTTTGCCCTGGGCTGGCTCGGACACACCAGAGCCGGGTTCAAATATGGTGTCGGATATCGCATCTCGGAAGTTTTCGGTTCCCCAGCCACGTATACGTCCCAGGATCGATTATCGAGAATGTATCGCCGTTAGAGTTATGTCTTCAATCAGTGCCTGGTATGTTATATCGTATGTATCGAACTTGCTTCGCGTCCCGATATCCGATATCTATTGCTCCCCAGGTGGCTCCAGAAAGAGCTGGGGCTGTCCAGGCCCCAGTCCATCCGTCTGCTGGTTCGGTGCCCTGCCATTTTCTCGCACAGCATCGACGACAACATGGTCCCTAAGGTGGGTGGCTGCACGAAATTGACTGGTAATGTTCTTCTTTTTTTCCTTTTTTTTCTTCTTTTTTTTGTTTCTTCTTTTATTGCCGACCCTTCTGGTGTGCTGTGACCGCGGCCTAAAAAATGGCGATGTTCTAAAGCGATGAGGTGAAAACGCCTTCCGGGCTCAAAATGTGTCGACCAAAGCGTCGGTACGTACGGCGAAGGTTGAGGTGAAACACGAGACGAGGGTGGTGGGAGTTTATGTGCGTGCCAGTAGTGAAAAGTAAGGAGCTGGACTGCGGCACGCGCTGAGGCAACGTGGTGGGGGTGATCGTGGTTACCGGTGCACCCTCTTCCGAGCCGCTTGGTATCGATCGCACTCGCCTTGTGTCCCACCGCAACGTACACATGAGGGTCCCGATACCGTTGTTACGGGGGACCATCGTAAATAGGACCAACTATTTTTAGCAAAAACTAGGGAAATATGGTGTATAGGTTTTATGTGCGCACCGTAGGTTGTATTTACTATGGCCCCCCGTAATAGTGGGCTTGGTCTGAGAACAACAACAACAACAACAACAACAACAACAGCAATCACACAACGCAGCATAGTACACATACCACTCCATTCATATACACACATCGCTTTTTTTCTTTCAACGCATATGGATCGCTACAATGTGTCATGCCGTGCCTGCCGTTTCCAGTACGGTGACATGTCGTTGCTTTGCCTGCTCTGCTTACTGCAGAAGTTATACATCAAGCTTACTGCATTACCAGGTATAATGCACGGAGCTTGTATCTCTCTACAGTAGGATGCTGCAGCTGTGTGTGCTGGATGTTGCCGGGTAGAAACGACGGTTAAATGTGAAGAACACACACACGCGCATGCAGAGTGGCTGACGGAAACGCTGGGCTTCGAAAATCGCTGTACGTGGGCTCCAACACCTGTCGTAGGCACGATTTGAGAAACGACAACAACACATAAGCTACTCGCGGCACGATTTAAGCGAGAACCTCAACGATAAATAAACGACACACACGCAGAACGTAAATACTACCAGGTGCACACAAAGCACACACACGAGTACACACAACACACAGAAAACACCCAACTCACACACAAAACACATGAACACAAGACACACTCACGTGCGTTCGAAGGTGGAGTGGCTCACGGAAACGCTGGGCTTCACGAGGGACCAGGCGGCGAGAGCGGTTTACGCAAACCCAGGCGTTCTGCTAAGAAGCGTGGAGGGAAGCATGATGCCCAAGATACGCTGGCTCGCCGACGCCCTGCAGATGGAAGACGAACTGGTTTTCGACATGGTTCGGAGGCAAGTGATGTCGGAGCTGGCGCGGTGGGGTATCCCCTTCAAACCCTCTTCGGGCTGTGGAGGGGGGAGTTGATCGCGGCAACGGCCACACCTAGATTCCCCCTCTGTTGCGGGATACCAAAGGGGGCTTTGCAATATGTGTTTTTTGTGATATACCTAGCTAGGCTTTAGGATTGGTCGACGGATTGCACTTTTAGGTTCTCTCAAATCCATTTTCGGATGACTTGAGTGATGGTATAGAGTTTGATCTAGAACCCTAAGTCTCAGAAGGCAAAAAAAATGAGCGCTATGCAACCCTGCCATAGCTTTAGAAATGTCGACTGTAGTCTACCCGGTAGAAATTTCTGTTGGACGACGCGTTGTACGGTAGATGGTAGAGCATTTCCGCCAATTGTTTTTCTGAATAACGGGGGTCCTTCTGCCAGAATCGTACGAATGCCGATCTTGTTCCGAAAAGTAGCGCTGTTGTATACTTGAGCCATGGGACTATTCACGGGGATGCCATTTGATTCTTGCTGAAATCAGTTCTCGGGTGAGGTGTGGAGTTCCTCAAGTAAGAAGCCTCCGAATTTTTCGGGTGAACCTCTATTGTAGAACGCCTCGGACGCTTCGCTCGTCGTACTCAGTACGTCCTCCCCGTCGTCGAGAAAAGCGGCCCAGAAATTGGTCGGACGAGGGGGTGTGTTATATTATCACCCTAGTGTGATAGTGCCCTATAGGGACGGTATGGATACGTTCGGGATTATCTTGGTCTTTTCTATTTGTTTTCGTTGTCCTTTTCGGATATTCTCCATGCAACCTATATATAGCGCCCCTTAAGAGGTAGGTTTCCGGCATACCTTCACTATCATCTTCGGAGAAGAATATGTCTATAGCCCAAAAGACTTGACCAGTTTGCACTATTACGGGGGACCATAGTCAATAGGACCTATGGTATACATAAAAATCTATATATTTACCCATTTTTACTAACAATATTTGGTCCTATTAACTATGGTCCCCCGTAATATTTGTGTTTGTAAAATTAAAAAAAAAACACACACACACATTTTCTGATGCGGTTTGCGTCTTTTGTTACCTCCGAGAGCAGGTTCCCGACATACCTTCACCGTCGTCTCTGAGAAGAATCCATCTTATCGCGAAAGGCTTGATCAGTTCTTGCACTTTTTAAATACGAGTTTTTTTTTTTTTTGTGTAAAAAACAAAACACACACACACGTACCTGGTAAACACTTTCTGACGCCGTTTGCGTCTTTTGTTTCCTTCTTAAATAGGTTTCCGACGTTCTTCACCCTCAGCTCTGAGGAAAATCTGGCCCCCAAGCTGCAGTGGCTCGCCTCTCACGCCTCGAGCGACGCCATCCGGCACGTGCTGTTCCGACAGCCTTCTCTGCTCGGATACAGCGCCCAAGGGAACCTGGCGCCGAAGGTATGCCTGGTACACAAACAACATTTTTTCCCCCCCCCCCCCTGTTTTGTTTTTTGGTCCCTGTCCTCGGAGGCAATACTCCGCTCCGGAATTGTTGGAACCTGTCCTGTGGGGCCGCGACGGACTGCGTTACGGCGGTGAGTCGATATGAAAACATGAACATCATCGACAGCAGCAGCAGCAGCAGCAGCAGCAGCAGCAGCAGCAGCAGCAGCGCGGAGTGTCCACTCAAAATGTAAGCAGCCCCCCCCCCCCCCCCCCCCCCCGCCAAACGCGGCTGCGGTCCTAGAACGGTCGAGGGACGCACCTGGTACCTGGTTTTGGGATAGCCACCGAGAAGACGAAGTTATAATGGTTGGTGCTGTCGACCGTCTGCGGGCAGCGCGAACGCCGAACGGTACGGGGTAGGAGCATTGCTTTGCCGTTGGCTCACGGCTTCCTCCCTTCCTTCCTTGCCGTGTACTGGTGTTGAGTAGCTCGGACACCAACCAGCCTGTACCATCCGCCGATCACTAATCTGGCCGTCGCTAGAGTGTGATTCGTCATTTTTTTGCCGCAAATTTCCCCTCTCAGATGTCCCCATGGATTCCAGATGTAATGAAAGCGTTGTACGTGGACCACAGTAAATAAGACCTCCGGTACACACAATATATATATTTTTTGCCCTACAGTATGTTCTACTACTGTAGCAATATTTGCAAGACAACCTATTAATACACGGATTGCAGGTGTCGTGAAAGCGTTATACGAGGACCATAGTAAACAGGACCTCCGATACACACAATAATCGATATATTTTCCTACAGTATTTTTTTTCTCGCAATATTTGGAAGACAAACTATGCATCCGCGGATTCCAGGTGTCGTGAAAGCGTTGCACGTGGACCACAGTAAATAAGACCTCCGGTACACACAATAATCCATATATTTTCCTACAGTATTTTTTTACTAGCAATATTTGGAAGACAAACTGTGCATCCGCGGATTCCAGGTGTCGTGAAAGCGTTGTACGGGGGCCATAGTAAACAGGACCTCCTGTACACTCAATAATCTATATATTTACCTATTTTTACGAACGATATCTGGTCCTATTTACTATGCCCCCCCCCCCCCCCCTTAACCCCTTTAGAACCGCAGTCCCGATTTGGGGACAAAGTACTCGAAATTTGATTGGATTGTCCCCAAAACGGGACTGCGGTTCTTAAGGGGTTAATAGTTATATAGCGGCATTTTTTTTCCCCGTTGTGGGGCTCGATGTTTTGCGCGATCATGACCAACCGCACTGATATACTGCGGCATACTTGAAGCATAGTCAGAAGGGTAAGGATGGGATTTGCTGCAGCTTCAGGCATGAGCACGAAATCTGTTTGAGTTTCTTGAGCGGTGTCGCGTGCTGTAAATTAACAAACAAATAAATAAAGTGTCTGCGCAAAAAAAAAAGTGCAGTGCGAATTTTGGTCATCTCTCTGTCCGTTACCGACGGTCATGTATCTACGGTGGGCCATACGTAGTGAGTAGGACCAAATATTGTAAGTAAAAATAAGCAAATATGTACTGGTAGGTTTTTGTCTTTACCGCAGGTCCTATCTACTATGGTCCCCCGGAACAATCAAAACGCCAAATCAACTTTTTTAGAAAACTGACGAAGTTACGCGTTTTTGGGTAGCGTGTATACTATTACGGGGGACCGTAGTAAATATTAGCGCTTTATTTGCGGAAGAAAACCCAAGACACGGCGCGCCTTATGAAGCAGGACCAAATTTTGCCAGTACAAATAGGCAAATATATAGTTTTTTGTGTGTACCATAGGTCCTATGTACTATGGTCCCCCGTAATAGAGTCATATTTGCGTGATATGAGAGTCGACCGCTGCATTCTGTTCGCCGAAACCTCTCCGGACGCTTTGGATTGGCCTACCTTGCCCAGAGAGCGGCCTCGGACGAAGTCTGCTACCGGCGGGATCTTGCGAGAATAATTGCTGCCGCTGCTGCTGCATGCCTCTGCTGCCTGCTGCTGCAGCAGACAGGCGCTACTGCGGCTGCTGCAGCAGACAGGTGCTACTGCGGCTGCTGCAGCAGACAGGCTCCACTGCGGCTGCTGCTGCTGCTGCTGCTGCAAGCAAGTGTGCTGCTGCAAGCAAGTGTGCTGCTTGCTCCAGTGCTGTTGCTGCAAGCGCTGCGGCAAGCGAGCACTGCGGTACAGCAGCGCTGCTGCAAACAAGCGCTGCTGCACAAGCAAGCTCTGCTGCAAGCAAGCGCTGCTGCGAAGTAAGTGCTGCTGCTGCTGCTGCAAGGGCGTGCACCCTTGCCGCCACGCTCCTGCTCTTCGCCGCTACGACCCCTTTTCGGGCAGAGAGAAAAACGAAGCAGAAGGAGGGCTATCTTCTCGTTGAGGCGGCGTTGCTTGCACAGCGAGTGTCTAGGAGCGCAAGATAGATAGCACTTCCGCCTGTTAGTGTTTGCTGCTGTTTTCTGCCCCTGCAGCTTGCCGCTTACTTCAGTAGCAGCAGCAGCAGTTTGCACGACTTCTGTTTTGCTTGTTCGGTCCTGCACTAGTGCTGTCGCTGCTGCATGTTTTTTTTTTCAAACATAAGAATCACATAGTCCACTTTTTAGATTTTTTTCGTCTCCGATTATGCGCCCGCCGCAAGGTTTTCGATTAGGACTGTCTTTCCGACGGAAATTCTTGATGACACAAAAACATTGTGCGCAGACACTCTACCAAATAAAATAAATACACAAGTAAATACCTTGTGTGTAAATACATAAATGAAACACGATACAAAAATTGGGCTCGATCTCTGCGCTCAGCAAAAAAAAAAGAAGTGACGAAATAAAAGACGCTTGTAACGGTAGAGGGGCAGAGCATTTCGGCCGACGTATTTCTGACGGAGGAGCTACAGGCGACCAGTTAACCCCTTAGGGTGTTGAAGATAGGCGACACAAACAATGGTTGGTAACTGTTTGGACGACATCTGTTTTTTTTTCTCGTCGTTTCAGAGGGGTGGGGGTTACGGTGACAATGGTTGTCGTCAATTTCCCCCCCCTGTGACGCTCCAGGAGGGCTGTACGATAAAATGCCTTTTAAAACCGCAGCCTCGTTCTGGGGACACACTACTTGAAATTTCAAAATAGGTTGTCCCCAAAACGGGACTGCGGCTCTAAAGAGCTCAAGCCTACTGTGCATTGTTTTTGACTACTCAAAATTCTAGTAGGTTGTCCCCAAAACGGGACCGCGGCTCTAAAGGGCTTGAGCCTGCAGTGCATTGTTTTTGTCATAGTAGTCAGATTGCAAGTTAGGTGTAGATGGAGCTCTTATACTGTACGGTGTAATCAAGTCAGGCACCTCGTTAAGGTTCTGGTGCTACTATTGGACAGCAGTAGGTTGCATGCGTGAAGAATTTGGGTGGTCGATAATTTCGGGGCGAGTTTTGTTTTTTTTACAAAAGAGAAGAAGTTACAGCCAAGCGCCTCGTGCCCAGCGAGGGACGCCACTCTGAATCCTGTATGTGAGATGGTCGCATGCAAGAGCCTTTGCTCGACGTTGGCATGGCTATACGCCACGGGCCTTGGCTGTCGTGTACGTACTGCATCCCTATCGTAGCACGTATCGCGAAAACAAAAAAGTGCCTCTCTGTCCCAAAATAAGAGGCACTTTTGTTGATTGATATTCAATAAAAACGTTTGTAATGATTTCGGACAGAGTGGTGTGTGTCTTCGTCTGAAAATATTCTCAAGGTGTTGGACACCCTGCTTTGATAGCCCGGCTCGAGCCAGTACTTCCTCGAGCGGTGGCGCCTCCTGTGAGAAGCTAGGAATTGGGAGCTTGCGTTTCTTTGGGCTGGGCGTTTGCGCTGGAAATTTGCACCGGGTGCCTGATGTTGGTATGAAGGAAAGCATGTGATTGTGTTTTTGCACTGAAATAGCAATCGTAGCAACACGCCTCACGTAAATAGGAGTAAGCCTGAGTCGAGCTAGTCCTTCCTCGGGTCTGCTTCAGGTATTTCGGACCCGTGCCTGGGCTTGATGAACGTAAAGCGACGAGTCTGGTCTCCTTAAGCGACTCGGAAGAGCGCACAGCAGCAAACCAAACATATATCGCCACCATTTTTTGCATTAAAGGCACTTGCTACTACGGGGGGCCATAGTTTATAGGACCAAATATTGTGAGTGAAAATTGTTATAGAGTTTTTTATGTATACCATGGGTCCTATCAACTATGGCCCCCCGTAAGTAGTAGGACACACCCCCCACCTCGGCAGCTTGGGCCGCTTCGTGCTTCGGTGCGCGTGTGTTTCCATTCCATTTGATCTCTTCATTCTTCATTTCCCCCCGCTCCTTCCCTATCGGCAACTCAGATTCGAGGTCGCGTGTGTAGGCTCTCCTCCCCCCCCCCCCCCCCCCCCCGTGATCATACAACTACGCCCATGCATGATATCGAGTACCCCTCCCACCCCCCCCCCCACTATGGTACACGCCTTGAGGTTTTACAGCGTGAAGGGTTCAATGTTTTCTTGCCTCGTCAACTCCTGTCGAATCGTGCGACCGATGCCGACGACGTCGGCTTTTTTTTGTTTTTTTCGTTTTCGGCGTGTTTCCCCCCTGGAAGCTCCGCGCGGGGCGGTGTGACGATCGTGTGGTAAGACACTGCGTACTCATTTTCCCGGAAGCTAGCCCTTGGTCACGAGGCAGGCTGTACGAACAACTTGCGCCTCGATAGAAGGAGAATAATATTGAAAAAAAAATAGCCTGACACTGTTCCGTCTCCCTGGGTACAGAGTAGTGGTGCACCGCAGCAAGGGACACAGTTTCTAGCGAGCTGTAGGTATTTCCATGCCACCCCGGGGTCCCAGAGCATATACTCCCATGAACACCGGAAAAAGATGGCGTACTGCTGTGGTGTACCGAGGTGCGTATCTAGACAGACGGTGGGGGGGGGGGGGGGGGGCGGGGGCTGTGTCAGCGCGGAAACCCGCGGACGGGACCGGTTCGACCCGGCATGTGACCTCTAGAAACGACCGGCGGTCTTTAATATACGCGTGCACTTCGACGTATTTGTTGCCTCCCGCGTCGGGCGGTTTGTGCGCTGTGTGCGCTGTGGGCGGTGTACCAAAGAGGTAACACCCCGCGCTATCTGTCGGTGGTAAGTCAGCCCTTTGACCGACCGAAGACGTTCGGAGCTGTTTTCGGGTCAGGTCAAGTTTCGCGGGTCGGGTAGGATCGGGTGGGATCGAGGCAGGGTGACCTGGCCCGACCCGTTTGATTGTGAAAACCTCCCCACTCGAACCGGCCCGACCAGGCTCGACCACGTTCAGACCAGAAAGTGTCCATACCGGACCCGACCCGACCCGACCCGACCCGACCCGACCCGACTAGACCAGACTAGACCTAACATGACATGACCCGTGATATTTTGAAGATCTCGGGAACCTAACCAGCGCTAGTGCAATAGCTTCGTGTATTTTGTTCCCCCAAACGCGGGTTCGGTTATCCCGCGGAGGTTTAACTGAATGAAGGCCTGTCGGTCCCAACAATTGTGAGTTTTCTATATCGCAACCATTGCGTTTTTTCTGTAATCGCTTGCCGTATGTTCCTGACGCGGAGCAGGTACAGTGGTTGCAGGACCGGCTGGGCATGTCCGAGGAAGCCGCGTGGAGGTTCATCGGCAGGTGAGAGGCGCCTATTCGAAACCGCCCACAATTTTACCCACCTCTGACAGATCGTATCGTCGACTCCCACTTGATGCTCCTGGTTTTCCTGGTCTGTAGGAAGTAGGTAATGTTTCCAGGCTGGGGTTAGGGTTAGGGTTGGGTAAGAACTGTACAGATCTTGCGCAACGTTTCAAATTGGCAGGCTGGGATCTACACGAGCTGTTTTCGTGACATGTTCCTTCTTGCTCAGCAGCCTGTTTTTGGCATATTCCAATTGTGCTGCCCCAAAAGTGTGCGTGCAATTTCTAAATAGGTTAACTTAAGGTATGAGGTTCCCAAACTTATGTCACACTGCCGGGAGCTCCTGAAGTGAGGAGGCGCTGCTACGTACGCAAGGGGTTATAGGGCTTTTTTCAGCCCGATTCGTTGGTGACTTTCGGCTTCCGCTATGTGCAGGACTGGTCGGCATAAAGCTTTGTGCAGGGTGTGTGCCGTGGAGTTTAGCCTTGAACGTCGGCATAGACCAACTCGACCCCAGGCCTAATCCTAACCCGAACCATAGCCTGAACCCTAACCGTTAACCTAGCCTTGACCCGAACCCTGACCCGAAACCTGATCCTAACCCCAACCCTTTGGCTCGGGGTCGGCGGGGGCAGTCACGCGGCTCCGGCCCGTGTTCTGGGTGCGTTCGTTCCAAAAAACATCCGCGGGCGTCTGAAAAAATCCAGCCTTGACCAGGAAGATTTTCGTGCCGACCCGACCCGTCCTGCACATAGGGCGAGTCTGTCACTCACGGAGATCAGCAGGGGGTAACAAACCTCACCCGGGACAAGTTTGTTACCGACGGGGATCCTCAACTAACAAAGCCGCCAACAGTTTCGAGACCGAACCGGACCGTAGGGTTTTTTGCTGGCGGCATACTAACATGCAAAAAAGGGAAGACCCGAACGGCGGTGCGGTACACTGTTCGGAGCCGTGAGAATCCCTGTGTGTGTGTGTGTGTGTTTTTTTTTTTTTGCGGGTCGCGGTTCTTGAGACGGTAAGGCTTTGCGCGTTTCGGCTCAAGGTTTTCTCGCCCGGTTAGTATAGCATCAGAGTTTTTTGGTGCCGTAGTGTAGTTGTGTTTAGGAACGAGCGCATACCGGTAGAAAATTTCGGTCCGGTGGAACGAACAAACAAACTTGTTTCATGTTTCGGCTGCTTGTAGGCACTTGAGGTTCTCTCGAGCCCCCGCAAGGAACCCCACCGCTAATAAGGTGCCGCTCCTATACGGCACACCCCCTATAAGGCACCACCCCTATAAGGCACCACCCCTATAAGGCACAACCCCTACCAGGTATAAGGCATAACCCCTATAAGGCACACCCCCTATGAGGCACAACCCCTATAAAGCAACACCCCTATTAGACACCACCCTCATAAGGCACCACCCCTATAAGGCACAACCCCTGTAAGGCAACACCCCTAGAAGGCATCACCCCTAGAAGATACCGCACCTATAAGGCACCGCGCTTCTACCGCCCATAAGAATAAAAAGCACAAACACACACGCAATTAGACTAAAAGATGGCGCGGTGCACACCTTTGCGCCTATCAATTTTTCTCCCCCCCACCCCCATCCTTTCTTAAGGCAGAAACTATTTGAAATGTGTGTGGGAGAGTCTGTGCAGTAGTGGAAGAGGGAACTGGCGTCTTCGGAACTGCAGGCATGTCGTGGGGATGAAAGTTCGTACAGTGACGGTGGGAGGTTTTAAGACTGGGCCTCCTCCGACGCTCTTCCTGCCTCCGTAGGTGTTCACGTTTTTGTTTTTTTTTTGTTCATTCGTTCTTGTTTTTCTGCCGGACGAAAACGATTTTGTGCAGATCGCCGGGATTCTTGACCCTCAGCATCCCGGACACGCTTGAGCCGAAGCTGTGGTGGCTCAGGGACAAGTTGGACGTGAATCTTGAGGGGGGCGCCAAAATTCTGACGACGTACCCGAGCCTGTTCGACCTCAGCATCGAGGCTTCACTGGAGCCGAAGCTGTGGTGAGTTAGTTAGTTCTGGGGGAAAAATGGCCCGCGAAAAAAACGAGATTGTTGATACCTGTTTGGATCGGATCCCACCGGACCCGACCCGACCCGACCTGTGATGTTTCCGGAACGCTCCGACCCGACCCACGGGTCGGATCATCGCCCGTGAAGTGCGCTGAAAAAATACGGGAATGAAGATGCATTGAAGTGTCCTGGTGAGGCACCACCCTTCTCCGAGTACGAGTAAGGTACAATCCCTATAAGGCACTACCCCAGTAAGGCACGACCCCCGCTACCGTGGGTACGGACTACCTGGTATCAGTCAACCAGGGCCATGTCGTTCGGAGTACCTTTTTGCGGCTTCCTTCGGCGGGCATTGCTGAGGGCCACTGTGTCCCCGTATCCAGCGCCAATATAACTAGCTATAGCCCTGGCTCGACAGCTATGGTTGACGCATACTGTGTGCAAGAGACGAGCATGACCTCAAGTCCTGAACAATGGTCGATTTGGTTCGGCACGTAATCAATCGGCAGCGACGGTTGACGCACACTGTTTGCAAAGAGAGACGAAGATGACGTAGTTGTCGAACATTTTTGGTGATTGGCCCGGGCACGTACTTCGACAACTACGGTTGCCGCACACCGTGTGCGAGTCTGGGATAAGTCGCAGCAGCCCCCAACATAAGCCCGCTTGAGCTCCGCTTCTAATTTTTTTTTATCATGTTTTTGGTAAAAAATTCCTGCGGCGGATATTGGTGTAAGATAAAGCTGAAACCCACCACTCTTCCGAATTCAACATTCGTGTCGTGTGCCAACTTAAGCCGCCGATGCCGCCTCGAGCGCGGGAAGCATGTTAGCCCGACCCGACCCTCGAGAGGAGCACGTCAGGTGGAGATGGAGATAGCCATTCGGGGGGGGTCTTATGCACTGGGTAGTGTGGGACTTGCGCGAGCTCACCCACTAGTCGAATCCTAGGCGGTGAGACCTGCCCGCCGGGCTCGGTCCATTTACGGTCCACCCTACCTGTTGGGGCTTTTGGTCACCATGGTAGACGACGTACCTGCACCACTGCCGATGGTCACATGAGCTAGGGTAATCGGTGGTGGAACGGTAGAGCACGAGTGGGATTGTAGAGGTGGTCGGCGAGTTTTCGTTTGGGGAGCTCCGAACGTCCTGGGTGGGGTTACAGCCAGGCTAGGGGTGATCAGGCCGCATAGGGAGAGGGCGACAAAAAGCGCGAGCAAGGGAAAGAGGGAGAGAGCGTGAGCAAGGGAGATGGAGGGAGCGAGCGAGCGAGAAATAGATAGGGAGGACATAGAGGAAGACAGAGAAAATAGTGAGAGTGAGAGAGAGAGAGAGAGAGAGAGACCGAGAGAGAGAGAGAGAGAGAGAGAGAGAGAGAGAGAGGAAAAGGGTATACCCCCTCCCCCCAATATAACAAACCTCACTTGTTTTTTTCGCGGACGCTGTGACTCACACCTGTCTATGTCCTGAAGCAGTCCGCCCCTTTCACCCTCTCCTTACCCCCCCCGCCCGCCACCCCCCAACCCGCTACCCGCTACCCCCTCTCATTTTATTTTGTACTGTTCAGGTGGGTTCGAGATGCCTTAGGGCTGGATCGACCGGACGCCGCCGCGATTCTCCGGAGATGTCCCCAGGTAGGCACACCATACACGGCCACAGGAGTACACCGCCCGCTACAGTCAGTATCGTGAGCGTTTTTTTTTTTGTCGTTGCGACGTCTCCTATCTGTCCTGTGGCGAACCGATGCGGCGCGGTTGTGTGACGTTGCGTCGTCTCTTTTGGCCGTCGAGGCTTTCGATGCAGAGGCTCCACGAGGTGCCCTTTTTTCGCGAACGAGACACAAAGAGATACACCAGCCGCTATCAAAAACGCTTTGTAGTGCGCGTAGCGTTGTCTTTTTTTTTTTTTTATTTCTTGTGTGGCGACTCGATTCGATGCAAGCGGTCTTTGTGGTGTTGCGTCTTCTCCTGTGCTTGTCGAGCCTCTCGATGCAGAGCCCCCGCGGCGCCCAACGCTATGTTTCTCCGGATGATAGCCCTTTTGGTTTCGTACGCTAACTATTCATAATCGAAGCCAAAGAGGGGTGCGCCGTCCAAAGTTGGAGAACGCGGTTTTGCACTGCGGCGTCGTCTCGTTGTCCAGTCGCGACTCGATTGCAGGGGGTTCCGCGTGGCTGCGCCGTCTCCATGGCTCGTCGAGGCCCTCGATGCAGAGTCGAAGCAGAGACCCCACAAGGGCCTACCCTACGACTCTCCAGAAGAATGTCCTTGTTTTTCGTACTCTATTACGGGGGACCATAGTTAATGGGACCTATGGTACACATAACATCTATACATTGAACCATTTTTTCTAACAATATTTGGTCCTATTAACTATGGTCCCCCGTAATAGTCACAGAACGACATAGGGGTGCATGCCACCCGCTACGAGTATCTCAAACGGGTTGTGTCGTTCCGTCGTCTCTTCGTTTTTCCTGCCGTGAAGCTGGATGTTTTTTCCCCTTGATCGGGATGTCGCGCTGTCTTCTGCATCCGTCAAGGCTCGACGAAGAGGCCCCGCGAGGCCCGACGCTAAGGTTTTCCCGCGGAACGTCTTTATTTGCTGTCGTACACCAACCGAAGAATGTCAAGCACAGATGGCTGCACAGCCCGCTTTTAGGTATTGATGCGTCGTCTCTTTTCGCCAGTCGCGGCTCGATGAAGGCGGCGTCGTATTGTCGCGCCGTCTCTGTTGCCTGTCGGGGCCCTCGATGCAGGGTGGGGATGGGGGGTGGGGGACCAGTCTAGCTTAAATTGCACATGCGCTCCCGAAATATGATGTTTTCCCCATAAATATCTTGTATGCTCGGAACGTTTTTGTCCTTGGCTTGCTTGTACTACCGCTGTGGGCTCGCCATATACTTCGTACGCGTACACACCTGGCTCACTTGGCACTGCTGTGGTTGCAATTTTCTCCCAGCACACCTGGAGTCTGTTGAGGACACCCCGCGTTTGTGTCTCTTTTTTTTTCATCCCGCTTGCACTGCTGTCAGCTCGCATTTCACATGCAGGCGATCGCTGTAAACTCCCAGGGTGTACTATTAATACTGCACGTACCAAGCGTTTGGTTGGTTGTATTTTTCATGACTTTAGCACCGCCACCTCTCCCTGCTGACCACGCCCGCAACCTCTCCCTACCCGCAGATATTTGGGTCGAGCCTGAAAGACACCCTCGAGCCGAAGCTGTCTTGGCTTACTGTGCGGTTGCAGACGACCAAGGGCAGGGTGGCCGCCGTCGTCAAGAAGTACCCTCATATATTGGTTTACAGCATCGAGAACAACCTTGCCCCAACCATAGACTTCTACCAGTACGACATGGGCGAGACGGTGCAGGTGTGTGTGTGTTTCGTGGGTTTGTTTGGTGCGTGATGGTGTTTCCTTTTTAGTTGTTTTCGTGTTTGTCTCTGTTTTGTTTGCTCGTGTTTGCGTGTGCATCCTCTTTGTGGTCGTTTTCCTGCACGTAGGTTTCACCGTGTGCGTTTTTCTCGGCACTGGAAACAATTTAGCCCCGACCATTTTGAATCAAAATACGCTTACCTGTACCAGTAATGACATGGCGCGAAAAAGGTGCAGGTACGCGTGTTTTGGCCTTTCAATGCAGAGTTCTGTGTGTGTTTTTGTTTCGTTTTCTCCTATCGTCCCCTTGTCAGTTTTCATGTCGTGGTTTTGTGTGCTTCGGGTGACCCATACCAGGTGTTCGTTTATCTTTTTCGGTGGACGTGTATATAGATGTTGTGTGCTTGTTTCTTTTTGTGGTCGGTGTTTTTTTTTCTGCCCTTGGGTATGTTTCGATTTTGTGTCACATCTTCTGCGTTCGATGTACTCGTTGCGTTCTCGGTTTCCCTCGTAACCGAGATAAAACATCATTTAGACTCCTCTGATATCGATATCAAACGAGGCTTGATAAAAAAAAATCCTTGACCACGTCAGCAAGCGCCACGTACTATTATCGATCCGAGTGGTATTGATTTTTGGGTGCTTCACGTTCTCTTTTTTGTTTTTGTTTTGACGCTACGACCCTTTAATCTTTTTGTGTAAAATTCCCATTAGCCCTCGGGCTCAAGCCTTTTCCTTCTTTTTCCGGCTGACCTACGACCAAAAATATCTCAGCAGCCACAGCTGCGAGTTCCACGATTTGTTTTTTTCGGCTACGCAACACCGTTGTTTATAAATGAGTGCCGATAGCGTCACCCGAGACATCGCGATCGTTCGAAATTCATGTGTTATTTTTTTTTTCTTGTGTTCTCTGTCATTTGTAACGCGCGCGGAGAGTGACGGCTAACGTTTGTGTGTCTTGCTTTTTCTTGGCGCATCCTTTACGGCGCTTTTTTTTTTTGTCGTCAGAGTAAAACCATCGACACCTTTCTTTGCCTTTTTAGAACTGCAGTCCCGTTTTGGGGACAATTTTTTTGTGTAATTTGAATGGTTTGTCCCAATATCGGGGACTGCAGACCTAAAAACGTTTATCCCATCTAGGTACACAAAGACTACAAAGGTTGAGGAACTGGGCTCGACCTCCTCTCCGAATTCTAGTTTTTTTCTTCTTCTGTTTTAGGCTGACTTGATATCGGTACATATATATACTCGGTGCTGTAGATGTAGGATCCGCCCGGCCGGTCGCTAGCTGAACTATTCGCTAGCTCTCCTCCGGCTGTTCGTTACTTTTTTTTTTGTTTTTGTTTTTTGTTTCACTTTTGTCTTTATTCACTCTTTCGGCTTGGCTGTGCGCACGACAACAGGGAGGAGGGGCGTTCCTGTCCGATCGGGTGCGTGCCGCGTGTGGGGGGTACCGTTTCCCCTGTTGTGTTATGGGCTGCACGTCTTATGGGCTTGTGTCCTCTCCGCTTTCCAAGTTCGTTTTTCTCTACCCGCACCCTGCTCCCTGCACAGCCTTCCGAGCTTCTGCATGGGTTGGAGATGAAACCGTCAGTTCTTGCGGCGAGTCTTGAGAAGAGGCTCCTGCCGAGGGCGGCGAAGATGAGAGCGGCGGGCATCGAGCCCGAGTTTTCCAGGGACTTTCGCTCTCTTGCTCAGCTGACGGATGTTCAGTTTCGGGTAAGCGGGAGTTGCCGTGCTAAGGGAAACAAAAATCGACACAATATATATATATATATATATTGTGAGTCCAGAACATGCAGGGGGGGTGTTTATTATACACCAGGTACCTGGTATAGATGAAATCAAGTAGACACGATTCTGTTTTTTTTTTTTTTTTTTGTTCGACAAAAAAATCACTGTGCTGACTTTTAGAAAAGTGCACGTGGGTCGTTGCCTGCCTCTTTTCGTTCGTGTACTCGCGGTTGAGTTTTTGTTTTTTTGTTCTTTCGAACAGTTTTGGCGGGGTGGGCACCTCGCATCAGCCAACTCGCAGCGCCAATGGTTGATGCTTCCCTCCCGCCCCCCTTGCCCCATACGACTACGCTCGCGCATGGCGTGAGCACACCCCTCTGTGTCTCGAAATGACCACACCAGGAAACAAACGAATTAGTTCGACGCTGTCATCCATAGGCAAGGGAGTCCTCATCACCCGCGGCTCTTAGTAGGATGTAGCCCACCCTTCGTGCGACGCGCCGGACACCTCACGGTGCTTCGCGGTGGGTGGAAGCAATGTCTGCCTCTATAATGGTCCGGGACAACCTGACATGCTACGCGCCGGCATTCATAGAGGTCCGATGGTCTATAGTCATACGGCTTACAGCTATGCATGCCACGAGTACCCCCGCCCCCCACCCCCCCCCCCGCTACCTTCATCTGTGTGTCCTTTGCGGCAGGCATGGATGGGGAGATTGAGGGTGAAGATCTCGGAAGACATGGCTGCGGAAGCGGCGAGTCAACCTTCTCCTCTTCTCTAGCAGTAGGCTGCCTCTGGATGCGAAGAGGCATCTCTCGTCGTGGGGAGGGGGGAGGGGGGAGGGGGAAGGGGGGGGGGGGGGGGGTACTTATTATTTTCATGCATGGGTGTAGTCGTATGACCATAGACGCTCGCATCTCTGCAATGCCGGGACGGAGCACGTCGGGTATACGCCGACCAGGCGGACATTGCTTGCAATCTGTGTCGGAGGCGGGGGGGGGGGGGGTATCTGGCGGGTACACTGATCACATGTAGAACCTCTGCATTTTTTTTCTGTTCTTGGCGGTTGTTGAAGTGGGGGCACCTGGAGGGGAAAATCATTAAACCTACGAATTGAGGTCGAGGGTAAGAGAGAACATAAACTACGGCATCATTGATCATTGGATGGAATGTGGCTTAGTGGTTGGATGCCGTATCGAAAATTTCCTTCTGTCGAAAGATGATACTTCAAGTGTCGAACTTTTGGATACGTCGGAATATCAAGCGTGTTCTTCCTTACATTCCCTGGTATGCCCGTTTTTCTTTCGCCGAAACAGAACTGAAGCTTCGATGTATAAATATCGGAATTGTCTACATTATTTTTTTTTTCGTTTTTTTTATTTCGGTGTCGTAGCGACTTGGAATCTCGCTTGTTTTTTTTTTCTTTCGGCTCCCAACCTCAACGTTTTCATTTTTTTTCGCTTCGTCCATTTTCTTCGAGGGTGCTCATCAGGGTTCATGTACAAAGTGATCGATATTCTGGGTTTGAGGTAGGGGCACAAAGCCCCCCTCATGTTGTGAACTTGAGAACATTTAGCGAAACCCTAAATGCAGGACGGACCTGCAATTTACCCTCTGCAGGACCGCAGCCTTCTCTCCCGCGTGGCCACCCTGGTCCTGCCCGGACCTGATCCCACCTTAACCTTGACCCTAGCCGGGGCGTAAAATTAGCCGCCGGTGGGGCTCGATTAGCCACCCCAATCCGACGCCGAGAGCTGGAACACAAAAACTAGGGTGTCCACCCAACGTTCGCAGCAAAAACGCGAAGAACTGCTGCTGTACGCACCCCAGGTCTATACGGTACATTTAAAGCACGTTTTCGGAAGGTCCTGCCATTTTTTTTTTTTTTTTTGTCATCGGCGCCCTCCTGTAGTGTGTGTGTGTACCATGGCGTGCCGTAGAGCTGCTGTCTCTCTCGGGGTGTGATGTTGCCGTGTTTAGAACAAACGGTACTCCGCTTTTGTGTGTGTGTGGTGAAAGAGACAGTCAGCCGCCGTCGACTGACTGTACACGAGTGTTCACCTGGTACTACGGTATATAGTTCCCCGGCTCGTGTCCTATTTGTATCTCAGCTCCGGGGCCACAGCGCGGGCTCCTCCCCTCGCCACCAAGTAAGGTAGGGTGTAAGCCCTATATATATACACTTCGAAGTATCTATTTTACAGAGCGGGCTCCACCCCTCCCCTCTAAGGTAGGGGGTAAAGCCTACCGATTAACAGTTTTTTTTTATCCCGAGAGAAAAGTCCAGTAACCCTTTCCTTCTCGAACCGTGTCGAGTTGTGCATGCACATTCGGGTGACACTCGGTCTGCAGAGGACATTGATTGTCTGATGATGGCGCTTTTCTGCAGTCGACACGTACTGACCGTACGTACGTGTCACTTTTTTCTGTCTTCTTCGAGTATCAATTCTTACCGGAGAGAGTTTTTTTCCAAATTTTCTAAAAGTTTGGAAATAATTGGAGATATGTATCAATATACGGAGGCGTTCTGTCACTATTCGTGAAATTCTCCAGAAGAATAAAAAATATCAAGTTCGTCAACATTCCAATATTTGGAAAAAAAAAACAGGGAAATATGGGAGATTGAAAATTGCGCGAAAAAATGTCGAAAATTGGGGAAAAAAGCTTTCCGATAAGAATGAGCTTTCCAGACTATAATCTCGTTGGAGGTTTTATTTACCGTCAGCGATCTTCTGGACATGGCGTGATCACAGGTAGGTGTCGTGCCCACCCCGCCCTCTCCCCCCGCCCAGGCACATGCCTTCCCGTTTATCGTGCATAGGGTTCAGCATTCCTACTGCTCGTCGATTTTCATCGAATGCTAATTTTAATAGCTCAGGCTCTCGCGCTTGCCGTTTTTTTTTTATGCCAGAAACTATGTGTTGAGGATTTTGGTAGATAATTATTTGAGGCCTAGTTCTTCATACGATCATATGTGTAATTTAAGAATTTACTCGTAGGTATTTATTTGTGGTCAGCAAGTACGCCACTGTAAATCTTACCAGGTTTGTATGTATATGCAAGAACGCGTCTCGCTCGGGGGTGCTCGAACTCGGGAAATCGACCCTGCTTTACCACTACTTCTTACTGTGCGGTAATTTGTACAGTACATACGATACCTGGTGCGAGATTACAAGACGCACGAGGGGTGCCCGCGGGGGCATCGAACCCGCCTGCTGACTTGTAGCGCATCGAAAACCAACAGCAGAGTTCACGGCACCAGCAACGCTAAAACAGCAGCAGAGACAGCCAATGATAACTACTGGTAAATACAGGAGGTTTAACAGGCAAGGCAGCACATACACCCCTTCGGGCGAATTATGAGGTCGGATTTGCTGACAACGGGGGGGGAAGCAAACGCTGGCCCACGCGTCTATAGCAAGGCCCTGGCGGGATCTTCCTAGAGCGACCAGTTCTGTTGTGTGTGCCTCCCATGGCTTGGAGAAACTCGGCTCTGAAAATCGTCCACGGGTGTGAGGTATCTTGCGTGTTATACGACGACGACGGTATTCTACCGCGTCTATATGCTAGGTTCTCGGTTCAACATAGTTAAAAGACGGGCGGCGCGTCGATAGTTTCACTCCGAAAGCAAGAGCTTAACTTTTGCGGACTAAACCACGGGCGAACCTATCGTTGAGCCGACACCAAGATGCCGCCCGATCCCCTTGCTCCCACTCCTCCCACAACTCCGATTGACCCTTATTAGAGCTTCTTCTCTGCCGTGGCATTCTGCGCTTCACCCCAGCTTGTCCTACTGTAAACATACACCGGGGAAAACTCCACACACCGCAGCCTGTGACCGACACCTTGTATCAGGCGCCCAGTTCTCGACCCAGCTCACACACTTCAGTGACTGCTCTTCTACTACACCTGTACACCATCATAGCCATACACAACACAACAACTAACAGCAGCTCGGGTCACCTGGGTTTGGCATCCCGGAGTCGTCGCCTGGTTCAACAGCAAGACCCGAGCACACAGCACGACTATACCGCACGAACGGATGAACGACACGATGAAGGGAGGCAAGGTGAGTCAGCGCCCGGATCCCATTTTCGCTGCGCTCCGCTCGAATTGTGCTGTAGCCCCCCGGGACCAGGTACCAGCATGTATTAGCGTGCCGCGCGTGTTAGGTAGGTGGTGATGATCTGTTTTTTTTTGTTTTTGTCTCCGGTGGGAGTGCTGCTGAAGCTACCTTGGAACCCGAGATAGCGACCACAACAATGGACGAAAACTTTCGTGTGTTATCAACCATCTATACGAGCGTAGCGAGCGTGAGCGCCCAGCCGCGCGGGTAGACGATCATGGTGCGCCCGTGCCGCGCTACTCCTTGCGTTCTGACTCCGGAACCGATCCGTGTCATCTTCTCCCAACCATGCGGTGGCTGGCTGCCGCTGCTGTAATCGTCAATTCCCCTTTCGAAAGTCCCAAAAAGAGACCAAGCAACTTTCCCCGGCTTTCCTAGTCCCGGGTGTTGTGTTGGTAATCGTTAGGGGGCTCGCGGTGCTGGGTAAGGTTGTACATCAGTCCACACGGCTTCGCTGCCGTTCGAGTCGCTCGCACCGACGTTCGTTGTCCGGTCGTGGCCAGCGCATCAGCTCTGTCGCCGCGTATTTGTATACCACTGTACTCGTATTCGCCCGAGCGCGGCGGCATGTCGCGAAAAAACACGACGCACCGGCGGGCTTGGCCCGTCTGTTTTCGTGTTGAAGCCTCTTTGGGGTCCGAAGGGTCGGGTAAAAGGTCGCTTCGCTTCTCGTGCTGCTCTCTTCGCGTACGCTGACGCGCTCGTCGCCATATATATCGTGGCCAGCATCAAAAGCCAGTCTCCTCCTCCTGGACCGCACCGGGAAAGGTTTGGGATATCGCTTGCCAAAAATTCTTCCAAGTGGGTGTTGTTTCGACGCGAAACGAAGCGCTCCCGACCGGCGGTGTTTCATCGCTCCACAACGTGCAGGGTTGTGGTCCAAATCGCTTCGGTTCGTTCCTCTTCTTTTTCTCCCGAACGAAGTTTCGGGCTCTAATCGCGGTCCGCACCGCCGACGTTGCTGCGCGCTATTATTAGTCCTGGGAACATATTCGGTAAGAGGTTCGGTATGGCCTTAAAGCGCTACCGAACACTCCGGCGAGATCCGGTGGGAACTCGACACTCGTACCCGGCACTTCGGTATCTTTGGTACGCCCCACAAAGAGATACCCGGGTACCGGTATGGCCTACCGGAGTCTCCGGTCAGGTTCGGTACGACCTCGATACCCTACCGAATACCTACGGTGAGATTCGGTAGGAACTCGATACTCGTACCCGACACCTCGGTATCTTCGGCGAACCCACCAACATTACCCCGAGTACCCGTATGCTCTACCGAGCGTACATTTGGAAAATAATATACGATAGCCAATCGATCTGGTCTTACCGCCAACACACTACCGGTGCCTTGACGGCGCTTTTTTCCCTTGACGGACAACCATCTACACCGCGGACAGATAATCGGTTCCCACTTCAGGACCTAGATCTTTGCTGTGCGAATTTTCCAGGCCTCGTATGATAT